>CM071874.1:7042607-7062906 GCA_036759665.1 Gynandropsis gynandra | reverse complement strand
AGTCATGTTGCTAAACAAAATAACCGATCTGCTCTTGTAGCTCAGGTAGAAGGTGAACCGGCTAATATCACTCAAGCCTTAAAAGATCCTCGATGGCGTGATGCAATGGATTCTGAGTTACAAGACCTACATCGCAACCAAAAGTGGCAGCTTGTTCCCGCAGCACAAGCAAAGAATATCGTTGGTTGTCGATGGGTGTTTCGAATCAAACGCAAACAAGATGGATCCGTGGAACGATTCAAAGCTCGACTTGTTGCAAAGGGGTTTCACCAAAGACCGGGCATCGTCTATCATGAGACATTCAGCCCGGTTTTAAAACCTACAACCATCCGTGTTCAATTCATTGAGTCTATCTATCCCTTTGCCGATCCTACCAAATTCTTCCCACAAACCAACAAGTCACCTACTGTTGCTACCTCTTCAAATAGCATCAACCCTACACCATCCTTCTCGCCGCCACTCACTGCTCCATTGCCGGTTCAGCCCCTAAGCTCGGATCCTTCACCGCTGCAACCCTCGGATATTGTCTCTCGGTCTCCGACTCCTCTCCATGTTGAGCCATCAACATCGTCACAGTCTCCTGAGCTTATTATCTTGCCTAATCATGTGTGTAGACTTCAGCGAGCAATCTATGGACTCAAACAAGCCCCTCGAGCATGGTATTCGGAACTTCGCACATTTCTCCTCGCTCGTGGTTTTACCAACTCTTTGGTGGACACCTCCTTGTTCATTCTCAACACAACCGCACTACAATTGTATGTGATGGTTTATGTTGATGATATTGTTGTTACAAGCAATTCCGCATCGAGAGTACATCAGTTCATTGATGCCCTAGCCGCTCGCTTCTCCATCAAAGACTTGGGCGACTTATCATACTTTCTCGGAGTAGAAGCAACGCGGACATCTCATGGACTTCTTTTGACTCAACGAAAGTACATTCAGGATCTTCTCAACCGTTGTCTCATGCATGAAGCAAAGCCGGTTCCTACACCCGTGCCGTCATCATCTCGTATGACACTTGACACGGGGACTTCCCTCTCCAATCCAATGGAATACCGGTCCATTGTTGGGGGACTACGGTATCTATCTCTCACACGACCGGACGTCAACTACGTTGTCAACAAGCTGTCCCAATTCATGCATGCTCCCACGGATGTTCATTGGCAAGCCGTCAAAAGAGTCCTATGTTATCTTGCTGGCACGAAGGATCGAGGTATCTTCTTATCCGCCCAGAACACCCTCTCCTTACATGCTTTTACCGATGTAGACTGGGCTGGAGACTCTCTTGATCTCAAGTCCACCAGAGCGTATCTACTCTTCCTTGGTGCGCATCGTATTTCCTGGTCGTCTAAGAAGCAAACTGGACTCTCCCGTTTGTCTACCGAGGCTGAATACCGATCTATTGCGTCCACCGCTGCGGAAGTTCTCTGGGTCGTTGCTTTACTATCGGAACTCTGAATCACGTCATCATCACCGCCCACCATCTACTGCGACAACATTGGAGCAACATACCTCAGTGCTAAGCCAGCCTTTCACTCCCGAATGAAACACTTGGCTCTTGACTATCTCTTCGTTCGCGGCCTGGTCGAGTCAAACACTCTTCGGGTCACTCATGTACGAGCTGCGGATCAGCTTGCGGACATTCTCACGAAGCCTCTTCTACGACTACCGTTCGAGCTCTTGTGTTCCACGATTGGACTCACCGAGGGTGCTCCAGCTTGAGGGGGCGTGTAAAGGATATACATGTATAGGGGTATATAAGTCATTTTGTAATTAGATTTATCATCATTGTAATTAGGTCTAACTTTGTATATCTAGCCGTTTTGGCTCATTTAAATCATTATTCAGATTTCAAATTATCAAGTAAAACGGTGGCTGCTGCGAAAAAGGAAAAAAGTGTGAACGGCCAAAAGGAAAAAACAAGAGAAAAGGAAAGAAAAGAAGAAGAAAAGGCAAGGAGAGGAGTTAGAGGTCGAGGGGATTCAGTTAGTTTAAGAATTCATACGTGAGAGAGAGAATTGGAGAAGAAGAATACTCTTGTAGAGGGAAATTCAAGGGGCATTGGAGATCAATTCAAGTCTTCGGTTTCGTTTGATTTTTATGTTCTTTAAACTTTCTACTTCGATTATGTTGTTTTCTTTTGAACGTATGAGCGAGTAGTCGTTTTGTTCTAGAAGAAGGGATTAGCCTTTGGCTATCCCGGAACCATTTTGATTTATCTTTGAATGCATTTTCCCGTTTTCGTTTATCTATTCTTTATCTGAGTGCTTCGTTTACTTGTGTTTGCGATGGCCATGTAGATCCATGTTTTAGGAACTTAGGAGAAGGACCAAAAGGAGAATTTTAATTTAGGATAATCAGGTTTAGAACAACCGAGGTTAGGCCATGAAAGTAGGGTAGCAACGGTTGAGGGTAAAACGGATGAATCTTAGATCTTATGGTTTTAGCTTAAGGTGTCAGCCACGAAAGTAGGGGATAACTTGACTAGATCACCTGTCTATGCCTTGAGAGAGGGTATGTTGATTGTTGGTTTCGGTAGTCTTGTGGTGAAACCGGATTCCTAGAACGTTTGTCTCACTGTTAAGAAGTCGTTAGTTTATTGTTTTTAGTATTTCATTCCTAAAATCAATACTTCGTTGTTTGCAAGATTGATTCATAGTTTGAATTTAGTTTGTGTTGCATAGTCCCTGTGGGATCGACACCTAAAGTACTACACACGTGTCGTGCACTTGCGGGTAGTTTAGGTTAATATTTGTTTAACTTTGAATCGCATCCGTTGTCGATGTTCTTATATCACACATTCGGATGATTCTTCCAGCCCGGATTATAGGTGTTGGAATATGGATTGTTGGCATTATAGTTTGCATCTGCAACATCCTGGAATCCGTAAGAATTGGGAGACGCTTGGTGCATTGATACCATTTCTAACTTCATCTCGCAATGCAAGCACCTCGCTGTATGGTCCCTTGGCTGGTGTCCTTCGATTATATTCTCCCAACATAATATTTCTTCCCTCGACCATCTTCTAAATCTTTGCCTCAACGGCTGTGAATGGGAGATCATGAAGTGAACCTCCACAAGCGGCATTCAACCAGTCACGAACTTCATCACGAAAACCCTCAATGAATGTGGCGATGAGATATATTTTATCCATCCCGTGGTGTGATGCGCAACTGGATTGTGCGTTCACTCGATCGTGCGGATGGATGCCTTTGAACCCGTAGACGGATACGTACTGAAAAACGTTAGCCCAAATCTTAGTGAGATCGTCCATGAAATAAGCCCTAAATAATAGGTGTTCTTGGTACAATTTGATTCAAATTTGAATTTGAATGACACAAATCCAAGACACTTCCTCTTGATGGATCTTTGTGTGGTCCATGGGCTTGTAAGGCTTTAAACCCTTCAAATGATGTTGATGTTCAATCTCTTGGGCTTCTAAGATGTATTGAATCTTCTCTTGCCTTCTAGCCTTAGATCTAGTCCAAGGACCCTTCAACATGATTGAAACCTTAGAATTTGGCTCTAAGTGTGCACTAGAGGTCTCGTCTAAAATGTCGCCGAAATGTCACCGGAAAAGTGATGTTCTGGTAGTGGTCCAATACTCATCTGAAAGCTCTTTCAGTGCTGGTTCCAATGGTCTTTGTTTCATCACATTTGGACTTCTGGAAGGCCTCTATTTAGGTGTTTTCGTACAAAGTCTCATCTTCGAATAAGCCGGCCCGCGAATATCGGACGTGACCGTTAGTCCGCAAGTCTTGTCAATGGTCCGCATATCCGCATTCTCGTAAGCTTCACGCGTGTCCTTATCAGCGTCCCACACGTCTTCGTAAGCGTGCTGTGCATCCACGTGATTGCCTTTCCCGTTCGACCCATCCATTCCTTCCGTCCGTTCGAGGCTGCTTTCTTTGTGATATCTTCATCATTCCCTCCCCCTTGAAAGGATTTGCTCTCAAATCCGCTTCATCTGCAATACAAGGGTTAAGATCAGTGATATTGAATGATGAGCTAATGTTGTACTTATCTCGAAGATCAAGTTGATAGTCTTTGTCGTTAATCCTCATCAAAACTTCGAATGTCTTGGTGAAGTCGGGAGAGATTGGAGAGGCGGGTGGATCAGCTTCTCCTTGAGCATTTGGAACGCCCTATCTTGTGTATCTCGCCACACAAAGGCTTGGTCTATCTTCATGAGCTCAGTCATTGGTGCCGCAATGGTGCTGAAATTGCGAACAACCGTCGGTAAAATCCCATGAGGCCTATGAAGCTTCGGACCTCTCCAACCGTGCTAGGTGTCGGCCAATCCTTGATAACTTGAACCTTCTCTTGATCCACAAAGAGTACCTTGATCACTAACAACAAAGCCTAGAAAAATCAACTTGTTAGTAGCAAAGGTGCACTTCTTCATGTTAGCATATAACATTTCCGCTCTAAAAACACCTAAAACCGGTCTAAGGTGTTCTACATGCTCCCTAATATTCTTAGAGTATACTAAGATGTAATCAATGTATACTACCACAAATTTGCGAATGAAATCCCTAAGAACATGATTCACCAACCTCATGAATGTACTAGGTGCATTAGTTAAACTAAAAGGCTGCGGTAAAACGTTAGTAGCCTCTTCATATAATAATGCCTCCTTATACTGTGTGAGAACTATCGGCCGGTTCACGAGCAATGCCTTCTTGGAACCCTTGGTAATGATGAGCGACTTGTCGGGTTCCTCAACCTTCCTTCTTGCTGCACGATGAGAAGGTGATCTTCATAGGCTTGCTTCGGTGACAAGGGCAGTAAGTTGATCTTCTTGCCCTTGTGTCGGATGGAATATCGGTTGGTGTAGTCGTCGTGCTGTGCCTTTGCATTGTATTGCCAAGGACGGCCAAGCAAGAGGTGACTTGCTTGCATGGGTACCACATCACATAGGATCTCATCCTCATATCTTCCACTCCGAAGTGGTACCCGAACTTGCTTGGTGACCTTCGTCTCTCCGCTATCGTTGAGCCATTGGAGTTTGTATGCCTTCGGATGCTTGAGAGTGGTGAGTCCGAGCTTCTCCACAGGAATGGTACTCGCAATGTTGGTACAGCTCCCACTGTCGATGATGATGCTGCATATCTTTCCATGGACGTGACCTCGAGTGTGGAAGATGTTCTCCCGCTGTTCGACCGCATCGTCGTTAGGTTGTGTTCTAAGGATCCGTCGTGTCACCAAAAGTCTTCCAAGCGTTGGATCCTCGTCTATCTCTTCCTCGGAGCTTATCTTTTCGCTTGTTGCTCTTGATCGGATGAATGATCACACTCGATATCTCCGTTTTCGAGAATGATAATGGAGCATCGGTTTGGGAAATCCCGTGCGTAAAGCCCTCGTCTGGAACACCGAAAACAAATGATGTCTCGGGTTCGATGTGTCTGCGGGTCGGTGCTCCCTCTCCTACACTGTTGGATGTCTGGTTTGGGGTCGGGCCTCAGTGCTCGGTAGGTTACCCTTGGATTCTGCCCAAGTCGTGGTTCTGATCCCTGTGCCCGGTCTGTGCTGGGTGGTGCTCGATCTAGACGCACATCTGTGCGTGCGGCTCTCTGCTCGGTTCGGTCCGAGCGGCTGTTTTGCAAAATACTTTTCCGCGTGTTGGAGCTGCTTCCTCCGTACCGTTGATGCGTCGAACACCTTAGTGGCTGTCTCTCATATAATATGGCGAGATCCAGCAACTCATTGAGTGTTTGGCACCGATGTGGCTCCACTTGCTCCAAAATATTGATGTTGAGGCCTCGTTTAATGCGGTCCATGGTGGTCCGCTCGTCCTCTTGAGTTTGCGCCCTCACCATCAACTTTTTCATCTCCTTGTAATAATCCTCCACGGATAAGGATCCCTGCACAAGGGAATTCAGTTTGTTACGCACTTCTTCATAATGATATGAAGGTACGTATCGACTTCTCATGATTTGATTAAGTTGCCGCCGTATGTTGACCGGTTTGTCACCATTCATCCTTCTGAAATGGATGAATTGATCCCACCAAATCAAGTGTAGCCACTAAATTTAGCAGTGGCTAGTTTGATCTTTTGTTGCTCGGTGTACTCGTGGATATCAAACACCATCTCCGTGCATCTTTCCCACTCCAAGTATGCCTCCGGATCGCTACCCCCGGTAAACATGGGAATGTCCACTCTCACACCACAATTATCATGGTCATGGAAGTCTCTATGTGGTGCTCTTCGCTATTGCCTTCGTCTTGCTATGAAGGGTAGGTCATCTTCGTCATCGGAGGGTCCATTTGCGCCTCCCCGCCGTATCGGCCAAAATGCAAGTTTGCATTGTGATCTTTATCCTCTCCAAGGTCAGCTCTAGGATGTGGTTCTTGGCCTCCCCTAGGTGGTATTCCAGGCCTGGATTGATCATGATTAGGCCTTGGATGAGCCGGTTCTCCCCTTTCGAGCCGAGGTGGTTGTTGTTGAACCGTGAGGAGAAGCGTGAGATTCGTGATTTGCTCTTGGAGAGCTTGAAACTCCTCTCGTGTCACTTGAGGTTCCGGTGCTCTATTCATTGATCCTTCACTCTCGTTGGACATGATGAATCAAAGGAAATGTGACCAAAACAAGTTAGTACTCACGCAAAAGAAATTTAGAAATAACCTACGCACAAACAAACTCAAGCGAAGATAATCACTCAACCTTCTTATCAAGCTTAGTCCCGATGATTGTGAGGTCTACTAGGTTCCTTTGGGATCCGTTGGTAGACTGATCTCAGGTTTCTTAGGACTCCCTATCTTGGAGTTCACGTTTTCAAAATGTGTTCGTCGTCCGGATCCAAGTGCTTTGCCGCGAGTGGTGTGTTTCTCGTCTATTGAGTCGCTCTTTGATGATGAACTTAGGATGGTGTCTCCTTAGGTCAGCCTCTTAGAAGTGGCCCTTTGGGCTCTTTGTTTCTACTTTTAGTTTTCTTTCTTTCTTCTTTTCATAGGCTCTTTGGTCGTTTTCTTTTTTTTTTCTTAGACTCTTTGGTAATTTTTTTTGTTTTTCTTAGGCTCTTTGGTCATTTCTTTTTTTAGATCTAAACCCTAAATTACTCCTTGGCTGAACCTACAAGAGAGAGAACAACCAAATCTTTTAGTAATAAAATGAATAAGAATTGGATAGATACAACCGTGAGAACATGGCTCTGATACTAACTGATGCGCAACTGGATCGTGCGTTCACTCGGTTGTGCGGATGGATGCCTTTGAACCCGTAGACGGATATGTGCTGAAGAACGTTAGCCCAAATCTCAGTGAGACCGTCCAAAACCCTTGAGCATATGCACCTCTAGAACTCTTAGGACGAAAGAAGACGCCACAAGGAACCGTGGTTCGTTACTTGATAAGTCGAATCCTGCAAGTCCTGGACGTGAACGATTTGTGTGAGATGAATCTCTTAATCTCAATAACAATGATCTAAGCTCCTTTGATCTTTAATTGGTTCGAAAATGACTTATTTTAATTATTCATGCGTTCCTCCTTAAAAAGAAAGAAGGCCAAAACAAACTTCCCACATTACACTCCTATTCAAAAGTCTAGGACTCTTTGATAATATGTAATCGGTCATAGTATTTACATCATTCTTAGGTTCAGTTTTGATTAGATTTCTTAGACTTTGCCGATTTATCGAGTTTATTCGAGGACTTCATCTACCATTTCGTGTTTTGTATAGGAAACGAAGACTTGAAGCGAAACACGAGTGAGTACGGGAATTCAACCTCGAAAATGTGATTTAATGACAAGATACAACATGTGCACGGCCACGGATTCAAATCAAACACTCAAGCATCGAGCGAAAGGAGCAGAAACAGCAAAGTAGAGGCTGCACGCTCGGGCTTGGACCATGCCCACTCGGGCTGAGGTTATGTAATTAAGGTTGAAAACCCCCGAAACTTAGCACGACTCGGGCATGACTTGAACATGGTCGGGTGACCATGCCCGCTCGGGCTGCAAGAGAGTACCCGCTCGGACTCCAATTGGGAATGAAAATCGCTGATACTCAGCCCGAGTCGGGCTGAAAGACAACATGGTCGGGCATGTAAGCCCGCTCGGGCTGGATGTGTTACACGACCGGGCTGACTTGTGCACGAATGGGTGCAAGTGGTGCCCGTGCTGGCCGCCTAATCCGGAACTAACTGTTTTGAAGGTTTGAACGGGCAATTAATGAGAAAGGAAGACGAACCAGACATTAGAGGAGACACTCAGAGACATAGAGAAAGAGAGAGAAAGACGGAGCGAGGCTGCCGGAACGTGGAGAAGCTATTGAAGACGTCGGTAATAGAATAGGGAGGGATCTCATTCTCTATCCATGTCGACTATAGTTATCCTTTGTGTTTCTTTTGCTAAGTTCATGTTTGAGTAGATCCACAGCCATGGGTTAGAGAGTTTTGCCGATTTGTAATGAAGTTTTGTTCTTAATGCTTGGTTATAATATATTTGATTGTTTCGGATTGATTGGTTGTTTGTAATGCTTTTGTTCTTGTAGGCCACTTGAATGAATGTCTATAAAGATCTAATTGCATTGGAAGATGAATTGGATCTTGGAACGTAGCCATGATATGAAGTCCCACTTGATTTAGAACCTTGGCTGGTCGATTGATTGAACTTAGCAATTAGGATAGCGATCTTAATGCATCTAGTAGGTGAGAGTACACAATTGGGAAATTGGCAGTACACATGCTAGATAGTGGGTTTAGGCATCGGGAGAGTCATTACCTAGGAAAGAGCTTGAACTCCCCGAATACATAATGATATTTATAACCATGATCTTGTTAGAACTTCGATTGCATCATCGTCCATCTCTCGAAACCCGTGGTATTTAGTCATTGAGTTTATCCCGTTGCATTAGCATTCCCATTCCCGTCACTTATTGATTTCACACGTCTTATCCATTAGTTTACTAATTTTAGAGTTGCATCAATTCCTTGTGTTCGACCCTAGTACTATACGATCTGTATTCTTGCGGAAGCGTTAGTCTAGGTAAATTATTACTTGAGATTAACCACATCACTCTTATTGACCACTAATCTTCCTAGATTTTATTCCTACTGACAATGCACGAAAAGAGCCCTAAATTATAGGTGTTCCTGGTACAATTTGAATTCAAATTTTAATTTGAATGACACAGATCCAAGACACTTCCTCTTGATGGGTCTTTGTGTGGTCCATGGGCTTGTGAGGCTTTAAACCCTTCAAATGATGTTGCTGTTAAATCTCTTGGGCTTCTAAGATGTATTGAATCTTCTCTTGTAGCCTTCTGACCTTAGATCTAGTCCAAGGACCCTTCAACATGCTTGAAACCTCGGAATTTGGCTCTAAGTGTGCACTAGAGGTCTCGTCAAAAATTTCGCCGAAATGTCACCGGAAAAGTGACGTTCCGGTAGTGATCCGGTACTCATCTGAAAATTATTTAAGTGCTGGTTCCAATGGTCTTTGTTTCATCGAATTTGGACTTCGGGAAGGCCTCCATTTAGGTGTTTTCGTACAAAGTCTCATCTCCGAGTTAGTCGGCCCGCAAATATCGGACGCGACCGTTAGTCTGCATATCCGCGTCCTCGTAACCTTCACGCACGTCCTCATCAGTGTCCCGCACCTCCTCATCAGCCTCCCGTGCGTCCACATGATTGTCTTTCCCGTTCGACCCATTCGTTCCTTCCGTCCGTTCGAGGCTTTCTTTCTTTGTGATATCCTCATCATGGTGTGGTCATTCGCGTTGATATGATTTAAATCACAGCCATGCTTCCGGAAGACTCTCTTTATCCTCTTGCATAAACGAATTGATCTTGTTCTTCCATAGCTGTGTCTTGTGTGATGAGAGGAATCGCATCATGAAGCATTCTTCGAGTGGGCTCCATGTATGAATAGAGTCCGGTGGTAGCATGTAGAGCCACTCGATCGCATGCTGCCTAACTGAGAACAGGAAGGCAAGCATCATAATCGCTTCATCGTCTATTTCGGGGTAACCTTTCATATTCAAACACAACATCTTGAATTGAGTGAGATGCTGGTTTGGATCCTCGGTATGTCGTCCCCTCAATGGCGATTAACTCATCATCTGAATGAAGGTCGGCTATCACTCAAATCTGTTTCGATCTATCTCGGGCCCTCAAATGCAGGAGAGAAGCTGCGTGTGTTTAGGCGTTGTGTATGCCCCATAGGTCTCCAATGCTTCCTCCTTAGCCATCTTTTCTTCACTAGATAAATCTGTTTCTCGCTCACTTGATGTTTCATCAATAATCTTGGAACCACTACGCCTCGCTTTTCGCTGTTTCTTTAACGCTCCCGTAGTCTTGTCAATATTGGGGTCAAAGAGGAATTCTTTGCCTCTCACCCTCCTAGACATATACCGAGTGATCTGCACGTAAGAAAGCAACAAACAATATCTTAGCTCATAAGAGATGCAATCGACTCAAAATAAAAGAAAAATGCAGAAACAAAAACAAACAAAAGACTCTGAAAGGACTGGATCTCGACTCAACGAAATCCTAATTCTAAATCCATAACTAATCGCCGGCAAACGATGCCAAAAACTTGATGGTCAGAATCATAGGGTTTAATATCCTAGACCAATCTATCGCAAGTATACGGTACGTGTAGTACCAGGGTCGAACTCTGGGGATTGAGTGCAGCGTAAAAACTAAGAATTCAAGACAAGAAGATCGATCAACATGTGATTATTAAACTGGAAAATAAAGAATAAAACAATGACGGACTAGACTCAGCAAGATAGTGTACCACGGGTTTCGGGAATGTTGGGACATGCAATGGATGTTTCTATAGAACATGAAATCGGTTATATCAATCGATTGTGAACTAAAATCTAAGTCCACTACCTAGAGAATAACGACACTTATCTCTCGATGCAGCGCGGAACATCTAGATGCATGAAGAACGAGTGGGGAGTTCTACCTCAACTATCGGAAATGACTCTCTCGATGCCTAAATCCTCTACATAGGGAATCAACGTCACTCATCTCTCGATGCAGCGCGGAACATCTAGATGCATGATAAACAATGGGGAACTCTAACCTCTACTATCGGAAACAATGGGAACTCGACCTCTATTGACAGAAGTGACTCTCTTGATGCCTAAATCAGCTATCTAGGATACAGACGTACTCACCTCTCGATGCAATAAACCTATATCCTAAACGCATGACGAACAATGGGAGCTCTATCGTTCCTAAATAGATTAACCGATCGCCAGATTTTAATTAATATAATTCATTCGAAGATTAATTCTGAGACTCAAGTCTGACTCTCTCGATGCCTTGATGAATCTCTAATCTCATTCGAACGTGTCTAATCTCACCGAATGGATCTAGTCTCATTCAAACATGAAATAAACAAGGTAAGAACGCATTACACACAACTACGACCTATCGAACCATACAAATGAACAAAACCACAATCAAGCATTAAGAATCAACAATCCATTACATTGGCATCCCTAACCCGTGATAAGAGAACTACTCAAAATACATAGGGAAACAATCACAAAAGAAGTAAATTTTCATTTTCCCTATCACCCCGAGCGTGGCTACGGATGAATGATTCCAGTTCCCGGAAATCTCCTTCTTCAACCGTGCTATGCGTCTTCTCTTCTCTTCTTAGGTCTATCTCTTCTCCTCTCTGTTCTGGTTTGATTTTAAAACTCAACTCGTACAAATGATATATGTGTATCTCGCTTGGGTTGTTAGCATGCAAGCCTGACCGTGCTAACCAAATCGCCCGACCATGCATATATTCTCAATGAGTGCTCGACTGAGCATGGAGTGATACCGGGCCGTGCACAAGCTACGGGGTGATTCTGGTCTCAAGTGTCCGACCGTGCAAGTGTTTAACCTCGGTCGTGCAGGTGTTGAAGCTCTCCAACCCGGTCATGCACAATTCTTAGCCAGACCGTGCATGTTCATTTGCTTCATCCCCGGTCGTGCATTCGATTGTTTTTTGTCGTGCATGTGTTCGTGTAGGTGAAGATGCCCGACCGTGCATGTGTTGTTTGGTCCTCTCCCACGGTCGTGCATTAAGTGGAGCTCGACCGTGTATGTGTTGAATCTTCAGTTCCGTCGTGCACAAGGTGATAACTATGAAGGATATTAGGATATTATTGTATTAAGGGTATTATTGTAATTTATTATTCCCTACTTAGGTTAAATCATTAACTTCTTGTACATATAGCCGTTTATGGCTTTTCAGCAATCATAATTTGAAATTACCATTCACATGGTATCAGAGCAAAAATCGTCTCACGACGTAACCCTAGCCGCCTAACCCTGGCCACCCACCTTGTTTTTTTCCAGCCAACCCTAGCCGTCGCACCCCACTGGTCCGGCCGCCGCAGTCTCCCCCCATTTCCGCCGCTGCTCCGACGTCTCACACCTCGGCTCAGCTGTGGTTCCGTCGCCTCACCAGCACGGATCCGCCTTGCCCGTCGATCTTGATCTCTCGCGCCGCGTCGCCCCAACCGATTGCACCAAAATCGGTTGCGTCATGATTTCTTGCGCCGCGTCCGTTCCTGCACAAACATTTTTCCTGATTTCTTGCGCCGCGTCCTGCATCCATGTCGAACATCCCGGAGCCATCGAATCGCACCGAGTCTATGATCATGTTCGATCCGCAACAGCCATAGAAACTTCTCTTCGCTTGCAACATGTCAAGCGTTACAAAACTCACTCCGACGAACTACCTCACTTGGAGCATCCAAATCCGTTCTCTCCTCGAAGGATACAATCTCGAGTGCTTCATCACCGAAGACTCCATTGTGCCGCCAGCCATGATTCACATCGATGGAATTCAGCAATCCAATCCCGCCTTCCGATGGATCACGAGGATGTTCTTGAAGCCATCCTTGATGGACTGCCGGAGGAGTACAAACCTATAGCTCATGTGATCAATGCAAAAGACACCGCCATTTCAATTGAAGAGCTGCACGAAAAACTCCTCAATCATGAGGCGAAATTGGTCGTGGAACTCCCTCCGCCAACCACTGCCCTACCGGTCACGGCTCACCTTGTCGCTGCCCGTCCTAAACCACACAACCCTAATTCTCAATGGGGGAGGTTACCGCGGCCGCTGCCAAGCTTGCGGAACTCAAGGACACAATGCAAAGTTCTCTACCCAATTCCGACTCATATCCATGAACTCCTCCTCGGATCCGATTCAACAACGGTGGACACCCCCTCAACGTCCGTGGCCGCCTGCTGCAAACGTTGCTACGTATCCTACATATGATACCTCGAGTTGGCTTCTTGACAGTGGGGCCTCACATCACATCACTTCCGACTTGCAGAACCTGTCACTCTACAGTCCGTATCACGGAGGCGAGGAAGTCACCATTGCTGATGGCTTCGGACAGCCCATCACTCATACGGGTTCCTTGTCGCTATCCTTACCAAATCGTTCACTATTACTTGATAATGTGCTTTGTGTTCCCTCAATGCACAAGAATTTGGTTTCGGTTCAGCGTTTATGCCAGTCTAATGGTGTTTCCGTTGAATTCTTTCCTCATATGTTTCAGGTGAAGGATCTAAACACGGGGGCGCCGGTCTTCAAGGAAACACTAAGGATGGAGTTTATGTGTGGCTGTCCGCTACCACCAATACCTCACCCACTGTCGCATTCTCCAATCTTAAGCCCACCGTTTCCACTTGGCATTCACGTCTAGGACATCCGTCACTACCCATCCTCAAACACGCCTTGTCCAAGGTTCACATTCCGCTAGTTTGAGAGTCTTTTGTTTCTCCATGCAATTCTTGTCTTAGTAATAAGAGTCACAATTTTCCGTTTCATGAGTCATCTATTGTTTCTTCTCGTTCGCTTGAATTTGTTTTCTCCGATTTATGGACATCTCCTATAATTTCAACGGATGGTTTCAACTATTATGTTCTTTTTGTTGATCATTTTACGCGTTATTCTTGGCTTTATCCGCTCAAACAAAAATCACAAGTTCGAGCAACTTTTATTGCTTTTAAATCTCTTGGCGTAAACAAGTTTTACGCTAAAATCGTCAATCTTTACACCGATAACGGAGGGGAATACATAGCCCTCTGTTCTTTTCTTTCGAACAATGGCATCTCACACTACACAATCCCTCCACACACCCCCGAGCATAATGGGATATCCGAACGTCGACATTGTCACATTGTCGAGACCGGATTATCTCTTCTTATGCACGCTTCCCTACCACTACCCTATTGGTCCTACGCCTTTACGGCCGCGATTTATCTTATAAACCGAATGCCCACACCTCTCCTCTCCTATGCCTCGCCCTACGAAGCCCTCTTCCAAACTCCACCGAACCTCCATAAACTCAAAATCTTTGGCTGTTTGTGCTACCCTTGGCTGCGTCCTTATGCCTCTCACAAGCTATACCCTAGATCCGCTCCTTGTGTCTTCCTTGGCTACTCCAACACCCAAAGCGCGTATCTTTGTCTTGACCTATCCAAACTTCGTGTCTTTGTCTCGCATCACGTTGTCTTTCATGAATCCGTCTTTCCCTTTGCTAACCTTTCCAAATACATCACCCATCCTAGCATATCCGTTGCCTCCCCATTGTCCCATGGTCCTTCTCTATCACCCATCCAGCCCTTCATCTTGACACACAGCCCCCAAGATTAGATTCTTCCCTGATCATTGTTGAGAGTAACACGGACACTAGCCATGATGTGATCTCCTCTCCTTCATCTACTCCAGAACAACCCTCGGACGCGGCCCGTACTCCAGCTTCGCCTTCGGACGTGGCCCGTGCTACTACCGTTGTGGAACCAGCCACTCGAAACGTGCATCCAATGGTGACTCGCAGCAAGGTCAATGTCATTTGATCTAATCCTCCATTTGCGAATGTTTGTACAGGTTCTCTAGACGAAACCGAACCCGCAACAACAACACAAGCCCTCCGCAACACCAAATGGAGACAAGCCATGAGTGATGAATTCAATGCCCTTCTAAGCAACGAGACATGGGACCTTGTATCTCCTCAAACCGCAAGCAATGTTGTTGGCTGCAAATAGTTTTCCGTATCAAACGAAAACCCGATGGTTCAATTGATCGCTACAAGGCTCGCTTGGTTGCTAAAGGCTTTCATCAATGTCCGGGAGTGGATTTTCACGAGACTTTTAGTCCAGTGGTCAAGCCCGCAACCATCCGCACCGTGCTTAGCCTTGCGGTCTCCAACGGATGGCATATAAATCAGCTCGATGTCAACAATGCCTTCCTTCAAGGCACACTCACCAAAGATGTATACATGGAGCAACCACCTGGCTTTATTGACAAGGATTACCCTCTTCACGTGTGCAAACTCCGGAAAGCTATCTATGGTCTCAAGCAAGCCCTCCGTGCGTGGTACTCTGAATTACAGACTTTTTTGCTTGGTAATGGATTCAAGAATTCTCTTGCGGACGCCTCGCTCTTTGCGCTCAACACGTCAACCACAAAGCTCTATGTTCTCATCTATGTCGATGATATGATCATCACGAGCTCTTCCTCCACTCACATTCAGAACTTCATCAAGCTGTTCGCGTCTTGGTTCTCAATTAAAGACCTCGGTGCTCTAACCTTCTTCCTAGGCATTGAAGCCACACGGACACCACGGGGTCTCCACTTGTCGCAGCGGCAGTATTGTCTCTACACCGTTGCCATCGACCTCACGGCTCACCATTTCCTCGGGCTCACCTCTTTCCGACCCAACCGAATTTCGACAAGTCATTGGCAGCCTACAATATCTTGCCCTCATGCGTCCGGGCGTGAGCTATGACGTCAACAAGTTGTCTCAATTCATTCATCAACCCACGGATGAGCATTGGCTATGCGCTAAACGTGTGCTTCGTTATCTTGCTGGCTCTCGTGCACAAGGTATCTTTCTTGCAGCTCAAAACACTTTGTCTCTTCATGCTTTCAGCGATGCGGATTGGGCTGGAGACTCCTCTGACTTCAAATCCACGAGAGCATACATTGTTTATCTTGGCAAGCATCCGATATTGTGGTCCTCCAAGAAACAAAATGGCCACTCACGTTCCTCCACCGAGGCGGAATATCGGTCCGTTGCCAACACCTCGGCCGAAATTTGTTGGCTGGGCAATCTTCTCATGGAACTTGGTGTTACCCTCACATCGGCTCCAACTATTTATTGTGACAATATCGGAGCTACTTATCTCAGCGCTAACCCGGTTTTTCACTCCCGTATGAAGCACCTTGCACTTGATTACTTCTTTGTCCGTGGCCAAATTGAAGCTGGTACACTTCGAGTTTCTCACGTGGACTCCAAGGACCAACTCGCCGACCTCCTCACCAAACCTCTACCGCGGTTACAATTCCATGAGTTATGTTCCAAGATTGGAATCACCTCGGGCGATTCATCTTGCGGGGGCGTATGAAGGATATTATTATATTAAGGGTATTATTGTAATTTACTATTCCCTACTTAGGTTAAATCATTAACCTCTTGTACATATAGCCATTTATGGCTTTTCAGCAATCATAATTCGAAATTACCATTCACAATAACAAGCCATGCAGCTTGGTTGCCTCTCATCTATTCATCTTGGTCGTGCTCATATCCACATCTTCATCACTTGGTCACTTTTTTCGAGTGGATTTGCCATAATCACTCGTGGTTGCTTCACATGTCTTCGTTTCCTGCACAATACATGAAATAATGGAAGAAGTACTCAAATGTATTCAATAACTCGGCAAAGTCCAAGAATCATAATCAAAACTAAACCTAGGAATGATAAGAATACTATGACGGATTACGTGTTATCATGCATGCAAATCGGAACACAAATCCTTTATGAAAGATTGAACACAATGGGCGATTTACAAGAATCGGTATAATGTGGTGGAGATCGTGGGCATCGTAAACCTAAAGGCCAAGGTGACTGGCATAAATGGTATAAACGTAGTATCTTTTGGGAACTACCATATTGGAAATCATTGATATTACGTCATAATTTAGATGTTATGCATATCGAAAAGAACTTTTAAACATCATCAATATTGTTTTGGATGTGGCGCGTAAAACTAAGGATAATATACAATCAATAAAAGATTTGAGGACAATATGTCGACGACCTGAGTTGGAATTAAGTGATGGAAGGTCACCTGTCCTGGTATTCAGATTATCTGTTCCGAAAAAAAAACATTATTAAAGTGGTTAAACGAAGACGTTAAGTTTCAAGATGGATATGCATCGAGCATTTCTCGGTGTGTGGATATTGTTGGTTCGAAGCTGATCGGGTTGAAAAGTAACGATTGTCATGTTTTCATGCAGCGACTCATTCCAATTACATTTGCTGAGCTCTTACCACGGAATGTTCACAATGTGCTATGCGGAATCAACATATTTTTCAGAGATATATGCTCAAGAAATTTAAAAAAGGATGACTTGGAATTAATGAAAAAAAATATCTCTGAAGTATTATGTTCATTGGAAAAAGTTTTTCTCCCTTCATTCTTCGATGTCATTGAACATTTGCCAATACACCAGATGAAGCAATATTCAGTGGGCCAGTTCAATTCAGATGGATGTATACTTTCAAAAGGTTTTTCTTTCATTTAAAGAAAAAAGCAAAAAACAAACCAATGGTTGAAGGATCTATTGTCAAACAATATTTTTTGTAAGAAATCACATATTTCAGCACATTTTATTTCGAGTCGCATATTCAAACCAAAGAACGACGTGTAGCACATGATCACACAAACTATTTGTATCAATATAATCCGCAGTTTGGCATAATTTCTGAGATTTTTAAACTGATTGGACGTATAGGAGGTAAATCCGAGGAATATTGGTTAACACAACAGGAGTATAATCACGTCCACACATACATATTACTAAATTGTCAAGAATTATTATCGTTCGAAAGGTACAATACAAAACAATATTATTCAATATTTTAAATATATATGAATATATATACAATATTAACGTATTTTCATTATACAGGATATTTGATGAAGTACTTGGTACATATCCTCATCTAAATGCAAATGAACTCACAAATATTATTCGTCACCATAATGTAACGGATATCCGTTAAAATTTGTCAATGGATATATCTGTTGACCTCCGTTACCAATTCGCAATGGATATTATCCGTTGTAACGCCGTTGGGAATCGAAACGGATCTTGATTTGTAACGAGTGATTCCCAACGGGCAAGAATCCGTTGTCGTCCATTGGAAAATGGTCATTGCAACAAATTTCAGGCGTTTTCCAACGGATATGTCCATGGCTGAATCTAATACAGCAGCGGATAAGGCTATGGACATTGATAAGCATATGAAGAAACCCCAAATGGAAGAAGAGTTCAGCTTAACGGACACACTTGAGCAACCACGCGCTATCGATTTTGTGTTCCCCGACGGCATCTTTGAGAATTTAGCCGAGGAAGTTTGTGACGAATTTCAGAATACGGATTCCCTAGACATGAATCTCATAGCAGCTGGAGAAGGATTGTACAAGGCACCAAACGAGCTGCTTGATAATGAAAAGAAGGAGAAATCCCCCGAGCGAGACTTCCACACAACTCGAGCAAAATGCGGTGCAAATCAGTACATAAACGATCGCGAGATGCCGCGAAGCTACAGTAAACGTCCAGCTCACAATTGGGACGTTGACAAGGCACCCAAGGTGAAGATGAAGCCTGCACCACAAAGGCTCACACACCGAAAATTTCTGGAGACGCTGAAGGAAACAAGCGACGAACGCCTAACGTTTCATGGAGTACACAACCGGACTTATGGACAGCTCGACCAGAATTTTTGGACAGCACGATCTAGCCCCAAACTTAGAGAACATCATGACCAATTTTAGGGAAGACATGACTGATCGTGCAAGGAACTTAACTGATCCGCGTGCTATGCCTTATCGAGCACATATTGCACGCGAGACGCTGCGCACACGACGACGTCGAGGACGTCCACCTAATCAGTGCATTCGGTCAAGCTTGCGACCTTAAACAAGCGCTTATCGGGAGGCAACCCGACTTTTGCATTTTCTTTTTATTTTGTTTTCGGACCTATTCTTTTTCTTTTCACATTGATGTACTCGGTGGATAGTATTCCTTCTTTTTGATTGTGTGATTCTTTTTCACGGGTTTTTCAGCGTCGATATCATCCTTGAGGAGGAGACGCATACAACGTCCAGACGCAAACTCGGGATTGCAAGATACAAAAGGTGCACATGTTCCCACCCTTATTTTCCCGTTGTTTGGTATGCGAGATTCTCTTAGGTCTGGAACACCGAGACGGTGTTTCATTCAAGTCTGGGGGAGTACTCGTCGAGTATCATGCATGTGATTAGGATTAGATGATTAGGATTAGATGTTGATTTTTTATTTTTTTAGGAATAAACGGATGGATACCTAGCATGAATTTTCGAGTTTTAGTAATTATGGTGCGACTTTGTCGAACCGTGAACAATAGTCTAGGTTTGCTTAGAAGTCTTTTGGATACTGATTAGTCGAGTAGTTGTGCTTGAAACCATGATCTATAGTTGCATTCACCTCCAAGGTTTCAGTACCAAGTATCCATATCTCCGTGTATACCGATTGATGTTGCTTGTTTGATATATTTTATCGTTCATTGTGATTAGATTCCTCACGCTTATACTCCGCTGTCAATGTTTTCTTTTTGGATAAGTTTTTAACTATTTCAGATTTTCATTGATATGAGTACATTGAGATCGATGGTTCGGGTCTAAGTGGTGGGTTGAGGCGCTATTCTACGTCATAAGGGTTAGAGTGATGTGTATTCTTTGGTAAAAAAATATTAAAAGAGAAAAATGTTCTTCAATGACGCACCTCTTCACTCCGTTAAGGTTACGAGACCTTATGAGTGTGCCATAGGCAGCCTGGGTCTAAGTAGAAAGCCATCCCTCTTCGACTTCGACGTCCTAGGAACCAAGCGTGGATCTATAAAAAAATGAAAAAAAAGAAAAAAAATAAAAGAATATGAACGAGAATACGAGTTTAATGATATCTCAAGCTTAGGGAATTGGTATGGAGATCGCTTGGACGTTGTCTAGGGGTATGGATTAGACTTAGGTCATTGGTAGGATTGCATGGCGCGTGAGTTTCGGTTGATAGAAGTCTGAACTAGGTACACTTAGGCTTGCGTTCATGTCACGCGTTGTTTTACATGATGGCTAATCCTTCGAGGTATTTGTGCTAGTATCCATTGTTGTTTTACTCTTCTTGTACTCGACTCTAGATTTGCTCGAGGACGAGCATAGGTTAAGTATGGGGGATTTTGATAACACGTAATCCGTCGTAGTATTTACATGATTCTTAGGT
>CM071874.1:7007790-7020864 GCA_036759665.1 Gynandropsis gynandra | reverse complement strand
CTTGTCTAGATCACGTGTCTATGCCTTGAGAGAGGGTAGATATCATGTTAGGATCGTCCGCCTTAGATAGCTTTAACTGGGATTGCATGATAGATAGATTGATCGTCGGTTTCGGTAGGCTTGTGGTGAAACCGGTTTCCTAGGACATTTGTCTTATTGTTAGAACCCAAGTAGTTTATTTACTTTCAATATTTCATTCTTCCTCCACATTCCTTCGTTAGCAAGTTTGATTCCTAGTTCGAGTTTAGATTGTGTTGCGTAGTCTCTGTGGGATCGACACCTAAAATACTACACATGTGTCGTGCACTTGCGGATAGTTTAGGTTATTTTATTTAACTCTGATAACGCATCAGTTATCTGTAATTTAAGGTCCTCATATGAGAGAGTCCAACATCGAAAGAAGATGAGAATAAATGATGGGAAATGGGATGGAAAATCGGATAACACTCCTAGCACAAACACGTGAAAGAACATATCACTATTCTTAGTTATAATGAGGTTATGTTTTATTGTCTTTCCTTTTCTTTATAAATTTTGATTCTCTTTCACATTTTAATTCGACACCAAGGACGGTGTCGAGTCTAAGTCTGGGGAAGTTAGACATAGGTTGACATCATAGCAATCATTTATGACTATATAAGTTGCATCATAGGTTAGTTTAGATGCATTTTTAGAGAATGATTTTCTCTTGTTTTCATTTATAATTCAATAAGAGACATGCATACATTTAGCTCACATCTTAACTACAAGGTAATCGAAAGATGATAGGAGATAAGGGAATCTCTCTTACTTAAATATCTATGAATACCAAATTTATTGCGACTAAGTATTTTTTTAACGAATTTTTTGAATATGATTCACTTAGAGGTTCTTAACTCAGGTTTATTTTAATACCATGTGGGGGAGATCAACCATTAGCTATCTAAGGATCGTGCTAAACTCTTAGTTCCAAGTTGATATATTTCCTAATGAGTCGTTCCATATTCTTTTGAGTAGTATACATGTTATCTTGTTTGAGTTACTATATAAAATTTTCACTCAAACAAGAGGTAAGCATCTTACCCAAAAGATACGGCAATCATAACATGTGTGTTAGCCCTGGTTACCCATTCTCTTCATCTTTTTCCAAACAACCAAAATTTTATATATGCAGAATGTAAAATAAAATAGACGAAAAAAGGATGAAAATGTCCAAATTCCTTCAGAAAAACATAAAAAATAAAGAAATAAAAAGGTCTAGTCATAAAAGAAAAAAATCTGCGAAAAATGGTATTATTACTTACACCGAACCTTACCTAAATGAATTGGACCAAAATACTCCCCATGACAACAATAAATTAGATTCGAGAAATGTGCTAGGTTGGCTCTTTAGATCATTCTTTAATGATGTCTAGTGTTAGTGTAAATCACGTGATTTAGGATCTTTCTAGGTTAAAGAACTCTATAGAAAACTAGTTTGCTTTCATTCACGATTAACATAAGCGAGCATAGATCTTCGTCAAATTTTTATAGATTTTTTTAAAATTTGTAATCCCTTCTAGATGTATTAATTAGATCACACTTATTATAATTTATGATATGCCATACTTTCCTTTTTATGTCATTTTTAGATCATTTTGTGATCTTGCAGTAAATAAGGACTAAGGAGCACACTTGAGGGAAACATAGAAACTTTTGGCATGAGCACGAGCATTGGAGACAAGTCTAGTGAAAACGTCGTCCCAAGAGGTATATGTTCTCGGTCGTGCATACACAATTTTATTCTCAAAATTTTCCAAAGAATTCACTCTGTTAGAGGAGTCATTCACTTGGTCGCTGTGAAACCTACAAATTTGTCCAGTGGATTCGCTCAACCCGAACGGAAATCTAATCGATCAAGCATCCATCCATTGGGAGGTATCGTTTTTATCTAGAGAAAATGCTCGATCCGAGAGGTTCTTTGCTCGACTGAGCAACCCATCTAAATTAGTCAAAATGGTTCATATTTTCCCGAGAGAGGCACTTAATAACCAATCGCTCGGCCCGATAGATGGCTTGCTCGGCCGAATGTTGTATCAAATCCATTTAAAAATTCAAATTTTGAATTATTAAAGAATGGAGAGGTGCTTCTCCATTAGATAGGGAGGATTTTTTAAGAAAACGAAAGAAAGGGGGAGGGCGGATTTGGATGAGAAAATATAGAGCAACCAAAAAGTGATATACACTTTAGGATCTTGCCCAAAGAGTAAAAATATATTTAAACCACACCAAGAGATGGACGACAAGTAAGAACAGATTGAAAAACAAGGTCAAGGCTACAACAGATTGAGATAAATCAACAGAGCATTTCTATCCATTTTCTTTTCTTTTCTTTATTTGTACTTTAGTTTGATGATATAGATCTATAGGTTTGGTCCTCATTGTAGATTAGAGTATTGTATATATGACTTTTATGAATTTAAATCGGAGTATCGTTTTCTTAACTTTGCGGTCTATTTTATGCTTTATCCTTTTAGTTTATGAAGGATCTCGTAAATTTTCGATTGGTTTAGTTCAGATGAAAACTAGATCTAGTGCAATATATAAGCATGAATAATCATTTGAAATTTGAGTAATTTGTCTATAAGTAAGGATGTTGTGTGGTAATGCGATTAGTATATAGTTCATTATGTAGTTATCTAGATATTGGATAGAAGTTTGTACAATGAGAGCAAGTAGTTTTATTAATTGTGTTCGATATACATGTTAGTTAAGCGGAGATATCAGTAGTTTTTATACTCGGATAGGATTTGCATTACAAGAGTAGGTAGATCCGGATTTGCAATGCAAGGCAGGTATAACCACTTAGGATGTTGAATTATTCGAAAGAATAAGAAAGACAACTCTGAAATTCTTAGCTAGGTTGCATACATAAAAAAGTACTCGAGTCTAACAGCATCATCTGAATACGTACATAGATAGTAGCTTAGGTTAATTTATCTTGTCATATACATATACACTTTGCGTTCGATCCTACTACTACACGGTTTGTATCAAGATATTAATGTCGACTGGTGTTCATGTCCAGATACTTGCAAATTTGTTAATGGATTTTGAGTGTTCTTGGGCAATTCTCTCGTTTCATGGAAGTTAAAGAAGGAAAATACCATTTCCTGAAATAGTATTGAATTAAAGTATTATGTTAAGGCTCAACCAACTTGTGAATTTTTATGGATATTATTTGTTTCGTGAACTTTTTGTTTCTTTTGCAGAATCTGTAATTATCTTTTGTGACAACCAATCAATAATCCAGATTACGAACAATCACGTTTACCATGAACGAATGAAACATATTGAATTGGATTATCATTTCATTCGTGATAAACTCAATGATGGATTTTTTAAACCTCTTCACATCAAATCTAAAGACAAATTAAAATTAATTTTTTTATTATCCAAAATGTGAACAACAATTTTTTTTATTTCCTAGTGTTGGAATATGTAAATATTGATTTCTTCATTCCGTTAGGTTGTTATATTTGTTAATAATTAGTTATGAAATAAGTTACTTAGTCAAGACGTTATATGAAAGTAATATGCTTCTTATGTAATATTCCTATAGTCACAGGTTTAAATGTAATTATGAAAAGGTTAATAATTATATAAGAAACGAAAAACGAGTTTTCGTTATCAGATTTCACAATCGCAAAATCAAAACCCTTATAGCCGTCAAAAGAAAAAAAAAAGAACGAAGAACGATAAAAAAATTTTTTCGTTCTTCCCGAATTCCCACCAACGGTTGGAAATCCGATCCGATCTCAGCGAGGATAAGCGTAGAGGGCTTGCGCTATCAAGTCTTAGATCCGATAATCACACGTTCAACGTTAAAAGGTATATTCGAAATTATTTCTAAATATGTAGTTCAATGAAGCCTTGAAAAACCAATCCGAACATGACTAGATCTAACTAATCGGGTTGATAAAAACATGCTTCTACACCCTAAATCAACCCAACAGTGGTATCAGAGCGTCTGGTCGTCTGTTTAGAGTTATTTTTTTGGATTTTTTGTGAAAAATCGGATCGAAAAACGTATTGGCATGTGCGTCGCGCACGCAGAAAAACCAGAATGCGTGAGGCACGAACTGGGCGGTGGCCGTAACCCTAGCCGACCGCACGAGGGTCGACGGTCGATGGAGAAGGGTCGGTGCGTCCAAGGTCGACCACAGGCGGCGGCACGGACAACTCCGACGCGAGTGGGAGAAGAGGCGACGGTTTGTGCGATGGGCGAGCGGATGAATAGTTCGGATGCCCATCGTGCGACCGCCCGACGCGTCGCCTGTGTGTGAGGAACCCTCGCCACGGCTTGGCGTGAGCGACGGCCTGGAGCAACTCGCCAGCGAGAAGAGAAGGGCGTGAGCGACCGACCGGCGTGACCAACGGTTGCAACGAATCGACGGCCGACGAATCGAGCAGAAGGGCAGTGGTGCGGGATGGGTTTCAGAAACCCTAGGCGAACCCTAACCGCCCCTTCGCCCGAGCCGACGGTTCGCAGAAGACCTGAGCGGGCGTCCGATGAGGCGGCAGCGGCTGGGTTCCAGGAACCCTAGCCCGAGCGGGTGGCTCCTCCCAGCCCGACCGCACGCCACTTGCCCGAGCAAGCGCGACGCGTGAGCCCAAACGAGCGCGGGTAACCCCCGCTTGTCAAATCTAAATAAAATTAAAATTAAAATTAAAGAATTTTAATTTAAAAAATTAATAATTGAGTTCTTAAACAATAAATTATTTATCGTTAGGCTTTTCCTTTATCGTAGACGTTTTGAATAGGTTCTCGTTTACATGGTATGGCCTGACTACCAGGAGGCATGTGGTTCAAGAATTTGATTCGTACGTCTATGACATCCGATGTCTAGTGGAAGGAAACAATTAGTTTTTTGTATACGCCTGGACTACCCGGGGACATGAACTTAATTGTTATCCGACCATGAGCTGAAGGATGAACTCAACTATATCGATAGGACCGACCTGACTACCAGGTGACTATGTGATATAGAGCCGAAGTAAATTCACTATAAAGTTTATGGGGATAAAATTGATAAAGAATCTATTTTATATTTTAGGGAAACGTCTTGACTACCAAGGGGCTCAGGCATATAGTTATAGATTGACGCTAATTGGAAATAAGATTTCTAATGTTATAGTAACATTGATTAGCGAATATCTCATTTAGATGAAGTTCATGTCTTAATGATATATATACGATGTCTAACTCTCTGCTGTAAATTTTCCTTTCGTTTTTAGATCTCCTGAGAATGTCTCAGTTCAACTTGCGTCCAATTCTCGAGACCAACAAGCTGGTTGGTGAAAACTTTGACGAATGGCAACGCAATTTACGCCTGGTACTGACACATGAGAAGCTGATCGATGTGATCGACAAACCGGCTCCTCCAGTGCCAAACCCAGCGAATGACGAGACTTTCAGTGAATACACCAAGTACGAGGAAAAGTGCATCACTGAGAAATGTCTCATCCTCGCGTCAATGAGTGACGAACTCCACAAACAACACGAGTGATAACACATAATGTGTATCAGTTTTAGGCTAGACATTTGCATCATTTTTGCATAGATTATATAGCACGAGTTACAAATCCGACACGAATGTTCTTTATATACGCCCTTTTTGTTGATTTTCAGGTTTTAAGGCGACAAGGCCTAACCGAGCTTTAGAATGAAAATTTTTGGATTCAATCGCACATATTGGAAGCTACAAATCACTCGGAGCAAAATTCAGGCCACGGAACCAAATGGAACACCCGAGCATCGAGCGAAAGGAGCAAGGGCACGGAATGAAAATGACCCGCTCGGGTAAAAGTTACGCAGAAAATTCGAGAAAACTTCATGCGACCCGAGCATGAAAAGAACATGATCGGGTAGCTTAGCCCGCTCGGGTTGTGTAAGGACCCCACTCGGGCTGCACAAAGGACCGCAAGCACCCGAAGATGAAACACGAGTCGGGCATGAAGAGCACACGGTCGAGTAACTTTCCCCGCTCGGGTTGAGACCTCTACCCGCTCGGGCTGGCTGATGCACGACCGGGTGAAACACTAGCCCACGCAGGCCACCTTTCTCGCAACAACCTGTTTTAAGTGTTTGAACGGGTAAAAGAGAGAGAGGAATCAATTCGAGGAACGGGAGGGCGACGGTCAGGGCAAGGAAAGGCCTGAAATTCATCAGGAAAGACTCAGGAGAAGCTGGAGAAGGAGAGGAACATCAATCCGGACTTCGGTAACAAGATTGGGAAGGTTGAGGAATCATATTTCCAAATGTTTATCATGTCTAGGGTGGTTTTCTCTTGTTTGACAGTAGAAACCATGAGTGAGTAGATTTCCAACTATGGCCTAGGGATATTAGATTTGTAATGGATGTTTGGATTACACGTTAATGCTTAGATTTATCAAAATTTTCTTGATATTCTGTTTTACAATCAATATCGTAAATGTTTCATACTAGTGTTGTCCGCTCAGTAACTTAGGAATCCATGTTTTGCTGGAAGGTTAAATTATGAATCCGGAATAGTTGATTGTAGATTAAGTTTGACTAATGAGAATCTGACCGGTCGGTTAATCGACTTAGGAATAAGGATTGCACGCTTAATGCTACCGTAGTTACGAGTTAATCGCTGCTGGAAGGTAGGATTTCACGTAATTATGGTTAGGAGGTTTAGGTTCGGCAAAATCATTCCTTATTTCAGAGCATGAATTCTCCGTTGTCAAGATAGTTCGATAGATTTATGATCCTTTGTTGTTACATCCTTGCAATTCCCGGTATCCTGAAACTCGTAGTGTTCTTAATTGTCAAGTCTTCCGCATCTTTCCATCGTCACGATTCACTTTAGTATTTTAGAGATTTATATCACACCACCATCTACTCAACCCGTCTTAGTCTAGTAATATTCTTAGCTTAGGTTGCATTAGTCCCCAAAGTTCGACCCTGGTACTACACGAACCGTATACTTGCGGTAGAGTGGTCTAGGAAATATATAGCTTGATATTTCCCACATCAAGTTTTTGGCGCCGTTGCCGGGGACTAATTACGGCCTAGATTAGGAATTAGCTAGATTAAGATTCAATCCTTTCCGGAGTCTTAGTCATTTTTCTGTTCCTTTCTGTTTCAGCATTTCATCGAGTAGGTTTTGTGCTACCACACAAAAGCTACTCATATACAATCTCGAGGTTGAGAGAACACTACGAAGCTTGCGCAAAAAGAGGAGAATTAGACTGGCAGATTCCGGATCCGAAGTTGATAGAGAGCACAGTCAAGATACATACGCTTCCGAAGAGGAAGGAACAGACAGCGAAATCAACAGCGCAAACAGCGGAAAAGGTCACGCCAATAACCCCGAAATGGCTGCTGCTGATGAAACTTACGGAGCCTACACCGCTCCAAAGCACACTAGTTCGCTTTCGTGCATGGCCTGCCCCATAGAGAATCAAGTTGAGCTACAACCCGCTTTCATCCAAATACTCAACAACTCCGCTTTCAGAGGAATGGAGAGTGAGGATCCGAATTCACACCTCAATGACTTCAAGATGCTCTGCAGCACCACTAAAGTTGGCACGGGAGTCACACAGGAGGATCTATACTTATCCGCATTCCCATTCTCGCTCAAGGAAGCAGCACATCATTGGTTGTTCAACTTGCCTAATACATCGATTACTTCGTGGAATGACCTGGAGCAACGATTCATGCAGCAATTCTTTCCGGACCACAGGACGCTACTCGCCAAGAATCAAATAAATTCTTTCCTGCAAGAAAGAGGCGAGACTTTACATGATGCATGGGAGCGCTTCAAGAACTATCAACAAATATGTCCGCATCATGGAATGGACAAGAAGTACCTTATCACGAGCTTCATACAAGGTCTCCAAGAGACCACACGCTTTATGCTCGTAGCAGCGGGTTGTGGTTCTCTCAGCAACCTCACTTTTCAACAACTCGAGAATTTAATTGAGAGCATGGCAAGGGAGGGAGGCAAGAAGGTCAGAGACTACAACCATGATTACTCATCCAAAGCGGCAGTAAATGAATTAGGCATCGCCAACCCGAACTTAACAGATTTGAAGTATCAAGTTGGGGAGATATACAGGATGATGGTAGGCCTACATGTCGATCCACAAGATGCATCCGTAGGTCAAGGAATCGAGGAAGTAAATTACGTCAACAATCGGGCCTACCAGCACAACTGCATCAAGAGCCATCCCAACCTCTCTTATGGCAATACGAGTAATGTAGCAAACCCACAGGATTTTCAACCGCGGATGATGGCAAAAAACCAAAACCAAGGTTTCCAGCCGAGAGGGAAACCAAGACTATGGTTATCAACCTCGCGCACAACCTTCAGGTGACTCCGAAATTCTCTCTATGCTCCAATTGATGCATCAAGAACAGAAAACTGCGCTTGGAGAAATTAGGGCTGAACAGGATGACATGAGGAAGAGAATGGACGGTTTCCAGACACACTTGAAGCTCCTAGAAACGCAAGTGACACAGCTGGCCCAAGGGTCTAGCCGACAGCCCGGATAGCTCCCCAGGAAAACCGAGATGAACCAGCGGGAGCAGATCAACGTCATCAACTTAAGGAGTGGCAATACGGTGGAACAACTCACGCCTTCCGTGGTTGCGAGAGAAGAGCCTTTAATCATTGCAAAAGAGCAACCCATCACTCAAGGCGTGGAAGAGAAGAAGACCGAAGAGAAAGAAGAAAGAGAGTTGCCTTACGTAGCACCTGCCCCGAGGCCACCACCCTTACCCATTCCGCATCGCCAAAGGAAGAAGAACGACGATGTTCAATTCACCAACTTCGTGGAACTCCTAAGGAATCTGCAAGTCACCATCCCGTTTTACGATGCACTCATGAAGATGCCATCCTACGTAAAATTCCTCAAGGACATAATAACAAGGAAGAGGACCGTAGACAATGAGATAGTGATGGTCACGAACTCACTCGTACAACCCACCCACCTTGGCTAAGAAGATGCCCGATCCAGGTAATTTTGTCATCCCTTGTAAGATCTACGATTACGAGATTAAACACGCACTAATCGACATTGGAGCGAGTGTGAGCTTGCTACCATTATCTCTTGTTAAAAAGCTTAATCGAGTAGGAGATCTTCAGCCCACGCGTATGCTAATCACCTTAGCCGATCAATCTGTACGAAATCCCGAGGGCATATTGATGAATGTCGCAGTACAAGTTGGAAAATTCTGGTTCCCTGCGGACTTTTTAGGTGTTGATATGGAAATAAACCCAAGGATCCCCATCATTTTGGGAAGACCATTCCTCAACACGGCGAACATGGTTATATACTGTGCCGAGGGCAGACTGGTCATGAAGTTCGAAGATGAATCTATAGAGTTCAAGCTTGATGAAACGCTCAAGAAGTCGTATGTGACCGAACCCGTGATGCACATTGACACGGTGGATGAACTAGTAGAGGAAATCAAACATGAGTATCGAACCATCCACCACATGGAGATAGCACTATCAGCATGCAGCGGAAGCATATTTCAGTAATCCCAAGATGTGGACGAATGCATACAACTCATGGAGGAGTTGATCACACTTGCATCTGGCATGAACCCGAGCGGGTCGAACATAGAGCCCGACCGGGCTGAACGACTACAGAAGAATCCGCACGGGCTTAATCACGACCCGACTCGGGTACCACTCTCGGGGATAAATGGCACAATTTGTAACCCGAGCGGGGTGGCTGATGAGTTCGATCGGGCATGCCTCATGGACGAGAATCCGCGCGGGCGCTATCACGACCCGACTCGGGCAGGACTCGTGGGGGTAAATGAAGCAATTCGTAACCCGAGCGGGCTGGCTGATGAGACCGATCGGGCTACGCTACTTGTACCTTGCGCTACATCTCCTACACCTTGCATTGCCCACTTCCGCACAGATCCCGACTGGAGCGCTGAGAAAGCACCCAAGGTTGACCTCAAACCCCTTCCGCAGGGGCTTAGGTATGAGTTCCTTGGTCTCGATTCTACATACCCCGTGATTATCAATGACGCACTTGATAGGCCACAAGTCGACAAACTCCTCTGCGCACTCAAGAGATACCGAGCCGCCATAGGTTATACACTAGAGGACATCAAGCGTATCGATCCCAAGATCTGCACACACCACATCCATTTGGAAGATGAGTCAAAGTCATCTATAGAATGTCAATGCCGACTCAATCCCAACATGGTGGAGGTAGTCAAGAAAGAAGTGCTGAAGCTTCTAGATGTTGGCATCATATACCCCATCTCCGACAGCACTTGGGTCAGTCCGGTACAAGTGGTACCAAAGAAGGGAGGCATCACCGTCGTCCCAAACCAAAACAACGAGCTTATTCCCACGCGGTCGGTGACAGGATGGCGTATGTGCATAGACTACTGCAAACTGAATAAGCACACCAGGAAGGACCACTTCCCTTTGCCATTTATTGATCAAATGCTTGAGAGGTTAGCGCTTCACTCCTATTTTTGTTTTCTTGATGGCTATTCAGGATTCTTCCAGATCTCGATTCACATAAACGACCAAGAGAAGACGACATTCACTTGTCCACATGGGATGTTCGCCTACCACCGGATGCCATTCGGCTTATGCAATGCACCCGTCATGTTTCAAAGATGCATGACTTCCATCTTTTCTGATGTTAATGGCGATATTATGGAGATGTTCATGGATGACTTTTCAGTCCATGGCTCCTCCTTTGATTTTGGTCTGACCAATTTTTGTAGAGTGTTAGACAGGTGTTTACAGGCAAATCTTGTGCTTAATTGGGAGAAGTGTCACTTTATGGTACGGGAAGGAATTGTTTTAGGGCATAAGATTTCAGAAAAGGGGATTGAGGTCGACAAGGCTAAGATTAAGCGATTGAGAAGCTACCCCCTCCTAGGAATGTCAAAGCAATCCATAGCTTCCTTGGGCATGCGGGATTTTATCGAAGGTTCATCAAAGACTTCTCCAAGATTGCCAAACCACTCACCGACCTTTTGAGTAAAGATGTTGTGTTCGAGTTTAATCAAGAATGCCATATTGACTTCGAGAAACTCAAGAAAACATTGATTTCACCCCCCCCATCGTCCAGCCTCCGGATTGGAAGCTCCCTTTTGAGCTCATGTGTGACGCAAGTGACTACACTGTGGGGGCTGTATTGGGATAGCGAAGAGATAAAGTGATGCATTCCATTTATTATGCCAGACGGACTTTAGACGACGCTCAATGCAATTACTCCACTACGGAGAAAGAGCTGCTTGCCATCTTCTTCGCTTTCGAGAAGTTTCCCTCCTACCTTGTTGGATCCAAGGTAATTGTCTACTCCGATCATGCAGCACTGAGATTTTACCTTCAAGAATTCGATTTGGAGATACGCGATAGAAAAGGCACAGAAAACAGCATTGTCGACCACTTGTCCCGCCTTGAGATTTTAGATGGGATCCCTATAGACGACTCTCTCAGAGATTATGTTCTCATGGCCATGGACGGAACGCCTATTCCGTGGTATGCAAATTTCGTGAACTACCTCGCATGTGAGGTTCTCCCACAAGGCCTAAACCAAAACGCAAGGAAAAAGTTCCTACACGATATCAAGGCTTACTTTTGGGACGAACCTTACCTATTCAAACGAGGGACCGACGGTTTATTTCAGCGTTGTATCCCAGAAGAAGAGTTACCTGATGTGCTTTTCAACGGCGTTGCATCCCAGAAGAAGAGGTATCCGGTGTGCTTTTCCACTGCCATTCTTCTTATTATGCAAGACATTTTGCCGCCTCCAGAACAACAGCAAAAGTTCTCCAAGCTGGATTCTATTGGCCTACACTCTTCAGGGACGTTCACAGGTATGTCTCAACTTGTGACGTATGTCAAAGGACGGGCAAACTTTCTAGAAGGCAGGAGGGACCTCAGCACTATATCTTGGAAGTCGAACCATTTGATGTATGGGGCATCGATTTCATGGGACCATTTCCCTCCTCTTGCGGAAATCAATACATCTTGGTCGTTGTGGATTATGTGACAAAATGGGTGGAAACACTAGCATGCCCGACCAACGACTCCAAGGCAGTCACTAAGCTCTTTAAACACATCATCTTTCCTAGATTTGGAGTCCCAAGAGTAGTGATTATTGACGGGGGAAAGCACTTTATAAATCGGGTGATCGAGACACTATCGACGAAATATGGGGTGAAGCACAAGATCGCTACACCGTATCACCCACAAACAAGTGGCCAAGTAGAAGTATCCAATCGAGAAATCAAGTCCATCCTTGAGAAGAGAGTCTCAAAATCTCGACGAGATTGGGCACTAAAGCTAGATGATGCAGTTTGGGATTTTAGAACGGATTTCAAGGAGATGCGAAATGATGCCTACGAGAACGCAAGGATCTACAAAGAGCGTTCAAGGAAATGGCATGACAAGCACATTCTCCCATGCTCATTCAAAGCAGGTGATCAGTGCTTCTATTTAATTTCCGCTTGAAGTTGTTTCCAAGAAAACTCAAGTCGCGATGGTCTGGGCCTTTAACTATAAAAGGAGTTTCACCGCATGGAGCCGTGGAATTAGATAATGGAATTGGGGAAACATTTTTGTCGAATGTGCAGAGAGTAAAGGCATATTGTGCTCATAGAGTAAAGGACGGAATAGGCAAACTACCTCTCTCCAATCCCACACACGTCTGAATGCGTTAGGGTCAAGCTAAAGACCGTAAACAAGCGCTTCTCGGGAGGCAACCTGAGCTCCGTATCCTTTGTTTTCTTCATTTTTATTTTATTTCTATGATCATCTCATTTTCATACGTATTTCTCGCATGATTTAAGAGACGTTTTCGATATATATGTGTTGCTTTACGTATGATTCCGTATCCGTTTTACTTGTTTTCGTGCTTTTCATGTTCTTACAGGGTTTTTACGCGTATTTAGATCATTTTGGAGCTAAAGGAACATGCACGGAGCTAAGGAGCAACTTCGGGGATCATCACAAACGGGACGGGACGAGATTGAGCATGGAAAGCCTCCACCCGGTCGGGCACAACTCATGCACGATCGGGCAAAACCTACGGCCAATT
>CM071874.1:6967914-6993914 GCA_036759665.1 Gynandropsis gynandra | reverse complement strand
CCAACCTCGATTAGTTAATTAGTGGAGACTAATTGGCTAACGGTTTAGTGATGAACCTACGAGGTCACACGCACACGAGTATCTCGGTATCTGCTTGTGATTGTTAGACAATCAGTGTGGAATGCAGTTATATTCATCTGCTAGCACCGAAGAATATAATTGTATTTGTTTTTCTTTTGGGATTAGTACATAAGATGTACGGGCAAGTGTGTGTATGGAGATACGTGTACTTCGACTATTTGAGATATTACATAAAGGCAAGTGGGAGATTGAAAGTAATATGCCTCTTATATAATATTCCTATAGTCGCGGATTTAAGTGTAATTACTAAAGGTTAATAATTATACAAGAAACGAAAAACGAGTTTTCGTTATCAGATTTCACAATCGCAAAATCAAAACCCTAATAGCCGGCAAAAAAAAAAAAGAACGAAGCACGAAAAACAGTTTTTTCGTTCTTCCCGAATTCCACACCAACGGTTGGAAAGCAGATTCGATCTCGGCGTGGATACGCGTAGAGGGCTTGCGCTATCAAGACTTACATCCGATAATCACACGTTCAACGTTAACAGGTATATTTGAAATTGTTTATAAATCTGTAATTCGTTGAAGCCCCGAAAAACCAATCCGAACATGACTAGATCTAATTCGGGTTGATAAAAACACGCTTCCGCACCCTAAATCAACCCAATATTATATATATAAATGAGTCATCTAGAACAATTTCTTTCCTATGTTCTACTTCAATGCGCATGGTACTAAAAAAATATTTGTAACTATATATAAATAAAAAAATAATTTATCAAATTTTTATTTTCAGATTATAAAAAACAGTAAATATTCAAGAATATATTTACATTATCTTAAGTACGAAAAATAAAAAATAATATAACAAAACTAATGCAAATGAAAAAATATGATCATTCATCATATACAAATAATAAGTGAATCGATGGTTATTTCGACGCAAATATTTATACCAAATCTACCCACCAATATATATGATTTGTTTTATTTGGATATAATTCATATACCAAATCCGGTTGAATATTTAGCAAATAATTTTTTTCCAATAGCAATGAAGTAAAAAAATAAAATAAACTTAAAAGTGAATAGAAATTTTTAAAAAGAATATAAGATTTAGATGTTCTAGTTATAGAAAAAACTAAACTATTTTTGTTACCTCCAAAAAAGTTTACTATTTTTATTAGATATAGGCTTTTCATCACACTTTATATATATATATGTATATATATATGTGTTTCAAAAAAAAATTATTTTGACAATATGAATTACTTTAGGAAGGAACGAATCATTAAAACAGTTTTTTTTCATGGAATAAACAGTCTTTTGGAATGGTTCTTTGCTTTCATAACAAGAAAAATAAAGAGTAATAAAAACATATATTTTTAGATATTTGTTGGCAATATTTTTTAATTGTTAATCGTTGCAATGCATAATATATTATTTTTCTTTGGTTCTGAACCACAATTATTTTGCTAAATCTAGCATTTAAAATGTAGCACAAAATATATATAAAAAACCAAATAATTGATAAAAATATTACAAGTGTTATATGTTTATAAAACAAATGGTTCTAACTTGTTAGTGGTCCAAATATCCAATTAGATAACCGAAAGAGAAGTGTCACAAGTTTCAGTTAAACTTTCGGACCTTTGAAGTTTTCGGACCTTTGAATTAATTGTTGATCTAATCCGTCCAAGCGAATGTATAATGAGGGCTGGTATTAGATTAAGTATTTAAATCAATTCTTTGGAATATATTGAGTGATATTTTCTCTAATATTTTTATATTTCAATTTTTCTATCACTCATTTTTCAAAATTTTGTTTCGAATCTCAAAATTTTCAAATCTGTTGTCTGATACAAAAAATCATTTTTTTTATTATTTTTCATTCTCATATCATTTAAATTCAAAACAAACTATTATTTTTCATTTCACAATTATTACTTTTATACATTTAAAAGTTATAAATTTTTCATTTTTTGGAAAATGCATTAGTATGTATCAAAATTTTAAACAATATATATAACAATAATCTCAAAATCATAATAAATCCAAAAACTTATCAAATTATCCTAATTTTTTAGGGAGGTTTTAATTAATTGAAATTCCAAATTTTCTTCACAATAATCTGATAATTTTTTATATCGAATTAAAAAATGAACTTAAATTTTAAAAAATGTTTACATTGTCATTATTTTCATTGTATACGTAGGTTATAATGAATAAATATCGATAAAAAATCTCTTTGATCATGTAAATTTTATTTTTAATCTAATATCTTAAATTTAGACAAATTGTTAAAGATTTATAATTTTTAAAACCTCCAAATTGTGAGATATACTCTAAGGGACAGAAAAAAGATCCTTTGAGAGTTGCTTGAGTGTGTGGCGGGGATTGATAGCATTGGTAGAACGTGTAATTTTTGAACTTAGATTTTTATATTCATGGTCTAACTTAGGGAGAATTATCGTGGAAGTCTTGAATATATTGTAATGAGAAACAAATCTATTTGAAAATTGATGCATGAATAAAAAACAATAGTTCGGTGAAACACAATTTCTTATTTTTATTTCCGCTATATGTGTTATCTTTAATATTTTCACATTCTATAATGGATTTTTTTTTAAATTTGACCATATTTTCTTTTAAAAAAATGATGTTGGAAGACATCAAACCTTCTACACGAAGTTTAAAATTCCAAAGATCATAAATGAGACATTCATCATATGGGCAAAAGGCAAACAAATAATCATTTTTTTTCGGTGCATTAACAAATTTTGAATTAATATATATAATCATTTTAGTAATAAAAATCTAAAAAAATTTAAACTTTCCGTGATAAAAACATAACATTATAATAAGAACTCTTCATAACTCATTGTATTTCACAATAATTTCTTTTGTATATATACACACATATTATAGTATATATTTGGGCGTATATACAATTTTAAAGAACATGGTGGACCGGATTTCGAATAGCAACGGGAGAATCGTTTTCCTCATAGTTAGACGGTCTAACTTGGTCCAAATTAACGGTCCAAGTGTAGACGCACCCACCCTGATTTCGGCTGTCCTTGGACCGGAGACATTATCACCTGCATCGCACCCCAAACTTACTCTCCAACTCCTATCTCGTATATATATTATTGGAAATCTATAAAATATGTATATAAACTAGTTTTTTCATTTTTTTACATGTATATCGTGTTATTTGAAATATTTAAGAATAATATAAAATTTTCTAAAAATTATAATAATTCATTATGAAAAAAATTATTATATTTCCGTCTTATAAGATTTCTTTAATAAATATATTAAAAAAATATAAGAAAGAATCTTTTGGCTTGTCAAGTTTTTGTTGGACAAACGGATATCCAGAGTTTAAACAGTATTCAGATAGATTAGGTAAATTTATATTTATATATATATATAATGTAATTATAATCCAAATTTTTAGTTTAAAACATTTATAAATATGTAATTGTTTAAAAACACACATAAATAAATAAATTGAAAAAAAACAAATAAAAAAATTAACTATCTAATTTCACTTCTCTATATTCTTTATTGAAATATTTTCATCGAATTCAAAATCTATGTTAATTTATTCTTTTTCGGAATCAAAATCTGATTCATCAAGCTCTCTAACCATAAGCAAATCACCCACTTACTCTATCTCTTAAACCTTCACACGTCAACGCAATTTAGTTTGATCATCTATATTATTCCATTGATTCATCTTCCTTTGTCCACTATCAACAATCCGATCTTGAACATGACATGAATCATTAGATAGAAGCGCATTCAAAGCCTTGTTCATTTATATATTTATTCTTTTAAACCATCAATCTCGTATTAAATTAAAAATAAACGAGATTATTCGACCTTTTGTTATCAAGTCGGTTTAATTTTTTGTGTATATCTACTTACACAAGAATATAAATGATTATTTATATAACTACAATAAAAAATAAATAAATGAATTTTGTTAATCACTTAGTTATTCAAAAGTACTCTACTTTCGTTAACATCTTGATAAACAAATTGTTAAAAAAAAAATTTTCCCTTCAATTGTTTTTTTCTACCTTAAAAAAATAGAACATTGTATAGAACCGCCTAGCGATTAATCAACCACATCAACGACGTCTAGACCATCCAGACAACTGCATCAACCTCCAATTTTAAATTAATTGGAATGTCTGACCTCTGTTTAGCGTAGATGCCATCTAAACAATCATCTAGACTGATTTTTAGAACAATGGATTTTTCTAAAGGAAACCTTCATCTAACTTTATCAATGTTCTTTTATTTGAAAACCATATGATAGAGGTTGGAATGGAAATAAAATCTAACCGTAAGGCCATTCACATGTGCTCAGTAGCCAAGATCGGAAGGTGAAAAAACAAACTTGGCGCACAGTCAAAGAATCGAATAGTCTTCAGACCGACATATGGCAGATGCACCGTTCACATAACTTATGTTTCAGTATTAATCTAAAAATGATGTGGTGCGTTTCTATGTTGTATTCTTCAAATTGAAAAATTTATTATATATAAAATGACATTTGTTTACATAATCTAAACGGCCGTCTAGGTTGATTTTTAGAACAATAGGTTTTTCTAAAGGAAATCTTCATCTAACTTTATCAATGTTTGTTATTTGAAAACCATGTGATAGAAGTTGGATGGAAGAGAATGGTTGATTATTTTGTAGTCTTTAAAGTAGGATCATAGGACAATGAATTCATATATGAACCATTCAAATGAGTCCTCACTTGATCTCGTTATGGATAAAGTGACAACCAATCTCTATATGTTTGGTATGCTCATGAGACACCGAATGCGAGACGATTTAAAGTGTTCGTTGGTTGTCATAAAACATGTTCAATGGTTGGTCATGTGTAAACACGAAGCATTTAGAAGAGTTTTTAGCAATTTGAGCCCACAGATAAGTATAACCATGAAACGATATTCAGTTTCGTAGACAATTGAGAGAAAATGTCTTGTTTCTCCGACTTCCACAAGATAGGAGAGCGTTCGAGAAAAATAATCTGACCACCAACAGAACGCCACAATATCTAACAAGTAGTCCAATTCGAATTGCAGTAGCCAATCAAGGAAATATAAGAAGAATCAGAGTGAAGCCAGATATCTTATTCCACAAATCCTTTCAAATAACATACAATGCGGAGCATGCCAAACAATGGCTCTTCGGAGGACAATGCATGGACTGAGATAGGATGTGGACTAAAAAACAGATTTCGGGCTAGGCATGATAAGTCAAATACATAAAACGTCCTATCAAACGACGATATTGCTCAAAATTGTTTTAGATTGGACTTGTGAATTTCAACAACTACTGTTTTGTTACATCAGTATCTCAGCGGGGTTCGATCCTAGTAGCTCACATATAATGGAGATAATATCCATAACATACTTACATTCAGACAAGAAGGACCCTTGAGAAGAAGGAGACACTTCGAAACCTAAAAAAATATTTGATCAGTTCCAAGTCTTTTATATGAAAACACTATGTCAAATACGCCTTGAATACATAAATTTGCCCCCAGCCAACAATTTATCCACATAAACGAGAACATGTAGTCTCGAAGTACCACGGATTATAGAGAAGATAAAGTGATTTGATCAAGATTGTCGAAACTCATAGCGAAATAGAAGCGCATTGAGCTTGTCATACCAACATCGCAAGGCTTGACACAGTCCATAAAGATGCTTGCATACCAATAAACATGATTAGAATCGACTGAATACTAACCCATCGAAAATATCATGTACAATCTTGAAGATCCCCGTGTATGAAGGTATTATTCACATCCCTATTCTCAATGATCTGATTTCAACGGTGACCACACCAAACATTGCACCGAAGTAATTTTCACAACCGGATGAATGTTTCATCATAATCAATGTATTCTTTATGACAACCAATTGATTTCTTCTCTTTGGGTAAGGTCGTAAAAGTACATGTATTATTGACAATAAAAACCTCAAATTCTTTCTGAATTGTTGTTTTCCATTCTTTGATCGAGAAACATCTTTAAAGGAATGAGGTTCCGAGTGTACACAAATCGCACTAAGGAAATAGAGGGTACTTTATTGCGCATATCACTTCCCATTGACTCAGAAGCAACGGTTGAATTAAACGACTGGATCAAAGGATCATAATCTAAATTAGACCCAACTAAACAGACAAAGTGGTTGTATAATTTGGAGCAACATCCCGTAGAAATACAAAAGAATCACCATCAAGAGGTCAAGCAGTAGAGGACTCATGTTCATCATGTATGGGCGAGACTGAAACAACGAGCGTATTATCCCTTTGTCAAGCGAGTCCCAATCCTCTCTAATAGCTAGTGCATAAAGGAATCAAAATTTAGACTAGGTGAAGCGAAACCAAACATGTTTAAATCAGGTCTCGTGTTTCTTAAAATAGCAAACAGAAATTATATTTCATATAACACTACATCCTGAGAAAAACGAATTCCGAGGTTTTTAGTCCATAGACTTTACATCCCTTTGTGTGAATGGAAATCCTACCAACGCACAATGTCACTCCCGTGGATCAGATTTATCAGCTAATGTTTACACATATTGCCCAAAGAAAAGATATTAAACACTCATATACGATAAAAAATGGTTTCGAATAAAGTATCTCATAAGGTGTCTTGCCATTGAGTAATACAAATGAAGTACGATTAGTTAAATAAAGAGTTTCCAAAATGCACTATCTCCATATTAATTTAGGTAAATGAGCTTGAAGCATCAAAGCTCATGTGACGTTAAACACATGTCATAGCTTTTGTTATATCTTCCATTTTGTTCAAGAGTATACGAGCGAGAGTTCTAGTGAATTATTTTGTAGTCTTTAAAGTAGGATCATAGGACAATGAATTCACCACCGTTATCGGATCGAACAACCTTTAACGTCTTTATCAAACTGTTGGCAAACCACAAAACAAATGACAGAAAATAATTCTTTCACCTTGTTTTTGTCTTTCATGATATAAATCTAAATTGCGCGAGAACAATTATCAAAAATGGTGATAAAGTAATAAACACCACCAAAAGAAGGATACTATAATTTATATATTCTCTAAACATCACAATGAACCATATCAAAACAATCATGAGCTTTATTAGCGTTATCTTTAAAAATTGTACGGGTTTGTTTTGCTCGAAAACAAATAGTTCACGGGTCCTTATTCTATTTCTTAGATTCATAACCAACAAAAATAGATAAAAAAAATTCAGAATTCAATCTAACGGAAATCTAAGTTATCAATGCGATAAATTATGCTTAGGTAATCCTCATACTCTAATCGTTCGAACTAGTGCGATACCACAGAATTTGTACACCAAAATTTCACTTTTTACCCACTCAATTCATAATCTTCATTGTATGATCATATATCATATATAGCTTATTAATAAAATTGATAGTGTAACTGTTTTAATTTAGCATTGTAGTTATCGACATAAAGGTGGATCTTTTCAGGAGGACCTAATGACTATAGATAGGACCTATCCAATTTTTACAGTGCACTGGTTGTCTGTTCATGGACTAGCTGCATATCAAGAACAAAGATAACATCATGTAAACAAATATATACACTTTTACCAATATGTTTTTCTTCATTACTATTGTGGTCGGAAAATCCAACAAAGAACGACATCAAATCAGTGACACTATCGAGAAGATAAAGCGATCTGGTCATATGATGCAAAGTACCAGATTTCATCAATGGAACGGTTGGTTTACTAGAGTGTCGATCATTAAAGGAAGAAGGTTGTCACAACTTTCAAAAGACTGGACCACAACTCATCATTAAATTTTGAATTCTGATAAAGTGTTGCGATCCACTTTCGATGAAGAATTGAGTTTTTGTTCTTGTCTTGGATTGAACAACATTGGTTTGTGAAACTAGATATCTGGAATGGAATCACCACTTGCAAACAATGAATTTTGACCTCTACCATAAGAATTGGTCTTAGAAGAGTTACACACACATTCATCCCACTAGACTGGAAACTCAATTAGCTTGAAGTATAAAGAAACATAATTACCTGGCTTGTGACAATTAGAGGAAATTATCGATTTGTCTTTTAGTTTAACTATTACAGTGAGAACTTCGCCCTGAGTAGTGAAATCGATGGCTTCAATTGGGTCTTCATTTAGACGATAGAGAGTTTGATGTCGCTCCTCTAGAATGATCATGGAGTACCCATGCCCAAGATGGTTGAGCGAAAAGTTCCAAAATTCGATGTATCCAACTCGAAGAGGAACGAGTGAACCCATTCTTCTTCTCTATCAAGTAAAAGTTTCGTCGCGAGTTCATCACACTGACACAAACCACATGTACAGACACAAAGTGGCTTGTATGCATTTAGTTCGTCTCACATCTTCTTCAAACGTCTAAAAATTTTTTGAACTTATTGGCTTTATTTCTTGCAAGCCAACAATTCATATCGAATATGATAGACACGCGATAGATTACCAACCGAGAATCTGTGCTTCATGTTTTCCTACAAGATTCTCATTTCTTTAACTATCGAGATCGTTGATCGCAGCTGGGGTTTGGTAGTATTAAAGATACATTCTACCAACATAGAATTCATGGGACCCCATTCTACAAATTTATCTTTGTTCAGATTTGGTTTGAGAATTATGCCATCAATGAATCTCGAGTTTTCTTTTGGTGTTGAGCACATGAAGAATATTTTTCGTCAATTCTTTATTACTGCTATATCCTCGAAAATGTAACGGGATAATGATAGTACTTAATCCTTTCGAAGAGTGAAGATAGTAAGGGAATTGAGAAAAAAAATTCATGGATTTGAACAGCATTTTTCGTAGGTCTCAGAACGATAACTCGTCTACTGGTGTCATCAACAATTACAAAATCATGGGTTTAGTCAAAGGTACTCATCGCGAGCACACAAGGCTAATCACCAAAGATATGAAGACAGTGCAATAAGAAATGCCATTGTTGGATATGTCAATTCATCATAGCTCCAAGCATCTCGACATGTTGTAGAAGGGTATTGGGGTTGTCCATTTGTGCTTTGGTATGCAAAATTTTGGCAAGGCCTAAGAAGCTGTTCGGTTAGATTTAATATGGTCAAGCAATTAGGTCAAACCCTAATCCTATCCAAGGGCTTATTCTTGACAAAAAATGCTTGGTCGATCAATGTGGTACTCGACCAAGCATTATGCAGTGAGTCCTATAATACGAATTGAAATAATCATAATACAAGCTGGGCGACCTGGTAATCATAATATTTTAAGATGCATATGGATTTCGTCGATTTATTTTCTATTGTCTGCCTGAAATTGTCAACCATTAGTCTCCTTCTTGTTTGCTTAAGAATGTTTCTTGTGATGTAAAAGGAACTAGAAAGACTAAAACAATTCAAAATGTAACAGAAATATGTAACTAATAATATAATGGAAATAGTATGATACTATAATTTGTATTTTGTTGGACGTGACCTCACCGATCACCTGATGAAAATTCTCATTGAGTGTGTGTACTCTTTCACAACCATGGTCGAGCGCGAAATCGTGAGAGATGTCAAGAAAAAACTAGGATACATCGCCATCACCTACGAACAAGAGTTAGAACCTTCAAAGACGATCTCAGAAGTAGATAAAGACATGTGAGTTGCCAGTTTTAGCAAGTTCGCTCATTTCTTCATGATCGGTTCTCCTCATGTCGATGCCATTTGGGTCGTGCTCTCGATGAATATCGGAGAAGGTGTTTTTGGGTCGAGTTGTGGTGGAGTGAATCAATCGGAGCTTTTCTTTCGCTACTAATACTGCAATTTTGGTTTTTTCGATGCAAATTGTTGTTGTGAAGTAGAATAATGAAACTGTAGAGGTTAAAAGACTTACAATGTATCTTTTATATTATTTTGATATTTTGATACTATGGTTATTTACGTAACATCTACGTCATTGATGATTTAATGGGAAATCAAACGGAATATCATTAAACATGTATCGATTCATTTGAAAATCGGTATATAAATTGGTGTATTATTGTATGATATTTGATAAATACAAAAAAATATAAAAGCAAAATATATGTATAATGTCAAAATACACAACTAAAATAATTAAAATGAGATTTTGCCTTATAAAAAATAAAAAATGGAGGGAATATAAAATAATCCTCGTATCAATGCTAAATTTCAAACATGATTTTGTTGCGCTCAATATAAGAGACACGAGATCATCTGTCCGGACCCAAACGCATTATATAATAAATTATAATAGGAATGCACCAACCGATCTATATATATATATATATTATACACACACGTACACAGCCATTGACATTGGGTATTTATATATTTCAATATATAATTTTATTTGTAAAATATTATTTCTTTGTTCACATTAGAACAAAATACTGAATATAAATATGTTAAAAATCAAGCTTATACTAAAATGACAAAACATCAAAACTTTTGAACTTGGGAAATTTTGTGACATTTCCAAATATCATAAAATATATCTAAAGATAATATAAATAATATTACCATGTGATAAACATTTTGATATTTATATATATATATATATATAAAAGAAACTACCGTAAATGATTAAATCAATTTAACTAATTCAATTTATGTTTAATAATATTAGAATTTTTGGACTTTCAAATCCTATAGGATTTGAGAGAGTATTTTTATACATTTTTTGTAAGTTGAATTATTCGGATGAATTTATGTTGATGTTTTCCAAAGTATGATATTTTATTTGTTATCTTAATTTATGTTTGAGTTCGTTTCTTATAATTCAAAAGTTCCAAAACATCTTGAATAAATTAAAAAAATTGTAAATACGAATATATAAGCCAGAAAGCTGAATAAAAAACAGAGCACTTGTAATGGCAAATACAAGATCCTGCATAGATTTTACCTCTCAGAGAATGGACGGTGAGGATCGATCTTGAGACAGAAGATCAACATCCTGAATACACCACGTGCGTTTAAATCAGATTTTTGAGTTTTACTTCCCTAATATCCATTCTTTGTCTATAAATTCTCCCTTCAGTTGGACTGACCAACCCAGTCCAGAGAGAGAAGTAAAAAACCATCACTTTTCATAAATAAATAAAAAAAATCTGCCGTATCAAGAAAAGCATCTTACTGGTTATCGAGATCTTGTCCGAAAATGGAAAATCTGGGCGACGAGTACAGTAACTATTGGGAAACTACAATGTTCTTCCAGAACCAAGAACTCGAATGCAACAGGTTATTTCTTTTTCAAAATTAGAATGGATTCTTTTAAAGTCCGATCGTTCATCAATTTATCATAATAAATTCGGTCCAGTTTCTACTTTTTTTCTTTCTTCAAAGCAGATTCATTCAATTTATAGTTTCTTTTTTTACAATTTCATATTTTAATATAGAAATATAATAGTTGACGTTTATAAAATATAGTTGGGGTTTGGAGGAGGTGATTTCGGGATCGGGAGAGGCAAGGTCGCCGGACGGAGTAGAAATGTCGCCGGCGTCAAAGAACGTCACGTCGGAGAGGAAGAGACGTCAACGTCTCAACGAGAGGCTCTTCGCTCTCCGATCCCTTGTCCCGAACATCAGTAAGGTAAATTAAATTATAATAAATTATGATTTTATAAGTAGATAATATTTTGTTTTCTTCTTCAAGCGAGATATAAAAATTAATGCTACTTAAATTACTTAAACAAACAGTTTTAATGAGACTTTTATCACTGAATTTATAGTTTTATGTTGTGGAAAACAGTAAACAAATAGATAACCTTTTAAATGATTAGATTAAAATGTAATAACTTTTTTAATAATAAAAGAGCACCTTTAAAATAATTTAAATTAAAAAACATGAGCTTTTTTAAATTTTGTCACAAACTATACATGCTTTAAAATAATATCAATTCTAAATATAAATAAATTAATTTAATAGGGGGTGAAATTTTTTTTTTAATTCTAGATTCGTATATTAATAATGGATAGTATATTATATTTATATCAGTCAAAATTAAAAGAAATTATATTGGACCGTAAAATTTATGATTTTTCCCAAAATACAGAAACATACTTATTTTCAAAATGTACTTGTAATGTTTATTACTTGTATGTGTAATGTTTTAATTATGCTTACTACTTTAATACCCACGTTTCACGTGAGATTTTTATAAAAATTATATTTAAATAACTGAACGGATAATTTATTAACATAGTGTTCATTATTTTTTTATGAAACATATATAATTTTGTATATATTCCATATTTTTAAATCTTTCTCAAATTGATAACAGTTTGAAACATACAATGTTTTTGGATTGATATTAAATTTAATGTCATTAGAACTTATTTTTATTATTAAAAATAATAATTTAATTATTATTATTATTATTATTGAGATAGAAATGATTATTAAAATAAGAAACATTTAAAAGTTCAAAAAGAATTGAAGATAAACACTGTTAATACAATTTTTAATTTTAAAATAAAAATTTTAAAATAGAAAATGAATGAAAAATATGTGATATATAATTATGTATAGAATAAAAAAGAAGGAAAAAACGATGAAAAAAAAACGAAAAGGAATGGGCTAGTTAATCCCATTAGATATACTAATTACAAAGAATAGTTACAATAATAATCATTTTAGTTCTGTTATTATTAATATAGAAATAAAATTTTTTATTAATAATAAAAATAATAAAATTTAAAAAGATTTGAAAAGAAACATGGTTTGATACAAAATTATTTTTAATTTTAAATAAAAATAAAAATAAAAAATAAAGAAAAATAATTACGTATAGAATTATATTCATACTAAAAAAAAGAAAAAACAATAAAAGGAATGAGCTAATTAAAACCATAACAAATAGTAATTAAAATAGTAATGATTTTAGTTATATTTATGACCGACTTGGAATATGTGCCCGAATGAGAGAGAGTAAAATCCAAATGGATACTCCACAACATTTTAACAAATCTAATGGTTAAAGAATGTCATATCACTATTCATTTAACATCATCTATTAGTATATTGTAGGCGTGTTTTTAATGAATTTATTGTGTATATATGTGTGGTATATAGTTGGACAAAGCTTCGGTTATAAAAGATTCAATAGCTTACATTGAAGAACTGTGCGAACAAGAGAAAAGATTAGAAGCTGAGATTAGAGAATTCGAATCCATATCTTGTAGAAATCCGAAAAATGGTTACAACGATTACGATCAAGATGAAGGACAATATTGTCATTTTGCTCTTGGATCACAGAAGATCAAACAGAGAGGTTGCTCTCTTGTTAAATCAAGAACTGCACATTGCCCTATTGAAGTCCTGGAAGTAAGCATCAATTACTTAATTCTCTCGTTGACGTTGATTCTAATATTTTTTATATTATCTTCTATTTTTATTTAATTTTAAAGTATAGAAATTTTGATAGGTACCTAATGAATTGGCTGTCGTTTTCTGCTTCTATTATCTAATTCTATAATGATCTCAATAATTAAAATGCGTGATATTAAATTCGAGAAATGTTTTCAAAAGGCCGATGATTTTGAAGCTACTCCACAAAAAATAAAATTTAATTTTAATATTTTGATAAATTTAAGCTATTGTTTTCTATTTTTCACATTTTTTAAAGAAAACGGATTAAAAGTATTATTTCGACTAAATATCATATTTTTATTAAATAATATTATTATTTTTAATTAGGAACAAATTCTTATTTCTCTTCAAAGATATATTTTTTTCTATTTTTTTCTAATATTTCGAATTCACCTTATTATTCCCTCGTATTTTGACCTAATCTTATTTTTTTTCATCTTTTATAATTCTACCTCTAATCTACTCTTTTTAAATTCTATTAAATTTTTCTAATTTTAAACCAGTTTATTATATCAATTTTTATTCAATTTAAATTCAATTTTAACCCGATTTAGATTCAATTTTGACAAAATTTAAGTCCAATTTTGATCCGGTTTAATCTTAATTTTGACCCATTTTAGCCAAAATTTTGACAATAATTTGTATCCAATTTTGATCTTCATTCAATTAAACTCCGAACCAATATGAAATTTCAACATATTAAACGATTTAAACAAAACCAATTCTTATTGGATTGTTCGATTTTGACCGAAAATTGGTCTAGTTTTGACTTGAATTGCGTGTAATTTTGATCCAATTTTGATGTAATTGTGAGTGATTCATGTTTTAATCGAGTGACAATAAAATTCGAATCAAAATTGGGTGAAATTTTGATTCAAATTCAATGTAATTTTAATCTGAATTTGGTTTTCACTCGATTAAAAATCAAAATATTCAAAGTTAGACCGAAATTCGAGTAAAAATTGGACCAAATTCCGGTAAAACAAAAAAATTAGATGGAAAATTAAGAGTTATATCTTTTAATTAATAACAGTGAAATATGTTTTCAAAACATCACACAAAAACATATAATTCCATTCGTTTAAATGACAAAAAAACATTTTTTTCTAAAACAAAACTATTGGCAAGGAATATAGAACTCGTACTATATTATGTTATGATTCATATATATTTAAGATAGCAACATTTTAGAACTTAAAATTATGAAGATTTGATGCATATATACAATTATGACAAAAACATTTTTTTAGGAAACAATTATTTCGTAAAAGTTGAAGAAAGAAATAATATATTATATTAGGATTATCATATTGAATGTTCCATTACAAGGATTTGGTGTATATATATATATATCTAAATGTTGTGGCAAAACATTGTTTTTCCGTAAAACAACACTACTTACATATCGGAAATAATTTTTCGAATAAGAAATATGGTGTATATCTAAATTTCTTTTATTTTTTTAATTTGAAAAAAAAAAGATGAAGGTGACATGCATGGGGGAAAAGATAGCAGTGGTATGCATAACATGCAGCAAAAAGGAAGGGACAATGGTTAGGCTTTGTGAAGTCTTTGAGTCTTTGAACTTCAAAATTATTACAGTCAACATCTCTTCCTTCTCCGGTCGTCTCTCCACCACTCTCATTCTCCAGGTCACTTTGCTTTTCTTTCTCCTCTTTTACTTATTAACACCAATTTAACCTTTAAAGTATTTTGAGATATTACACATATATATATATAATCTCCAAAGATTTTATACATATTTTAAAATTTAAAGAGTATTTCGATATATTATTCTATTTTAAGATCATAATTTAAATACGAAAAAAATGCAAAAGGATAAAAATTGAGATTTTATGGAGTGCTTTGAATTATTCTCATTAAAGGGAAACGGTGAATGACCCCTTATAATTTCTTTCAATAGTCCGCGAACTTTATTTTATTTTCTCAAAAATTGTATATCACTAATAAGTAGTTTTTCTTTTCTTAAAAAACCTATATATAACTGAAATAATCTCACAACAATTAATAAGAAAAATGTATCATTAAATATTTTTAAAGTTAGGATAATTTTAATTTATACATTACGATTCAATGAGTACCTATGCAAAAGTTAGGATTACTCTAACTTTTATTTTTTAAAACTTCAACATTTGAGTTGACTTGAGACACATATAATTTAAGAAAAACTTTAATAAAATCCATGAACATTTCGTTTTTTTTTCGAGATTTAAAATATTCCAAACTAATTTACATTTAATTAATTTGGTAAAAAAAGTCGCTCCTATCAAACTTTTGAATTTCTCTCACCTTTTGGTTAGATTCTCTCAAAGTTTAGTGTCATTTATTAAATTAGATTATTACTGTATAGAATTAACAATTAAATACGTAAAATTTTTAATTATTTTGTTTTTAAATTGATTTTATAAACAGTAAAAATTTCTTTAAATATAAATTTTCTTGTCTAACATTTAATTACCATTTAAGTGTAATGAAATATTCCATAAATAATTTTATAAATTTTAATAGAAATAAAAAATATTTTGTTATCTAATATTTTTTATATATAAACAGCTTATTTCTATTATACATGGACCAACAAAAAGATGCACTAATGTATTTATTTATAGAAGGTTTTAATTTTGCCTGATTGAAAAAACAGTTGGTATTGTAATATTTTTAGAATAGTTTTTTAGATAAATTGATTAAAAATAAATATGAATGAGAAAATATATAAATATATACAAATATTTTTTAAAGAATAATTCAGTTGATATATTCGTTAATAAATTAATATATAAAGATATTAAATTAACTAATCATACGAATATATATTAAAATAGTAATAGATGTTATGTATATGTAAGGTGAGAGAGATGAAAAATATATTCGTGGTATCACAAGAAAAAAACTACTCAAATTTAAAATTTGAAACGTATTCTGTGGATCTCTACAAGCAAAATTATAATTCTTAATTAAAAAAATGCTACGTACTCCACATGTCCTCCTTTCTCTTTTTATAACGAAATAAACTAAATTATTCTTTGTTTACTTTTCTTTTCCATGTGAAATGGAAGTGCCCCATGGCGCGTGGGCGCGTGGGCGCGTGGGCGCGTGATTAAACTACTAAGAAAAATAACGCACTTTGAACACGTGGCCGCTAACATTTCTGTTTTTATTATCCGAAATTATAATTTTCACTTGGCTTCACTCGTTCTCAATCTTTTCTGGCCTTTGACGCACGTGTTTTTTAATTTATATTTCTCTACTTAGTTTCTGTTATAAAAGAATATGTATGAATTGATTACTAGCTTTTATAAAATCTTAATTAAAATATAGGTTTAAAAAATATAAAAATACTTAATTTCATAGAAGTAGTTCATAATTATCATTGTTTTTAGGGAGTCCGATTGCTCTTTTCATTTTATATATTTTTTGTGAAATAATATGATTATTTTGGACGATTTATATAAAAATATAATTTATTTGAATATATATATATATGGTCGCATTTTTTAATTATGTAAAGTAAATTAAGTTTTATATTTAGAAAAAGAAAGAATCTTATGCGGATCTGTGTCTGGAATCACTTTACTGTGCATATTACGGCTTCTTTTACAACAAATTGTTTTAATTAAAAACTTGTTATTATCAAATATATATTTACAAAAAAGGGTAATTGATGGAGTAGGTGAAATCTTTAGTCCCATTCTCTTTATTTGGCAAGATTAAGTAACTTTTTTCATCATTATTTTTATGAATTCATCAATTATTATATTTGTCGCATGAATTATATATATATATGTATATATATAAATTAATGAGATATATAAGAAGTTACAGAATGTTTTAATCGTGTGAATTCTCGGAGATTATTTCCAACAAACATTCAGTCCATACATAGATCTTTTTCGATCGAGTAATTGATGCACAGCTCGAACAGTGTAGAATTAGGATTGAACGAATTTTCGAACATTTTTGAAAAAACGTTTGATCGAATTGTTTAACGGCTCAAATGCTAAAAATAATATGTATTTTTCGTGTATTATATTAGAAAAAAGTTGGAGTTCACAAAATTTGCTAATGTTTACATTTTTTAATCTTTCGCAGGTCAACGAAGAGGAAAAAGATGTAATAGAGAGAAAGATACAATCAGCAATCACAGAGTCCAATGATCCTTATAGTTTTATGAGCATCTTTTAGAGAGATACCAAATATTTTTATAATATATATTACGTAAGATTTTGTTCATAAAAAATGATAAGATTTATCATTGCTTATAGAAATTTCTCATTTTACAAAAATTTAGACTTCATGTAGGTTGTTGAACAATAACAGTACATAATACGTATTTGTGTTGGAGTCATTTATATCAATATTTGGTTTTGTTTTGCGATTGTTGATCAGATCCTTTTTATCGATTTTGTGATTTGTTGTCGCCATCTATTTTTAATATAACTTGAAAAAGTTTGATGATCGGAGTACACTAATAATCTTTATCGGATACGAAACTAGATCTAAGGGTACGAAACTGGATCTAAGGTATACCGGATGTCAAATCCAATCAGCAAATTGATGCATGTAACACGTGATGTCATTATTGATAAAATGGTTCAATTGGAAGATCCATGATAAAATGTGGTACTATAGATTTAATGGAGCCATTCAACATCGATAATCAAGAGTCCCTTCGAACTTCTGCTATAACTCTAAAGGTAGTGAACTTTGTGTCGCCATCGATAAACATCAACAAGACATTGATGCAGATCATGATGATTCACCTCTTTGCTTTTGCACCATCGACAACATCCTCGGGGGTTTCACCTAATGCTTTAGAGGCTGGGGAGTTGCAGTTTACCACAACAAAAGAGCCAAATTCTTTTGTTGAGGTTGATCACACATGTATTGGCGACATGCAATACTTGAGGATATGAATGCGATCTATGATAATGGCACTTGGGAACTCATTGATGTCCCCATCAACCATCGAGTCGTTGGGCTCAAATGGGTTTTCAAGGTGAAACGTGATAAACTCAGAGCCATCGTTAAACATAAAGCACGATCGTAAAAGAGTACGTGTCGCGTATGAGGATTGATTTCGACGGAGTCTTTGTGCCCGTGGCTCGCATAAGGTCTGTATAGTTACTGTTGGCCTTAATAGTAAGTGAAGGATTGAAAATCCACCACATGAATCTCAAGAGCACGTTCCTCGACGCCAAGTTAGAAAAGGTCTTACATATGTATAATGCCATTTATTGACTTTGACAAACATTAAGAACGTGGAACGCCAAGTTATATGCAAATCTATGATCACTTAGGTTTATAAGGAGTACCTCCAAAGCTTGGCATATACACTCGTAATTAAGGAACATCACAAATTATCATGGTTGTCTACGCCAATGACTTGATAATCACTAGGTATGAAAAATATGATATCAAGGTGTTCAAGGTCAAGATGGGACATTGTTTCAGATGAGCAATCTCGAGTTTTTGGCCTACTATCTCAGGCTTGAGGTATATCAAAGTGTAACTGGTATCACGCTATGCTAGTCAGCATATACGGAGAAATTATTATATAGAAATGGCATAAATAATTGCAATCCATGCGAGTGTCTATGGAAACATGTTGAATCTTAGCAAATAAAGCTCTAGTCCATTGGTCAAAGCCACCAAATACCAAAGTATCAGTGGTGGACTTCATTACCTTGTGAATATACTACCAGATCATGCCTATCCACTAGGGTAGATGAATCGTTTCATGGAGAAGCCATACAATAATCATATAGCGACACTAAAGCACATGTTACGGTACATTTCTAGGACATGCAATTATAGGGTGTTCTACGCAAAAGGTTTGATGGTCAACCACGTTTTTTGGATTAGCAACATGTTTAATGATATTAACACTCGTAAAAGAACAATCGAGACCTTTCTATTCCTCAATGATAGCCTCGTCACCACGTATTCAACCAAGCTAAAGGTGGTGGCTCTATCCTCATGTGAGGCAAAATATATCTCCACGTCAGCCACAACTTGTCAAGGAATATGGTTAGCTCACCTCTTTAGTGACTTTATGATATGAACTTAGACCGAAGCTCTTTTGTTAGACGGGTGAAAATAGACTGAAACCCCTAACAACCCGATAACAGAACCTAGAAATTGTCTTATTAGAGAAATGACATCCTAACACCCAACTACAACTCGATTAAAAAACCCTAGACTCAGCGAACGATGCCACAATATTTATGTTCTACTGTTTTTAAATCAATGAACACTCAGAATCTCTCCAAGATTTCTTAGCTAAATCTCACGAAATAGCAAAGAAAATATACTCGCAATTTATTATAACTTGGTTTAAAATGTCACACAATGAGTCTGATATTTATAAAGACCAAACAATAATGGAAATCTGAATAAAATACGCTAATTTTAAAATATCGGTAAAATTGTTCGGTCAAGAGATTAGTCGCTCTGTTGAGCACCACATAAGTATTAACTCTAAAATCCATAAAACTAAAGTATATTGGTCTAGATAAAATACTCAGATCGAGTGTTTTCTTGCTCTAGTTGAGCACCATTCTACTCTGGTCGAGCAGTGTTTGATTCTCTTGTTTCTTGGTCCTCTCATTCTCATATCCTTTTAGGGACCTCTTGTAGTCTTTCTTAAGCATTCCTTGATATCCTCCCCGGTATTTTATCCATCCTTTTATGTCCAATTATGCGAAAATATCTTGAAACTCTTTTGCCTTGCCCCTCGTTGTTTATCCTCGCGTGAACACGCCTCGAAGCTCCTTTAACTTGCCCTTCATTGTTTGTCCTCATGCAACTTGTGGTGGATCTAAGATCTCATCCTTATCATTCCCTCCTCTTTTAAAAGGACTTGTCCCTAAATCCAGTCATACAACTCTATTGAAATGAGCGAAGTTAGTAAATTTGAAAATCAAATGTACAATGCATTTACCTTATAACTTGCTTTTGTAGGTGTTAGGGTTGATGCATTTATAGACTCTAAAAGGTTCATCTTTCTACATCAGAAGTTACAATTTGTGCCTCTGTAAAAGCTTTTCTATGCGTATCTACACTCACACCTCATCTCTCGGCTAGAAGATTATCCACGCCACATCTAGCACGTTTTTTTTATCCGGTGGTTCTTTCTTCCAAAAATCGTCTAAAAAATATTGCAATGAGTTATGAAAAAAACTAGACAAAAAATGAATTGATTTGTTAGGAAAAAACACCTCTTTACGTACAAACACATTCATCAGTTGATATAAGAAGGTCGTGGTCTCTCTTACACTCAAAGAAAAAAATGTCATTCTCATGCTTCTACTACCTTGCACCGATTACCTTAAATATTGTTTGACTTCTCGATGATGGTGAAAAATTACAAATCGATGCCTCATGATGATACACATTTCGTCCCAATTTGTGATAACCTGATCTTTAAGATGTTGTTTAGAAAGCGTAAGGTTATCCCACCACACTAATGCATAGTCACTGAACTTAGCTGCTGCCAGTTTCACTTTCTTAAGTTCAAAGTATTGGTGGCAGGCAAAAGCCATCTTTGTCTTTCCCTCTCATCCCAATTAAGTTTATGCATTCCTCTTCCCAACGAACATAGGAATCTCCATATTGATGTTGCTAATATTATTATCGATTTAATCCCTTGCTCATTGGTTGTACCTTATGGGACAACCATACTCCTTACCTAGCACCTTAGTATACTCGTCCTCATCCATATCTAGGGGGTATGGGTTGCGAGCTACGTTTTGTTTCCTTCTTTGTGGTTCCTCCGTGCTACTGCTTCTACCCGACCAAGTTATTAGTTGACAGTACTGAATTCTTGCCTCATGCATCTCAATTTGTCCATCAACAATTGCCATGATGGTTGCAATTGAGTGGCTCGCTCACTGTACGATGGTTCATCATGATGATTCCCAGAATTAGACACCAAAAATTTAAGAACAAAAATTGTGAAAGAAAAAGAAGATGAACAAAACTTACAATCTTTCATAAAAAAGTGTTTCGCTCAACATTTTTCTTATTCGCTCAACATTCTTCTTTGTGTTTTATTTTGTCCTTTTATCCATTTTCTCTATGGTTGTACTTTTTTTCCTTTCTATGTCTTCCTTTTATTTTCTTTTTTATTTTTTTTTGTAAAACGAGAAAAATTAACTAAACTAAACAAATACTGCATGAAATGAAAGAAAAAAACTACGAGGGTAAACTAAAATGCTAGAAAGACACACTAATGCAAGAATAATACTCTTTATCACTTGATATAAAGCTAGATCAACGTTCTTTTATTATATAGGTGATAACAGACTGAAACCCCCTAATAACCCATTTCTTGAAGAAAAGACATTCTAAACCCCAAATACAACCCATTAAAAAACTCGAGACTCAACGAACGACACAACAACACTTGTGATCTAGTGTTGATAAGTCAGTAGATACTCAGAATCTCTTTAAGAGTTTGGTAGCTAAATCGCACGAAATAGCAAATAAAACACTTTCAATTTATTATAACTTAATTTAAAAATTCATAAAATGGAAACTTGAATAAGGACCAAACAATAATGGAAAACTGAATAAATAAGCTAACTTAAGAAAACTCAATAAATTTGTTTGATCGAGCGGTCTTATCACTTAGTCGAGCACCACATGAATCTTAACCCTAAAATCCACAAAACTAAAATATATTGGTCATGAAAAATGCTCAGGTCGAGTGTTTTCTTGCTCTGGCTAAGCACCCACTCTACTGGTCGAGCATTGTCTAATCCTTCCATTTTTTGCTCATCTCGATCTTCTATCATTGTCAGGACCTCTTGCACTACTATAAATTTTTAATTCAGAGATGAAATTTCTGGATGGATTCCGATTTGTCCCTGATTTTTGGACGAATTTTAATCCTTCCACAATTTGTAAACGAACAAAAAAATTCTCTAGAATTTTTTTCGGACGTAATTATCTCTCTGAATTTTTTTATTTTTTTTAAAAAATTTTATGCACGGAAAAATCCGTTCCAAAATTTTTCCAAAAAAATTACGTCATCGAACAAATTTAGCAGTCTGTAAATTTAGATAAATTTCAAACGGATATTAATTAGCAACGTTCATTTACGGACATACGAAATTCGATTTAAAAACGTTAAAAAACTATTTTCTAGGCGAATTGGGGACGAATTTTGTTGTCCGAAATCCAATATTTCTAGTAGTATTGTAGTCTTTCTTAAGCATTCCTTGATGTCCTCTTGGGATATTTATCCATCATTTCATGTCCAGCTGTATGAAAACGTCTCGAAGCTCCTTTGCCTTTCACCCCATTATTTGTCCTTGTACAACTTATGGTGGATCAATGATCTAGTCCTTATCACTTCCTTGGCTCAGAACCTCAAGCGCCAGAACTCAAGGTGGATAACGAATCTACTGTCACGTTGCGCAAGAACCCTGTATTTGACAACCATAGCAAACACATCAATACTCGATTTCACTTCATTCGAGAGTGTTTGAAGACAAGAAGATTATCCTCAATTTGCTGACATCCTCACAAAGCCTCACTGACGTGTCATATTTCAAGATTTATACTTAAGAATTGACATCATCGAGATTTTAGAAAAACATGATAAGAATTAGGGGGAAATGTCAATTAATTCTACATGTATCCTTTATTTTAAAATTTAATTTGTTAGTGGGTCATGTATCACGGTAAGTGGTTCATTAATCATAGTTAGTGGTGGTAATGGATCATTTACTTGAAACATGTAATTTTCTTCCTATAAAATGCAATATAAAAACTGTCACATTTGTAGCACCAAATCACATGTAGCGCCAAATCGGCGGAATATCAGATATATCCTCGTAGGGCTAAAACGCTTCAAAAATACAAAATAATTAAATAATTATTTAATCGGAAAAAACTGGAGAAAAGACAAATTTACCCTTAATTTTCGAACGTGAAAAACCCGCATTCTGCAGTTTTTCGACGTGAAAAACTGTCAAACCGTGTCAAAACCAAGAAAGAACAAGTGATTTCGAACTTGAGAGGGATCGATTCGAAGTTGGCAAGAAGGAAATGGCTAGAATCAGCAACACTGGAGAAGAGAGCACGAGTCAATCTTCAATGGCGTCAATAAGTGTAAATAGATCGATTTCTAGGGTTTTGCAGGCTGTCGAGTCCCAAAATGGTTTATTGATTTGAAATGGGTGTGAGTGTCAATGAGTCGGTTGAGTCTCAATGAGTCGGTTGAGTCGCAAGAGTCGGTTGTCTCAGTGAGTCGGTTTGGGTCACGATGGTCGGTTTGAGCGTCGATTTCTAGGGTTTTGCAGGCTGTCGAGTCCCAGATAGGTTTATTGATTTGAAATGGGTGTGAGTGTCAGTGAGTCTGTTGAGTCTCAGTGAGTCGATTTGGGTCGCAATGGTCGCTTGAGCGTCGCAGGGAGTCTAAGGGTCGTTTGAGTCGGTTGTCTTAGTGAGTCAGTTTGGGTCGCAATCGTCGCTTGAGCGTCGCAGGGGGTCTAAGGGTCGTTTGAGTCAGTTGTCTCAGTGAGTCGGTTTGGGTCGTCGGTAGAAGTATAATGTATTCGTAATTGGTCATTTTGCAGGTGGCGCCAAAGCCGAGATTTGTGTATGAATTCAAGCACGTGGACAGAATTCCAAAGATCACCACCAAATGTTATCCTCACGAGACAATAACGAAGCTGAGAGGAATCTTAGATGAATACGAGCTGCATTACTTCGACAAGGAATCACAATTTAAGCATTTATTCCATTTCCAATGAGACTCCACATTGACTAAGGTTCAAATGTCTATCCTCCTAAATCACTCCGTGATTGTACGAGACAAGAAGGAGTTGTGGTTCGTCTTAAACGGTGTTCCCATCCGGTACTCTATAGTGGAGCACGCACTAATTTCCGTATTGAACTGCGGACCATATCCCAAAGGATGGAAGTCCAAAAGGGGTGATACATTCAGGCGGAAGAATTTCGGCCGTGGAAAGGTGACCCTCACACAAATCATTGGAAAACTTGTGAAGATGAAGAATGACGAGGACCGAAAGAGGTTGGAAACTTTGTTGTTGTTGGCGCAAGTTATTGATCACAAGCCTTCATCAGACAACTCTATCAGCCATGATCTCATTGACATGGTTGATGATTTGGAATTTTGTGAAGGCTTTCCATGGGGGCGTTACACATTCGAGAAGATTGTGGATACTTGCTGCAAGCACGTTAGCAGGGATTCACCGAAACCAAAATGGTATTGTGGCGGTTTCATGATCCCACTAATGGTAAGTTGTATATATTATTCGAATAACTTGAATTTTTTCGTACTTTTTGCATTCTTATCATTTTGTTTTAATGTTGCAGTTACTTCCTTTCAAAACCATCCTTAGTTTGGGCGGAAAGGGATGTTATGTTGATGTTATGGATGCGGATCCATCGTGCCCAAGAATGTGCAAGAAGATGGTTAAATCCAGTATTAACCTGAAGTACGTAGACGTGATAAGGCTGATCGGAGATTCTAAGGTAACAATTACACAAGGGTCACAAGGAAAACAAGGGTCACAGAGGGTAATAATGGCTATTTTTTGTTTTTCAGGATATTCGAAATATTCTTCATGCTGATCACGAAGAAGAAGTTTTAGGTTTTGATCTGGACGACTATGAGGGATGCCACGATTCCGATGTTCAGATATGGATGGAACATATTCGTAGAAATCCGAAGGGACTTTTTGGGAGGACATCTGTGAGCAAGAACTGATGACGCGAAAAACAGTTCTTGGTGATCAAAAGAAGGGGAAAGGGAAGGGGACTAAGAGGAAAAAGAGCGTGGGGGAAAAAATGATAGAGCTTGAAGATGATGAAGCTGATGCTGAAGCTGATGAAGAAAGAGATGGTGATGCTGAAGCTGATGCCGAAGCTGAAGCTGAAAGAGAAGGCGAGGATGAAGATGAAGCTGAAGGAAAAGAATATGCAGTCCGTCTGACACTGGAGCAGAAATTAGTGAAGGAAATAAAGAAGTCGGAGAAAAGAATTATCAACGCTGTTAGAGATCTTCTAAGGGATGCCGGGTTTCATTTGCCTAATACAAAAGCAGAGGCGGAAAATCCCAAAGGTGCTGAAAAGGCAAAGCAGTGTTAGAGACTATGAATTCCTTCAACGTTCATATCCAGTGCCTAACGAAGAGCCGGTTGAGTCAGAGTCTGGAAATGACTCTGGAGATGGCTCAGAAGAGGATTTGGCAAACATTTCGAGATTAATTGAAAATATCGCATCTGCCGCCACTATTCCTCTAACTGAATACATTTCCAGAGAGGTTATTGCAGTCGTTGCTCCTGATGAAGTTCCACCAAGTAAGTAATAAATAGTGAAATAGTTCATTTGAGTCAATTTCCATCGAGAGTCGGCAAGGGTCGCAAGGGTCGCCTGGGTCACAAAAGACGCAAAGTTGCACGGTCGTATAAGTAGAAGGGTCGCATCTAATGAATGAAGTAATTTTATGCAGATGCTCCAGTGGTTACTTTCGATGAAGTCACTGACGAGGAACCTACAGTCGGTCCT
>CM071874.1:6940150-6955410 GCA_036759665.1 Gynandropsis gynandra | reverse complement strand
TGCGACCCTTTCAACCCTTTGCGACCCCTTTCCCCTGCGACCCCTTTACCTCTGCAACCCTTTGAACCCTTTGCGACCTCTTTCCCATGCGACCCTTAGACCCATGCGACCCTTTGAACCCTTTGCGACCCCTTTCCCATCCGACCCTTGGACCCCCGTGACCCTTTGACCCTTTACGACCCCTTTACCCTTGGACCTTTGAGACGACCTTTTGATCCCTTTGACCCTTCGATGAGACTCTGTGACCCAGTGCGACCGTACGACTCTGTGACCCACTATGTCACCATTGACATTTCAATAAATATGACTTGTTTAGACTCGTTTTCAATAATTGCAATATACACAAGAGAAACACGAAAAACTCACTATACATACCTGGTTTTTCTGCGGAACGTGCTTAATTGCAAGCTTCTTTGTTGACAACAAAGGATTTCAACCTATTGGCAGCAAATCTGATGCCGATTTCAAGCTACTCTCGCCGAATCAGTTGTGGTGTGGGGAACAGTAATTTTCACGCCACAAGAGAGAGAGAATTAGAGGTGCTCTAGAGGAGAGAGAAAAATTGTCGTCAAGGGTAATATGAGATTATCAATATTTTAATGATAGATTTGAAGTTGAAACTTTTTTTTCAGCCAAGAGTATTTTTAAAGCACTTTGACCCCTACAAAGGTATTTTTGAAACACTTTGACCCTACAAAGATATTTTTGAAGTTCCCCGCCAAATACTTCCTCATGTTTTTCTTTCGAAAAATGAGAATTTCCAACATGTATGACATCAATCTTTTATTCTTCTTAGGTTTTTGGTAGAAGAGATTGGATGTTGTCTCGGTGGTTTATCTTCATTTCGAGGATATGAATAAAGCATGTGTTGTACAAGAATATTTGAGTTAAATTAAAGTTTTCTAACAAAATAGAATAAAAACTTAATCCAATTATAAAAATATAAATATCATAATCAATTTTAATAAAATATAAATATACGAGAATATTTGAAAATATTTTACAATATTCTCAAATTCCCATATATCATCGTTTTAGTATTCCATAGCGACTATAGATCGACTGAGATTTGGGAAATGTCGTTGCTTTCAGAGCATGCAATCAAATTCAGGTATGGATCCGATATGAGCGGATGAGGAATTGGGTTTCTCCAGTTTGTGTGCCACAAAACATTGTTTCACTTGCAATATTATTCTTTTTGAGGAACTTCTTCGCTGGGATTTAGGTTACACGTGATAGAAGGTATCAAAATCACTGGATTTGGCATATGCTTTGCGTTTGTGTTCAAATTACGAACAAAACTTTCCACATTATCCTTAAGTTGGTTTGGGTAATTCACCAATGGCTATGATTTGTTCTTTTAATCTGCAGTCGTCTTCATCCAAGGGGAAGCGAACGAAGCTTCACAAGAGGAAGCATTAGATCACCGCATTGTACTTTGATATGAAGCAGAAGGAAATAGATTTAGCTGAGGGACGTTCCAGGGGATTTTTCTCATAAAAGCCGAGACACAAGCTATAAATACATTTGGTGATATAGCCGTCGATGTTATGAAATAGGTGTGAGATGTAACTCAAATAAGTGCCTACATAACTTGTTCTGTCGACTTCCTAAGATACAAGTGTTCAAAGGATATTTCGTTTTGACAGAAGCCACTAAGGTTTGATGCTTTTGACGAAATTTCTATCAGCGATTGACGGCATTTTGTTTCATTTTGTCTGAATGGTAGAAAAACTATGTTTGCGGGCGACTACTACAACTAGAAACGAATGAAAAAAATGTTAGAATTGCATTTTGAACAAAATTATCAAAATAAATAATTATAATAAACGAATTTATTTAAATTTTGTTGTTTAGTGTATACTTTTTAATTAAAATTTTCGAATATTTAAAATAAATTTAATAAATTTAATAATTATTAAAATACTTAAATATACAATACATATACATATATATGTATATATATACAATTAATATAAATTATAATATAAAGATATTTTAGTAATTTTATTCAAAACGCATCGAAACGCAAACGTAATACAATATAATTCCAGATTTTTAAATTCTACGTTTCGCCGTGTTTGCGCACGAACGCGACTCCACCAATCGATTTTAATGTTTCTGCACTCGTTAAAAAATACAATCACCACGTTTACGAGCGACTGCGACTCCACCAGTCTCTCAGTTAAAAAGGCAAGAGCCTTATCACATCCACAAACACAGGCTCACCAGTGTTAGGAGTGCATATAACTCCAAAGTTTTTGGAAATCCATAGGGGTCTCTCATGATACGATTAGATATACAAATACTCATTGTTATGTGAAACCTACTACAAGGGTTTGATGTAGCTACATTTGTTGAATAGATCGTTGATGAGAACTAGCGTGACCTCCACGACCCTTGGATCCTTCTAACTTGCGCCTTTTGGCATCTAAACGAGGCCTGAGCTGCAGATGATATGCATACTTTTATCTCTTGAGGCGCAGCAGGAAGATTGAAGATCATGTTCTTGAATGAAATGAAGAAGAGATATATATGAACAAAGACGACAATAAGTGGCTCAGTTAAATAGGAAACTTACAGTTTCAACGTACTTGAGCTGTTTCAGGATCTCACTTGTTTCCAGCTCCTGAGAAAAATGAACACCAGATGTGTTGGCCCTTAAGAAGTCACAATGCATGTTCCTGGAGGAAATGCTACACACGAATGAAAATTTCCGCCATTTTTGCAGAGGTTCAATTCTCACAATCTACCTATGTCCAGGATTGAGAGTGTTTTCCATCACATTTCATCTTCGTTAAGCTGATATGAAACACGCCACGGGTATTACTTCTAGCAACCTATGTAGAATTCAACCCAAAAGCTAGTTTATAGGGGAAGATGTCTAAGGGTCGTTAAAATCCCCACATTAGAGTCTATTTTAACCCACTTGCGCTCCCTATTCCGCTTATAAATCATTACAATACCAGCCCCGTTAGCAGGGACATCCCACGGTGCTAGCCGCTGGTACTCAGGCCTCTCCCTTTCGCTCCTTTTTCCGGCCGTCTTCCGTCGCCCGAGGATCGAAACTGTTCTAAACCACTTGATAACAAGAACCAACTACGTAAAACTCATCCCAAAAGATAGTCTACAGGAGAAGGTGCCTAAGGGTCCTTATAAGCCTCACATAAGAGTCCATTTCAAACTCCAGCTGGCTTGTGAATCATATCAATTCCACCTTAAGAACATATCACAGATGAAGATATTCCACAACTTAGCTTGCACTCAGTGAGAATTCATTCGTTATTCCATAAGTAAAACCGTTTATCCTGAGCTATTCCGATCATAGACTGAAGATGGAAGGAGTGAACTACAATAGCCATTTCCAAGTCACAGTTATTCAATGACAAAAAGCTAGATGGGTTTCTTTGTTTAGCCAATATATTCACTCATATCATCTTTGTTCAACCAGTGTCCCCAAAAAAAGATTGATGCTCACAACATTATGCAAGTTCCTCAGATTCATGATGCCTAAACGATCAGAATGCAGTTGCCATCTTCTGTATAGTTTGACAACAGATGAGTGGATTCCCGATAAATTCAGTGCTAGGAAAACATTCGAGAGAAGAGACAATATATCTGACCTGGGGGACGCCACAATCCGCATGAGTTGGATCCCAGAAGACGCAGCAGTAGCACTCCCAGTCATCTGTTTGCACTTCAAAAAGAGGGGCCCTGTGTGTACATCAGTCAAAGAGTAACTTAACAGACAAAACATAATCTACACCATTTGTTCTGATACCGTGTAAGAGTTGTGGACACAAGAGAAAAAGAAAAAGACGGATATGAAATTGTGATGCAGAACACTTCCACATTCAAGGAGGGCTCCTGAGAAATTCATTGCTTTTAATGTATATAATGAGCTTCTCATGGAAATCAATAGAGACAGGAATTCACTGAAATGATACTTCTGCAGATCACAATCTACTAAACAACAGTAACCGTGATATGAAAATCTTCAATGCAACAATGAAGCTTGTAAATAGTACAAGTGCATGGACCTCAAGATGGAAAACTCTCAATTATTCTGCTTACCTGCGCCACTTTCCACAGATTTCACCATCAATACATTCCTCTCTGCATTGGAGCCAATTTCCTATGGAGCTCAGTTTGCTAGCGCTATTTATGTTAAAATGCTACAAAAGAAAGAGTCACAACTGTTTGAAATCTACTCAACTCTGTGGTAACGCCAAAACACATGCTTATCCACTAAAATCAGAACTTACATGCATGTATTCTGACTGATTGATTTGCAAAAGTTCACCAACAAGAGAGGCATCACTGCATTGAAGTCAAAATAGTTTTTGCCTGTCAACCAAACAAACCCCTTCCACAAGCTGAAATCTTTGATTTCATTCCTGAAAGTTAGATTATCGAAGTACATACCTCGTGATTGGACCTGACCAATCAGGAACTTCGGCTTGAAAGGTTTTCCCTATCCGCACATCTGTTTTGTATCGTACAGAAGTTCTCAACATCAAGTCTACCGAGCATACTTCAGTCAAAGGCAATGTTTTCCATTTTCTTTCTCGTGCAGCTCTTCCCCTTTTCTTGTTATATGTCTTCTTGAGGATTTTTTGCTTTTTTTTCAAACATGATGGACAGAGCCACTCATCAATCTCCAAAATCTCCCTCATTTGAACATTGCAGCAGTATGTATGAAACACGCCTTCACATTTATCACAAATAAGCATATTTTCGACAATTCCTGATTGATAACATATCTTGCACCGTCTGGAGGAGCTGCTAGCACCGATTACAATAGTTTCTTCTACCTGAGAACTGGTACTGCCTGGCCAAGCTCCATCAAGCAAGCCATCACTCCTAAGAACTGAAACGCTCAAACCTTTCGCTGATATATCCTTAGTTATGTTCTGAACCACCATTGCACCAGAGGCGAAGCATTCGGTAGCTTCACATGCCCCAGACTTAATGGAAACCAAAGAAATTCCAGATTCCGATGATGATAAACCATAATTTTTGCTGCCTACATCTTTGGTCCTATGCATGCAACTTTCGACCATCCCATCAGAAACACATGCTACTTCTGCAACTAGGAATTCATGGATGTGTTCTGGGTATGAAAGATCATTCTCTCTGTCGCAATCGCTAGAATTTCTAGCAGCGGGATAACTGATAATAGAAAGCCGATCACTACTTTTCTTGGTTTCTCTAGAGTCAGGTTCAGTTAAAGTAATGCTTGGTTTCACTCTTCTTCTCTTTCGATTATACACAACAAACCCATCGATGAAATCACCACGTCTCTTGTTTTCTCCGGAGTCAGGTTCAGTTAAAGTAATGCTTGGTTTCACTCTTCTTCTCTTTCGATTATACACAACAAACCCATCGATGAAATCACTACGTCTCTTGTTTTCTCCAGGACTATGCTCAGCAGAAATGCCATTTATTGTCACTCTCTGCTTCTTTTGGCCATACACAAGGGAGTCATCAAGCTGGTCATCACTTCTCTTGGTTTCTCGACAGTCATGTTCAGTAAAAGTACCAGCAGATTTCAGTCTCCACTTCCTTCGACTATACACAAGACAATTATCAAGCCGATCACCCTCTCTCTTAGTTACTCTGTAGTAATCTTCTGAGATGAGAGAGTCAGTGAGCTTATCATCCCTTTCCTTGAACTTCACAAGGATATCTTCAGTAGAAGTACCACTGGGTTTCGTTATCGGCTTCCTCCGTCTGTACACATGATAAGTCAGAACATTTCCGGATGTATTTTTCCTTATTGATTGTTTAGGACAAATTGTTTGATGCTTTGGATTGCTTGACACATCAAGTTCTTTCCCAACTGTGACTGGTTTTGCATCAGAAAAGCTTCCTTCAAAATTTACGGAAAATTTTTGAACCATTTGAGAAGCTTCACCATGTGATAACCAATAATGTCCAGCAAATGGACCCTGACACCGAGACAGGTTAAAAGGACTCGTTTCAATGGAAGAACATGGCGAACTCTCTGCCAACATTTTCACTTAAGAACCCGCAGCAATATCCGTAGTACATTACTTCTCCACTATCATATGAATCTGTTTCTCAACTCCTTCTATAAAGCTTCTTGAGAGACCCCTCCTTCATATAATTTCATGCAGCCACTTATCTCCTGAACGTAGCTTCCTGTGGACAAAACAAGATATAGGACAAGATTAACATGAAAGGAAAAGCCAGAGCCCATTATAATCAGAAAAATTCAGGTAAGGGGCACTATCACAAATCACTGCTCTAAAGAGCTTTCTAGGCAGTCATACGCCCTGACTTTCGTTAGGCATTCCTTCTAGGCGCTAGGTGGTCATTAGTCGGTCTAGGCGTCCAAACCCAGATGGTTGCTACCCAAATGTTGATGCAATGCCGTCAAGGCCAACCAGCAAGGCGTTTGTCCTAATTTAGTAGGTTCTTCATGTATTCGGGTAGTTCTGGGATCCCTATCAAATCCTAATATGGTATTAAAATCTAGTAAATCTGAATGCCCATGTACCCTTAATCAGAGTTCAGCAAGACTTAGTTACAATGTCTTTGAAACAAATTATCTGAACTATTGTGCAATATCCCTCTCTCTACAAAAGTCATACCCACCATGAAAACTTCACAACAAGACATAAATTGTTCATATATCAAACCCTAGAAAACACAATTGGACATTGACAATCAGAAATCAACCACAAAACTTTTGATTCCACACTTTCACCATCACGCAGACACCTCATACGTCGTGTCCCATCACCAGAAAACGAAGAAAATACAACAATATCGTAAGATACCCAGATAAAGATTGGGCCAAAATAATGACAAAGATCAATCGCATTAACTTGTGAAGAAGGAGACAAAGAACACTTGCTTGGCTTTGGCTATGGCTTTTATTCTCTGTGGCGTCTGCAACTTGCCCCTCTTGAGCACTGAAGCAGTCTCTCTCCCTCTCTCTCTCTCTCTCTCTCCCCCTCACTGGGAATACTTCTGAGTTTCCCGGTGGCTCTTCTGCATTTATACGACGTGGGAAACCAAGAAATCTACAGAACTTGAAAAGATCGCTGATTGATTTAAGCACAAAAAATAAAATGCCCAAGTCACCATTTTTAACTGCTCAGATTTTTTTTTTCTTAAAGGAAAAGCCGATTTCTCTATTATAAGAGAACGTGAAGTTCACTCACAATCAACAAGAAATATTCAGCGAAACACAAGGAAGTTACAAAATGTAAACAATAACTACAACACGAAACTACATCTTCGAGAGGACATATATATGTGTGTATATATACATATACATTTCTCTCTATAATGGGTTTGCTCAAGTTTTTACTGCAGCATCATGCTCCTTTTCCTTGATCTCTACTATTGGAACATACACTATTGAGTCTTCTTCAAGTAAACAAGAGACTTGCCTAACTTTTTCTGATCATTCCAAGTTTTAAATCTTTGACAATCTGCACTTCATATCCTGAATCTTGTTTTGTGTAACACCCCATCCCGGAACAATCTCGCGACTAGAGTGTCCACCATCACCTCCAAGAGGTGGCTAACCGTGTCATCGTTCAAACGTATTTATAAAATAAATATAAATGATTTATTCTAAAATAAGAGTGGTCCGAACCAAATAACAAAACAAATATGTAAATATCATAGTCACGATAAATAAAATAAATACGAAATGAAAAATAAAACTCATCGTGACCTCGTGCACGCCTCTCCCATCAGTCCGCTGTGAACCTTCCTGTTGCTGCTCAACCTCATTACTTTTTCTTCGCACTCAGTGAGATCAATACATGTACGTATTCTGTGCCACGTATTCTCCCGCTCAAACTGAATATCATAAAATAATGATATATCCAAAGTCTAAACTAAAGATATACAAATAACTCTACCCAATCCGACTGGGTATCCAAGTCTAAGACTAGTACCACACTGGATCATAACACACAGAGTCCACATGACTCTAGTTCGGGCATACGCTCGCAAAGTCCAAAGGACCACAGCGCACTGAAAATCTCGCAAGGTCACAACGTACCCCAACTATCAGTACAATTTGAAAATCTCGCAAGGTCACAACGTACCCCATCTATCAGTACACACTGAAAATCTCGCAAGGTCACAACGTACCCCAGCTATCAGTACCATACAGTGCTCCGTCGCTCGAAAGGTTACCACAACCCCAACACGGTACGACGCTGGCAGATCCACTAATCTGACTAACTCGACGCTCAGTCGCTCGAAAGGTTACCACAACCCCAACACGGTATAACGCCGACCCAGATCCAAGTGTCGCAATACTAACGTCATCGACCCGATACTCCTCACGTGACAACTCTCACCAACGCGCTCGCACACGCCTTCGAAGGTTCGAGTGTGAAACCACCCCATCGAGCATACTAACAAGATATTGACTCGGTTTAAACACCGAACCCAAATATCGACGTTCTCCGACCCCAACACTTGGTTGCACGTCAATTATCTAGATCATTTCTAATCACTTACAACTCATATACTTATCATCAATCCTCATACGACAAATTTAGGGTTTTAATCCGATTCCACTTGTAACGTCTCATTTTTTCCATTATGATCCTATAAATTCTATTGTGATCATGCCTCATTTTTAAAATATAAACTCTTCCATAAATCGATCACAAATCCAAAATTAGGGTGGAGAAAATCATCACCTTAGCTTCCCGACGATTTGACGATTCTAGCTAATATTGCTAGCAACAACACCGACCAATTTTTCCCAAAATCGCGATTAGAATCCACCCACGAATAACGCGATGAAAATTGAAGATTCTTCTTCAATTTCTTCTTCCTTTTTTTCTTCTTCTTCTCTCTTCTTATTTTTTTCCTTCTCTTCTCGCCGCACAAGCACGGTTCTCTCGTTTTTTTAATTCCTAACCATAATCATTAATGCACAATATATATATATATATGTATATACATATGTCGGTTCACCGACGTAAAACCATTTGACTGGGTCTTACAATTCTCCCCCACTATAAAAGAATTCGTCCTCGAATTCTATATCTCTGATTCTTACGGCAGCGTTTGTACTCAGTGAATAGAAGAACCATACAACTAATCTTTAAATAACTCGGGATACTCATGTCTAATATCCGCCTCTAATTGCCATGTAGCTCCTTCCACGCCATGATGTTTCCATACAACCTTTATCATCGGAATTTGCTTACGCCTCAACTGTTTCACTTGGTGATCCATAATGAATATTGGACGTTCTTTATACGTTAAGTCCTTACTCAAGGTTTTTGGTGGTTCTACAAGTATCTTCTCTGGTACAGATAGACACTTACGCAACAATGATACATGAAACACATCATGTATTCCCTCTAAAGATGAGGGAAGCTCCAATCGATAGGCCACTACTCCAATTCGCTCAATCACTTTAAACGGTCCCGTAAACCTTGGTGATAGCTTGTCCACTCGACTCCCACCTGATCTCCCTCGCCTCGCTTGAATTCGCAAATACACCATATCTCCAACGTTAAACTCAACATCTTTCCTTTTTAGATCAGCATAACTCTTCTGACGATCTTGAGCCGTCTTCATCTTCATCTTAACAATTCTTAACTTTTTTATAGTCTCCTCGATAACATCTCTGCTTCGAAGATGGATCTCTTCCCCACCTCAGTCCAACACAACGTCGGTCTGTGGATGATATGCGGTGCTCATGCGCAATTTGGTTCCTAACTCTTTTTGAAACGCCTGCCAAAGACGTGAGGTGAATCTCCCATCTCGATCTCAATTAATGCTTGATAGAACCCCATGCAACTTCACAATTTGTGCAATATATATTCTTGCTAGTTGATTCACATCAAAAGTCTTCTTTATCGGAATGAAATGAGCCGATTTAGTTAGTCGATCCACAACTACCCAAATAGCATCCTTACCACTTTGCGTCCTTGAAAGACCCATCACGAAATCTATGGTAATATGGCCCCACTTCCATTCGGGGATTGGTAGACTTTGTAATTTCCCGCTTGGTACTTGTTGCTCCGCTTTAATTAATTGACACGTTGGACATTTTGCTACCCATCGAGCAATGTCCTTCTCCATCCCTGGCCATTGATAAAGCTGGCGAACATCCCGATACATCTTCGTCGATCCCGGATGAATCGAAAACTTAGATTGATGAGCTTGGCTCAAAATCTCTTCTCTGATCCCTAGATCCTTCGGTACACAAACTCGACCACTAATCATCATTAGACCGTCTTCCCTAATCTGATACAACTTGTACCTCGGGTCTTGCTAATTATTACGAATCTTCTGTAACCTCTCATCGAATAATTGTGATGTACGAATTCTACTCAATAGACCAGCCTGATTTATGGCTTGCAAATCGACACTCTCGGGCTCAGTCTGCACTGCCTATAGTCTCAAAGCACTTATCTGGCTAAGCAAATCCCCGAATTATTGCATAGCCGAAACCTCAACTCTTTTACGGCTCAACGCATCTGCAACAACATTTGCCTTCCCCGGATGGTATGCGATGTCCACCTCGTAGTCTACGACAAACTCCATCCACCTCCTCTGACGCAGATTCAACTCTGGCTGCGTAAATATGTACTTTAGACTCTTGTGGTCCGTAAAAATTTGTACCTTCTCCCCATAAAGATATGCCCTCCAAATCTTTATTGCGAAGACCACAGCTATCATCTCTAAATCATGAGTCGGATAATTCTCTTCATGCTTACGCAACTGCCTTGAAGCATAAGCAATCACGTGATCTCCCTGCATAAGTAGACATCCTAATCCCATCTTTGACGCATCTGTGTAGACGATGTATGGAATCCCTGGTTGTGGTAAGACTAACACTGGGGTTTTTGTTAGCTTCTCTTTTAGCTCCTTGAAGGACTTCTCACAATCTTCATTCCAAACAAAAGGTACATCTTTCCCCGTAAGTCTCGTCATTGGCTTTACTAGACTAGCAAAGTTCATAACAAAACGTCGATAGTACCCTGCTAATCCTAAAAAGCTCCTTATCTCTGTTGCATTTTTCAGTTGTTTCCAACTTACAATCGCTGACACCTTCTTAGGATCGACAGAAACTCCTTCCTCTGATACGACATGTCCCAAAAATCCAACACGTCTCTTCCAAAAACTACACTTTTTCAACTTCGCAAACAATCGTTGTTCTTGGAGACGCTCTAGCACTAAGCGCAAATGTTCCTCGTGTTCCTCTGCGCTCTTGGAGTAAACCAGAATGTCATCTATGAATACAATAACGAAACGATCCAAGTAGTCCCGAAACACATTGTTCATTAGCTTCATGAACGCAGCAGGGGCATTAGTCAACACAAATGGCATGACCACAAATTCATAATGTCCATATTGAGTTCGAAATGCGGTCTTTCTAATATCACCTTCTGCAATTGGAATCTGATGTTATCCCGATGCTAAATCTATCTTTGAGAACCAAGTTGCACCTCTCAACTGATCTAATAACTCATCGATCCTCGGTAATGGATAACGATTTTTCACAGTGACTCTATTTAGAGCCCTATAATCAATGCACAATCTGAAACTCCTATCTTTCTTCTTCACAAATAGGACTGGTGCACCCCATGGTGATGTACTCGGACGTACAAAACCTTTCTCAAGTAGCTCATCTAATTGCTTCTTCAACTCTGCCATTTCCGCTAGTGCCATTCGATATGGAGACTTTGATATTGAAGTTGTACCCGGTTCTAGCTCAATCTCAAATGGATCCCCTCACGTCGGTGGTAAGCCCTGCAGTTCTTTGAAAACATCTGCAAACTCTCGCGCTACAGGAATCTCCTCGACTTGCACAAATGGACCTTCTTCTTCTACCGATATGGTAGCAAGATATATATCACACCCTTGATCTAGTAATCGTTCCATACGCAACGCTGAGATGATGTGAATCCCTTGACCTGATCGAATTCCTTGATACTTAAGCTCCTTGCCGCTTTTCTGGCATCGTACTTGACCGCGACGACAATCCATCACAGCTCGATGCCTTGACAACCAATCCATTCCAAGGATCACATCATAGCATTCCATCGGAATGATGATCAGCTCTGCAGCTAGTTCTTCTCCTTCTATCACCACGGGTACCTCTTTGACAACCCCTTGAGATTCTAAAATCTGACCTCCAGGAGTATGCACTCGGACAATACTCGTTAGATCCTCAGGTTGAACAATTAATTTATTCGCCATCGATGGACTTACAAAACTATGTGTCGCACCGGTGTCAAATAACACATGAGTAGACATGCCTCCCACGATTACCGATCTTACATAATACAAATATTTAAAGAATCTACTTCTTAATTCTCTCACAGAACTCACTTCTACATAGACAATCATTATATGTAAGGCATATACACATAATATAAAAAATATGACATACCAGCGATAGGTTGAGCGTCTCCTTCTTGGCCCTCACGTTCATTCTCATAGCCTCCCATGGCATATACCCGTGGTTGTACAGCCCTACATTTCGATGCATGCTCTTTAGGCTTCCTAGTTCTAACCTGTAGCGTTAGACCCGTTGGTCGTGGTGGTGGTGGTAATGGCCTCGGACAATCCTTCAGAAAATGACCCATACTACCACAATGGAAACATCCGTTGAATTGTCCTCGCCTCATAGTTCCTCTCACTGGCTGGGGGCAATCACAAAGCCGATGCTCTAAACTTCCACATAAGAAACATCCTACTCGCTTATCCAATCTTTGGCATGCCCCTACATGCTCACGTCCACAATGAGGACATGGGTACCTCGATTGGAATACGACAGGACGTGTTGGAACTGCTTTCCTCTTATATGATCTTCCCCGAATCTGTTGGACAACCTGTTTCCCCTTGGCGTCCGAAGACTTCAAGATGCCCTCCTCGATGAGTCCCTTCTCTACCAACTGAGCATTCTGAACTAGTTCAGACAATGATCCATGCTTAATTATCTCAATCTTGCGTCTGATGTCTGGTCGTAGTCCTTGCAAAAATTTGTTGACCTTAAGAACTTCCGAGGTTATTGATTTAGCCCCAAATCGTGATAACTCCAAATAAGTCTCGTAATACTGAGCAACAGTACGGTCACCTTGTGTGAGCCGTAGAAATGCCAACTCCATCTCTTCACGAGCAGCGTGTGGTATATATTTCAACTCAAAAAGTTGTTTGAACTCATCCCAAGAAAACACATGATCAGGATGTTCCCTCTAAATCTCTTCCCACCAAAACACCGCTTCTCTCTCCAAATAGTGGAGCGCAATATCAATCTTAAACTCAAATGAATATCTAGATGATCGAAAATTTCACTCTAATCGAAACATCCACTCCTCCGCCTTCATGGGAGGTATCGCACCGCCACGAAATGGCTTTGTACCCCATTTAGCCATGTGATCCATGACATAGAAATACTCTGACGTCTCCGCATGCCTCTGATTAAACAATGGAGGAGGCATTGGTGGTGATGGCAACGGTACTTGCGGTGGAGCATGTGGCTGTACTGGTAGTGGTGTTGGTGCCTGCACTGGTACTTGTGGCGTCGCCGAACTCTCCTCTTGTTCATGTTGTCGACTTTCTGCTAATAGCTCTCTCAACATTTCTCTAGTGGCATCTCTATCTACTCCACTTCGCGATCTTCATTCAGATGATTGAGACTGTGTACGGCTAGTGGAACGAGAGCCTCCACTCATTCCGCGACCAAGAGCTCTAGTAATCATCCTCCTCGCTAGTATCTCCTACACACAATTAACTCTTATTAGTTTCCACAGCTCTAAGCCCACTAGACATTTAAGGACATGTGTGCTATGGTCTCGTGGCTTTATTAAAACATTTCGCAAAACATTTGAAATCCAGTGAAAACGATAAAAACAACAATGAAAACCAGAGCTTTGATACCAATTTATAACACCCCCATCCCGGAACAACCTCGGGACTAGGAGTGTCCACCATCACCTCCAAGAGGTGGCTACACGTGTCATCGCTCAAACGCGTTTATAAAATAAATATAAATGATTTATTCCGAAATAAGAGTGGTCCGGACCAAATAACAAAACAAATATGTAAATATCATAGCCACGATAAATAAAATAAATACGAAATGAAAAATAAAACGCATCGAGACCTCGTGCACGCCTCTCCGATCAGTCCGCTGTGAACCTTCCTGTTGCTGCTCAACCTCATTAATTTTTCTCCTCGCCATATCCTGTCCATCCACGACAGCACACAAATAGGGTGAGTACGAAATACGCACTCAGTGAGATCAATACGTGTACGTACTCTATGCCACGTATTCTCCCGCTCAAACTGAATATCATAAAATAATGATATATCCAAAGTCTAAACTAAAGATATACAGATAACTCTACCCAACCCGACTGGGTATCCAAGTCTAAGACTAGTATCACACTGAATCATAACACACAGAGTCCACATGACTCTAGTTCGGGCATACGCTCGAAAAGTCCAAAGGACCCCAACGCAATGAAAATCTCGCAAGGACGTGCCACCGCAACGTCCTCGCACGAATTCGCACCCGATGGTTACTCGCTCAAAGAGTCATGTTGCTAAACAAAATAACCGATCTGCTCTTGTAGCTCAGGTAGAAGGTGAACCGGCTAATATCACTCAAGCCTTGAAAGATCCTCGATGGCGTGATGCAATGGATTCTGAGTTACAAGCCTTACATCACAACCAAACGTTGCAGCTTGTTCCCGCAGCACAAGCAAAGAATATTGTTGGTTGTCGATGGGTGTTTCGAATCCCCCGGGTTTCATTGATCCAACTCATCCTACTCATGTGTGCAGACTTCAGCGAGCAATCTATGGACTCAAACAAGCTCCTCGAGCATGGTATTCGGAACTTCGCACATTTCTTCTTGCTCGCGGCTTTAGCAACTCTTTGGCGGACACCTCCTTGTTCATTCTCAACACAACCACGCTACAATTGTATGTGATGGTTTATGTTGATGATATTGTTGTTACAGGCAATTCCTCATCAAAAGTACAGCAATTCATCGATGCCCTAGCCGTCCGCTTCTCCATCAAACACTTGGGCGACTTATCATACTTTCTCGGAGTAGAAGCAACGCAGACATCTCATGGCCTTCTTTTGACTCAACGGAAGTACATTCAGGATCTTCTCAACCGTTGTCTCATGCATGAAGCAAAGCCGGTTCCTACGCCCATTCCGTCATCATCTCGTATGACACTTGACACGGGGACTTCCCTCTCCAATCCAACGGAATACCGGTC
>CM071874.1:6828927-6940027 GCA_036759665.1 Gynandropsis gynandra | reverse complement strand
TCAAAAGAGTCCTACGTTATCTTGCTGGCACGAAGGATCGAGGTATCTTCTTATCCGCCAAGAACATCCTCTCCTTACATGCCTTTACCGATGCAGATTGGGCTAGAGATTCTCTTGATCTCAAGTCCACCGGAGCGTATCTACTCTTCCTTGGTGCGCATCCTATTTCCTGGTCGTCTAAGAAGCAAACCGGACTCTCCCGTTCATCTACCGAGGCTGAATACCGATCTATTGCGTCCACGGCCGCGGAAGTTCTCTGGGTCGTTGTTTTACTATCGGAACTTGGGCTCAAGTCATCATCACCATCCACCATCTACTGCGACAACATTGGAGCGACATACCTCAGTGCTAAGCCCGTCTTTCACTCTAGAATGAAACACTTGGCTCTTGACTATCTCTTCGTCCGCGGCCTGGTCGAGTCGAATACTCTGCGGATCACTCATGTACGAGCCGCAGATCAACTTGCGGACATTCTCACGAAGCCTCTCCTGAGACTACAGTTTGAGCTCTTGTGTTCCAAGATTGGACTCACCGAGGGTGCTCCATCTTGAGGGGGCGTGTAAAGGATACATGTATAGGGTATATAAGTCTTTTTGTAATTAGATCTATTATTATTGTAATTAGGTCTAACTTTGTATATCTAGCTGTTTTGGCTCATTTGAATCAATTAATCAGATTTCAAATTATCATCTTGTTGACCTTTATCAGGAATCATTGAAGAATACAGGGAAAAATGTTGAAATTAATTTTGTTGCTGAGGACTCCAACAATTTTACTGAAGGCCTTGATGACCTAATGCACCTCGATGCTGCCGATTTTCTTATCCATCCAGAAGATGGAAGTGCGAAGAAGTGATCAAGAGGGAAGAAATCTATGTTTTTCATTTTCATCTAGCTATAATGAATAATGATGAATGATGTCTTTTTTTTAACTATGTTTTTCTTTAATTTTTAGTTTGAATTATGTTTTTGTATTTAGTTTTATTAAAAGTTATAAATTATGTCCTTTTTCTCTTATGAGCCCATGTTACCGCAAGCCCTTACTATTTTTATATTTATTATTTTTTGACAAAGGAAACTTATGTATCAATACAAGATCCAAGATGGGGATATATGTCTTGCAGACAGCGCTACAACATACACAATTATTAAAGAAAAGAAATACTTTTCAAATTTGATAAATGATCAAACACATGTCCACACTATATCAGGTTGTGCACATCTTATTGAAGGCTCCGGAAGAGCAAGTTTTATTATGCCTAAAGGCACAAAAATAGTTATCGAAAATACCTTATTTTTGCCCAAGTCCTCAAGAAATTTGTTAAGTTTTAAGGATATCCGTATGAATGGGTATCATATTGAAACAATAACTGAAAAAAGGCCTTGAATTTCTTTATACTACTTCAGTTGAGAAGAGCAAAAAGTGTTTGTTGGAAAAATTATCCATTTTCTCATCGGGATTATATTATACATATATAAGAATGATCGAATCATATAATACAGCAAACCAAAAGTTTACTGATGCAAACCAGAAGTTTGCAGATTATTTTAAGATTTGGCATGACCGGTTAGGCCATTCCGGTTCAACAATGATACAAAAAATTATTGAGAATTTATGTGGTCACTTGTTGAAAAACCAGAAGATTTTTCAACCTCATGAATTTTCTTGTGTTGCATGTTCAAAAGGGAAACTGATAATAAGACCCTCACCAGCTAAAATAAAGGATGAATCATTATCATTTCTTGAACGAATATATGGTGATATTTGTGGCCCGATTCACCCATCGTGCGGCCCATTTAGATATTTCATGGTGATCATTGATGCATCAACTAGATGGTCACATGTGTGCTTATTATCATCTCATAATTTATCTTTTGGGAGATTACTTGCATAAATAATAAGATTACGGGCACATTTCCCTGATTCTCTAATAAAAACAATTCGCTTGGATAATGCTGGTGAATTTATATCACAATCTTTTGCGACTTATTGTATGTCCATTGGGATAAAGCTAGAACATCGTGTACCATATGTTCGTACTCAGAATGGTCTTGCAGAATATTTTATAAAATGAATCCAATGGATTGCAAGACCATTGATTATTAAATCTAATCTTCTCGTTTGAGCATGGGGATATTTGCAGTTTTGCATGCAGCACAACTAATATGCATCCGAACAACTAGTTATAATGAACATTCCCCCTTACAATTGGTTCATGGCTATGAGCCAAATATTTCCCATTTGTGTTTTTTTGGATGCGCAGTATATGTCCCAATTAATCCACCACAACGAACAAAAATGGGACCTCAAAGGAGGATGGGGATCTATATTGGGTATGAATCTCTTTCAATAATTAAATATATTGAACCAACGAAAAGAGACATATTTACTGCAAGATTTGCATATTGTCATTTTGATGAATCATTATTCCCAACATTAAGGGGAGAAAACAAAGAGTTGGAAAAGAAAATATCATGGAATGTATTATCATTAAAAGGTTTAGATCCTCAAACAAAAGAAAGTGAACTAGAAGTTCTAAAGATAATACATTTACAAGGTATAGCAAACAATTGCCAGACATATTTGCTAACCATGATAGAGTTACTAAATCTTATATTCCAGCTGTAAATGCTCTGATAAGAATTGAAATCCCAGAAGGAAAAGAAAAAATTGCTAGTGAGTCTAAGACACGCTTGAAACGTGGTAGACTACTTGGTTCCAAGGTTATACTTCCTCGAAAAAGAAAATGAGCAAATTGTCATGATGGTCAAAACAAGGATGTATCTCCTGAAGAGACCGTAGATATAATTAATGATGAAGAGAAATAGGTACCTAATGAGAATGAAGAGATCTCGATTAATTACATCAATACGGGAAAAATTTGAAACCGATACAATACAATCGTCGACGATATTTTTGTTTATAACATAGCACACGATATAACAAAAGAAAATGAGGATCATGAACCTACCTCTAATTAAAAGTGTAGAATTAGAACTGATTGCCCAAAATGGATAGAGGCAATCAAAGTCTGAATTAGAATCGTTTGAAAACGAGGAGTTTTCGGACCAGTAGTCCAAACACCGAAAGGAATTAAACTTGTGGATAAAAAATGGGTCTTTATATCAAAGAGAAATGAACAAAAAGAAATTGTTCGATACCAAGCAAGACTAGTAGCTCAAGGTTTTACCCAAATTCCTGGTATTGATTATGATTCAACATACTCTCCCGTGGTGGATGCAATAACATTTTGATATTTGATTTCTCTGGAAAATAATAAAAGACTTGAAATGCGCCTCGTGGATGTGGTAACAGCTTATCTATATGGTTCATTAGACCATGATATATATATATGAAAATCCCTGAAGGATTTAAAATGCATGAAGCACATGATAATAATTCTCGCGAGATATACTCTGTTAAGCTCGACAAAGCTTTGGATGGATTGAAACAATCCGGACGAATGTGGTACAACCGCTTGAATGAATATTTGATAAAAAGAAGGATATAAAAGTGATCCTATATGTCCATGTGTTTTCATAAAAGGTTCAAACTCAAAGTTTGTTCTAATTGCATTTTATATTGATGACTTAAATATAATTGAAACTCCGGAAGAGTTATCACAAGGTATGCAATGTTTAAAGAAAGAATTTAAAATGAAAGACCTCGGGAAAATAAAATTTTTTTTAGGTCTTCAAATTGAGCATCTAAAAGATGGGATATTTTTACATCAAACCTCATATACAAAAAAGATACTTAAAAGGTTTTACATGGATAAATCACACCTTTTAAGTACACCAATGGTCGTGAGATCATTAGATATTCATAAAGATGTATTTAGACCACGTGAAGAAAGCAATGAAACACTTGGTCCTGAAGCACAATATCTTAGTGCTATTGGAGCACTAATGTATCTTGCTAATAATACACGTCCGGATATATCTCTTGCTGTAAAAATATTGGCAAGATATAGTTCCTCCCCAACTCGAAGACATTGGAACGGTGTCAAACATATATTTCGATATCTTGGAGGTACCGTCGACATGGGCTTATATTATAATAATTCAGCAAAGGCAGATTTAGTTGGTTATGCCGATGCGGGATATTTATCAGATCCACATAAATCCCGATCTCAATCTGGATGTCTTTTCACTTGTGGTAGAACTGCAATCTCATGGCGTTCTATGAAACAAACTTTGGTAGCAACTTCATCAAATCACGCAGAGATACTTGCAATTTATGAGGCAAGTCGTGAATGTGTTTGGTTGAGATCTTTATCTCAATATATTGAGCAAACATGTGGTTTTCCAATTGATAACATATCCCCACAACTTTATTTGAAGATAATACTGTGTATATTGCCCAATATATATCACCCAAAAATTTCTTTACTCACGATCTTTAAAAGGAGGGCGAGATAAGTGTTCAACAAATCAAATCAAGTGAGAATCCGACAGATTTATTCACTAAAGCTCTTTCTACAAGAGCATTTGAGAAGATGATTTACATGATTGGAATGCGTCGTTTGAAAGATCTTAAGCAATGATCTTCTTAGGGGGAGAAAAATATGCCGATACACTCTTTTTTTCTTTACTAAGTTTTTCCTACTAGGTTTTATTGGTAAAGGTTTTTAATGAGGCAATATTTTGTTGCGTATGATCTCTACTAAAAAAACACATTCAAGGGGGAGTATTACACAATGAATGTGTATTTTGACAAAATAAATATTACCCAATGAATGTGTATTTTGACCAAATAAATTTATATTCATGTATTGTAGTAATGACAAATATATTCTTATCTTCTTATTCATGTCCTTTGATCTTCCGATGTAAGTCTATAAATAGAGGCATTTTCCTTTGTATTGTACACACAACAATTCACTCTCGAATAAGAATTACTCTCCCTTTCATCTCTTCCCTTTACTCCATTGTCTACTTTTCTTGTTCGTTCTTTACTTTTACAACATATTAATCTTATTTAAACATTTATCATATAAATATATACAGACAAATATGCAATATATTTATGATTGTAGGACTAAAATATCAAATACTTTAAAATAACTAATATTGTTGAAGATTTGATTTATACTTATGATTTGTTCTAATCCAAATGGGTTGGATAATGTTATAGAGATATTATAGTTTATGAAAAATACAGAATTCATTAAATATATAATTTTTTTTGCGAATTTTATATTAGTGTATAATCTAATAATTTATTTCATTGTTTTAGGTGCATTAATGATATTTATAGAATTAGGGCTGTGCAAAATATTCGAAGTATTCATATCCGATTCGTGTTCGAACCGTATTTGATCCGAAAATGCAAATATCCGAAGGAACAAATACAAATATAAATATAAGAAATCAGATATTCGACAAAATACAAATACAAATACAATTATTCGTAATTATTCGTATTCGTAAGTATTAAATATATAATTTATTTAATATACAGATATATATATAATAAGGATCAAATTATAAATAAAAAAATTATTAATTATATTTTAAGACCATATATAAAATATATAAACAAATAGTTTTCATAATTTGGAGGACTACAAATGTAATTTACAAACTTTTTATTGGTTGCTTCAAGATTATTTGAAATATAAAATACCCATTTGGTTGCTTCAAGATTATGTAAAATCAAAATTGAAAAAGTATTTATTAAAAGAATGTGAAGAAGATGTTGGTAATTTAGATATTTTGTATTGGTGGAAGACTAAGGGTTCAAAGTATAAAACTCATTCTTTGATGACAAAAGATCTTTTGGCTATTCCGGCATGTACATTTGCTTCAGAGTCGGCTCTTAGTACGGAGGGTCATGTGGTTACTCCGTATCGTAGTTGTATGACTGCTAATATGGTTGAAGCTATAATTTGCACTCAAGATTGAATTCGTACTCCAGGTGGAATGGATAATGTTATGAACATATTGCAAGATATCGAAAAAATAGAACTTTGTAAGTATATATCTTTTATTCTAGTTTTATTTTACTGTATTTGATATTTAATATGATAATCTAATAATTTGTTATGTTGTTTTAGATAAATTGGCGACACTAGTGAAATTATCCACGAAGTTAAATTTAGATGATTGAGTGATTGATGTGATTAGTGTTTTGTTTATTTATATTATGTTTTTGTGTATTTGTGCAATTTGAAGATTACTTATGGATTATATTTTGATAATTATCAAATTTTTTATAATAATTTTTTTATGAATTAATTTTTTTTTAAAAATTAATTTGGATACGGATACGAATATCCGACGAATATCCGAATATTTGCGGATATTCGCATTTACGAATATCCGAGTATTTGCGGATATTCGCATTTACGAATATCCGAGTTTACGAATACGAATACGAATATGAATAGTAAAATCGAATATTCGACGAATATGAATACGAATACGAATAGTCGGATATTTGTGGATATTCGCTATTTGTCCACCCCTATATAGAATTATCCGCGAAACTAAATTTAAATGACTGATGTAGGGATGAATATGAAGATTTGATGTTTTGTTTTATATATACTATATATCTTTGCATCTTTGTACGGTTTGAATGTGAGTTTTAGATCTTATTTGATGATTATTGGTTTTTTATTAAATTTTTTGTATATATATATTATACGTTAAAAACGTTTAGGTATAGATACGAATATATGTATACCCGATGGATATCCGTATATCCGATAAATATTCATATTTATAAATATATGAATATGAATATAAAAATATAAATACAAATAATAAATTTAGATATTCGCCGAATACAATAGAAATACAAATACAAATAATCGGATATTCGCAAATATTTGTTATTTGTCCGACTCTACTTTACATGCCCTTTTCACATTTAAAAATTCTTTACATACCAACAACACTTTTCACGCAAACAAACTCGATACCTGAAACAAACAACCTAAAAAGAGTGAACATTGATCCCACGATTACTCCAAGCAAAAGAACTATGATTCCTCCAAAATAAAGCAAGTACACGCAAAAACAGAGCAGGCCTCAAAAATCTTTTACAAGTTTGTAAAATCAGAAATATGACGAATAGAGAGTTAGAAGCAAGTTCTGCAGAATTTTGGCATGACAAGGAATTGCAGATCTGAATTGAACATCAATTTCTTGTTATAAATAAATTGGCTACCGAGGATTCAATGGGTTCAATGTCAATGATCCAATGATTCGGTCAAAAGTATTTTAAAAAAATTACTTTCAATAATTAATTTAATAATTTTTTTATCTTTTAGATAGAAAATATAATTATTAATTTTAATATCATTACTAAACACAAATATTATAAAAACAAATTATGTTTTTTATATGAAAAATTTGAAATTTGTGACTTATCGTCTCTAGCATTAAAAAACTACTCTCATCTCTTATCATTTCTTTGATTTAAAAATTTTCAAAAATTTTCCAAATACGTCAAAAAGTGTCTCAAAATCTTGAAATCTTACCATTTTTATAATTAGGTTTTTACCTTGTGCTACACACTTACCATGTTGTGGGATTATCGTGCCACTACGTGTTGTGCAACAACATTGTACAACTTTGAGGGTGACAATACGTTGTTGAACTACACACTATACTATACACGTTGTACCACATGTTATACCACACACGTTTTACCATACACATTGTACCAGACAAATCGGCCGTACGTTTGTAATCTTCCTTCATCGACACTGATGCGGCTCAAGTTAAACAAGTTAATCTAAACTACCCGCAAGTGCACGACACGTGTGTAGTACTCTATAGTGTCGATCCCATAGGGTCCACGCAACACAGACTAAGATCAAATTAGATTCAATACTTGCTACGATGAAATATTTGGTTGTGAAATGCAATAATGAATATGCAGTAGACTAATGAGTTCTTGACATATTAGACAAATGTTCTAGGCTACGGTTACCGTATAGCTTCCGAAACCAACTATCGATCTATCTAATCATGCGTTCCCTATCAAGATATCTAAGATAGATGATCCTAATGTAATCCCTACCATCTCTTAAGGAATAGCAACGTCATTCAATTGAGTTATCCCCTACTTTTGTGGCTGATACCCCAAACTAAACCCATAAGATCTATGATTCATCCGATTAACCCTCAACCGTTACTATCCTATTTTAGTGACCTAGTCTCGGTTATTCTAAGTCTGATCTTCTAGGACTAGAATTCTTCTTTCGATCTTTCTCCTAATCCCTAACACATGCATCTACTTAGCCTTCGTAAATACAAGACATTCAACACTCAGACAAAGAATAGATTAGCAAAACGGGAAATGCATTCAAAGAATAAATCAAAAAGGTTTGGGGATAGCCATGGGCTAATCCCTTCTCCTAGAACAAATCAACTACTCAGTCATGAGTTTGAATCCAAACAACACAAATGAATTAGATAGAGTAAGGAGCATCGAAATATCAAATGAGGCTTAGTCCCGAATCGATTTTCCCGTCTCTTTGTGTGTCCCCGTCAAGAGGGCTCTCCTACAAATGAATGATGAATGAATGAGTGAACGATGGGTCCTTGAATCCGTTCAATATATAAAGAATTCTGTTTTGTGCCCTTGACTTCTTGTAATTCAAAATTTGAATCATTTCCGAGCTTGTCTCCACTCAAAACGAATGTATGAGGGTTTACCAAGTCATACCCGACCGTGCATGCTTTTAGGCATTATTTCCTTCTTTGTAGAACGACTTCTTCATTCAAAATTTGAATCATTCCCAAGCTTATCTCAACTTAAAATGGACGTAGGAGGGTTGACCAAGTCATGCTCTTGTTTGTAGAAAAACTTCTTCAAGCGCTCGACCATGCTATGGTCATGCTCGGGCCGTGTGTGCCTATGTCCGGTCCATTCCTTGTCCGTTTCTCGTCTCGTTTGCTCCGTTGTGATCTCCGAGGCTTGGACTTTGTTCTGTGTATGTTCTTTAGCCCCGAAACGAACCAAATACGCATTAAAACCTATAAGAACATGAAAACACGAAAATAAGTAAAACGGATACATAATCACACATAAACATCGTAACTATCATTATAAACATCTCTAAAATCATGCGAGAATCGTGTACGAAAACGAGATGATCAGACAGGAACTCTATGTCACTCACTCATGTCATTTTGAAAGCCAACCTTTACCTTTTCAAATACGACACACTCTTATCTCCCATCTTTTTCTCTAACTATCATCTCCCATTTGAGGTTGAATTCTATCTCTCTCCTCTCCGATTTCGTCTTCGTCTCCATCTCCTTTCCTAGGAAAAATCTTTGAAAAGTTCTCCAAATATCTATGAAAAAGTTTCAAAACCCACATTTCTTCTAAACACTTCTTCCTAGCTATCTCGACCACCTTGTAATCTCCTCTATCTTTCTACCTCTATTACATGTAAAGACATGAATCTGTTTTTTTTTCTTCAACTTTTTGTTGCAGGACATTCTGTTGAAGTTTTTTGAGGAGCACATAGAAGGGAAGGCGAGGAAAAACACAGTAACATTTAGATTGGATGCGTCATACAAAAAATGGGAAGTCAAGTTGGAAGACCTAGATTCATCAACGATTGAAAAACTTTCGCCAAGGACTATGTTTTTTGAATTGGTGATTTTGCATTTTTTTTGTCATGAATGTGACATGGTTTTTTGTGTAACTTGTTTTAGATCCAGTTGGTGTAATTTGCAATATTCAAAATCATCATCAAACATAGAAACATAAGTAGAGTTATCTTCTGATCATATGTATTTTACAACACCCGCCACGCTTTATAATCTGGTTGTAGATGTAGTGGTAAGTGACCATTCCAAATGAACCGATTCATGATATATCACTTTGGTTCTTTATTCGATTTTTAATAATGCTTACTGATGTAACTTTGGTGATAGTGCATAACCTTCTGATAGGCTTTGCGAGGTTGGACGATCTGGCCGGTAGAAGATGTGAGATAATTCTGATGAATAAACAAGAAAGCTCGTGATCGTTAGCTTTGAGACCCTTGAGTCGTGGCGCCGTTTGAATCAGAGGAGGTTGGAAAAATTTGGTTCATGGAAATGGACAAAATGCGGGATGTTCCCTCACATTCAATTTGGTCTCCAATGGAACAACGTCTATACTTTAGTTTCTCCTAACACGGTCGATCAATAATCTTCGATTTTCATGTAATGTATTGTTATGAAACATGATTCAGTATTCCTTGAACTTGAAAAACCTTTTTAATAGTTATTGTTATTATAAAATAAATTATTTTATTATTATTATTATTTTGGATTGCAGAGACGTTGTACACACATTGTGTACAATGTTAGTACTTAGTAGGAACGTTGTACACACACGTTGTGTATAATAAGTGCTAGCACAAACGTTGTATACACATGTTGTGTATGTTTGTGGTAAGTGCTAGTATGAATGTTGAACTCACACGTTGTGTACAACGTTCATGGTAGCATTTACCACGAACGTTGTACAAACGGATGAACAACGTTCGTTCAACGTGTGTGTGCCAATGACATGAAGACCAAGATGTTTTCACTATTGAGATCGAAGGCCAGGTGAGGATGACCATATTGTACTTTTTAGACACAATCATTGGAGTAAAAATAAATTCAATGGCCCTATCAAAAATTTCTTAGTGCAAATTGTGGATGATCTGGAAGCTTGCACCAATTTTTCATGGGGAATGTTCACATTTGCTCAGGTTCTTTGGGAGATTGATCACATGTTCAAGAATTTTAAAGGCGAATTTAAGAAAATGTGGATAATTCATGGGTTTATTTTGCCATTGGAGATAATTGTGAATACATTAAATTTAATTAGTTGTACTCCTTAAACGAGGTTAATAATTTGTGTTGAAATTTATTAAATTATTCTTATATATGAGATTGTTCCCGTACTGGTGCGGACGTTCCCAAAAGCCAGGGAGAATGCTCAATTTTCTGAATGCCCAAGGATATGCAAGTTGAAGTAAAAGCCTAAAATATGTGTGGATACATCTTACATAATTTAAATAAAGAAATTGAGGATACAAAGGTTAGTCTACTTGTTAACAATTTCTATCAGTGTTGTCGTACAACATGTACAATGTTGTGATACAAGGTGTTGTACAACATGTACAAGGTGTGGTATAACATGTACAAGGCATGTATTAGAACGTGTTGATATGACTTGACTTGGTATGGATGTTGGATACAACGTTTGTGGACAACCTAAACACGAGTGTTGTACTACACATTGTGTAGAACGTTCGTGCTAGTAAAAGAAGAGAAAGCAAGCGAAAAGTCGACCCAACGAAAGATGATCTTCCACAGAAAATGCATAGTCAAGGATAAGGTATGTGGACTAATTATAAATAACGGTTATTGTACTGAATTTGCAAGCGTCTTTATGGTGAAAAAGCTAGGTTTGGAGACAAAGAAGCACTCCCACCCTTATATGCTACAATGGCTCAACAGTCAAAGCGAGCTCAAGGTAACCGAGCAAGTAACTGTGCCCTTCAATATAGGTAAGTACTCTGATGAAGTACTTTGTGATGTCATACCAATGCAAGAAGGGTACATCCTACTAGGGCGGCCATGGAAATTTAACTGCGAGGTAATGCATTACAGAAGGACAAACTTCTATTCCTTCGTCATGAACAAAAGTAATGTAAGACTAGCACCTCTTAGTCCTTCACAAGTACACAAAATGTAATTGAAGCTAAATCATGAGGATAAGAGGAAATCAATTTTTAATATAAAACCTAGAGTAGTTTGGAAGGCTTTGAGCAATCAAAGCTCGGTATTACTAATGATCTACAATGTGTCTTGATAGGCCATAGCACGATGGAATATCCCTGGAAAATTACCAACATACTAGAAAATTATCGCGATTTGTTTCCCGAGGAGATACCAGCCGGACTACCTCCATATGAGGCATCGAACATCAGATCGATTTCATTGCGGGAACACCATTTCCAAACCAACCAGCATACCACATGAACTCCGGGGAGATAAATGAGTCACAATGGCAAGTCCAAGAGCTAACAGACAAACGCTACATCCGAGAAAGCTTAAGTCCATGTGTTGTCCCCGTACTACTTGCACCATAGAAGGACAAGACTTAGAGGATGTGTGTCGGCTGTTGGGCGATCAACAACATCACGACATCCCATCCCGTGGTTGGAAAACATGCTTAAAGAGCTAAGTAAGGCAATGATATTCTCAAAGATTGACCTCAAGAGCGGATATCACCAAGTCCGCATGAGAGAAGGCGATGAATGAAAGGCGACCTTTAAAACGAAGCAAGAGCTATATGAGTGGCTCGTCATTATTTTCAGGCTTTCCTACACCTCAACACCTTCATGAGGCTCATGAACCATGTTCTTAGATCTCACGCCAATGATGCTCTGAAAGGAACAACTCTACGCGCTAAGATGAAATAAGCCCGCTAATATACCCAAAGTCCCTGCTGCAATATGATGAAAAACCTCAAGAAGTGCCCCTTTTGCACTAATAAGATTGTTTTCCTATATTTTGTAGTAATTTTGCAGGGACTACGTGTAGAAGAGGACAAAATCAAGGCCATACAAGAAAGGCCAACACCGAAAACCATTGCACACGTACGAAGCTTTCATGGGCTAGTAAGTTTCTATTGCCGGTTCATGAAGGACTTCAGCAGCATAGCCAGACCCCTTACCGTGGTTATAAAAAAGGAAAAGGACTTCAAATGAGGAGAAACAAAAAACAAGACGTTTGAAGCACTTAAGGTGAGTCTCACCACCGCACCTGTCTTAGCGCTACCAAACTTCGACAAAACATTCAAAGTGGAATGTGATGCCTCAAGGATTGGCATTAGTGCGGTCCTTATTCAAGAATGACAACCAATGCCGTATTACAGTGAGAAAACATTACTTGAACGTTAACAGTATTTATACAAATACAACACTTAAACTTTCTTCCACGTTCAATCATTGATGAACTCTTTTACATCCTTTTTGTTGCGGTTCTCCAATATATGGTATCCGAGTTAATCGAAGCTTCATATTTTGTCTGGTTCTTTTTTAGTGAAGGAAATACCATCAATTCTTGTATCTCATTCGGATTGATCCAAAAAGACTGATCGAGAACAATATGCATTGTCCTTACATATGCAAACATCCATTGTTCTTTCAAATATAACTTTGAACACAAATCGTGGATCTATGTATCACTAGAACATCCTTTGGCTGCAGCAAGAGCATGGACACACAAATATTTATCAATATCTAAGGCTCTACAAGTACATGTTCGAGTTTTTAAATCCCTTCCATCACGACCAATGATATTGAATTCAAGTGTAAAGCTATTTAGTTCATGCACCTACAGCCTTGTCGAATCCATGAACCGTGTGTGTAATATGCTCTCCAACGAAGGTGTCAAATTCTGTGAACTTGATCATTGATAGAATCTTTCTATGCTTATTGAACCATTTTGGTACCTTTAAAATTATAGCATCCAACATTTGCAACAATGAGTTTTTTCTTGCATCTTTGAATACTGAAATTGATAGATTTAGCTCCAATGGTAGTATCAATGTACCACTCGCTAGTAAATAACACCTTTCCCATTTTCTAGCTTAACACCATCTTCGACATAGGTAGCAGCTTGATGGTACTTAGTCTTGAATTCATCATATAGCTTGTGAAATCGAGTCACCGAATAGGCCTTAGCACATTGTCTAAATGTTTCTGCTGTGGACTCCCTATCCCTTTTCCTTCCATGTTAAACTTTCAATTTCACATTTTGCAATAAATGCCAAACACAAAACCCATATTTAGCGTTCTTTTATACCTCACTTATCGCCTTGGTAATGCTCTTATTCTAAAACGAGACGAATACCAAAACATGATCATCTAGTATTACCTCCTGGAGCTTCATCATAAACCATGTGCATCGACATCATTCTTGGAGTAAACTACTCCAGAAACAACTAAATATTGGTGAAAATTGGCGTCTTAACTGACAACAATGATCAAATTTCCGCTATACACATTCTTCAAGAAAGTTCCATCCAAGGCAATAACTTTTCTTAATGCTTTTAAAACCCTCTAGACAAGCTCCCAATGCAATAAATAAATACTCTAATATGTTATTTTTGTCTAATTTAAGATGTATAATATATCACTCTTTCACCTTTTTTAGCATGTGCAAGTAATATGGAAGCATTCAAAACTAATTTCCGGACTAATGCATACATCATACTCATCAAATTCTTTCCTCTTCATGTTCTAGAATATGATACTTTTACACCAAAAAATCCATGCACCTTCATTGTAATATTTCTTTGACTTGGTGTATTTATCCTAAGTATCGTTCATTCAAAAGGGACTGAATATATTTTTGGTGTGTCAACATTATTAATTGACTCACCCAGAGTAAGTATGCATCTTGTAATGTATCCTCATTGAGAAATCATCTAAAAGATTGTGCCTAGCCACACATAATGACAATTTTCACCTGGAATCTCTTTGTTTGAATGGTGTGGAAAACAATGTCTTTGCCAACTTCATTACGTTAAATCCAAAGCATCTCATGCATGCAGCCTTACTAATAAACAACACGACGTGGTCTTTGCATGCAAAGTCTAAACCTAAGTAAATATCTAAGCAGTCGTTCCAATCAAAACTTGAAGAACCAACAATCATTAAATCATCAAGGTATAACATTTCGGCTTCAAGACGTTCAACATTTTCAACTTCATTTCTAGGTTCATCAAGTTCTATATGTCCAGCTTCAACCACAGGCTCAGCTTCAACAACAATTTCATTGTCAACTTCTGCTTTGGCTTCAATACATACTATTTCCTAATTTTGTCGGTGATCTCAATATGTAAGACATTTCTGCATCCATCCTTATCAACTTCCAACAAAAAGCCAATAACATCTTCATCATATAAGATGTATAAAGGCCTCCTAGGTTCTAAAATCATCAGGACATAGATTTATCCATACAAATTTTCCTATTGATGCAATTAACCATATAATTTATTTCACATTTCTCATGATTGTATAAACTTCATCCTTTTCTAAAACTCAGCATGTCGATTCATCATTTTGGATCTTCTGATAAGATACCCATAATAAAAAATAATTAATAACTACTCATTAGATTCTTTAACATCCATCCTACACAAAAAATGAAATGTCACAAAATACATCAATCAACGTTACACCACACGTTGTAGTACACACGTTGTACCACACATGTATACAATGTTCATGCTAAGTACTACCAAAAACGTTGTACACAGACGTTGTGGTATAATGTGTGTGGTACAACATATATGGTACAACGTTGTAGGTACAACGTATGTGGTACAACGTGTATAGTGTAACATGTGTGACACAATGTGTGTGGTACAATGTGTGTGATATAACGTGTGTGGTACAACGTTGTACTAGTATGAATGCTGTACACACACGTTGTGTATAACATTCATTCTAGTACTTTAGCATACACGTTGTACAACGTTCATGGTAGTACTTAGTACACCCATTGTACACAACATGTGTGTACATTGTTAATGGTAGTACTCCACGAACATGGTATACACACACACATGTGTACAATGTGTGTGCTAAGTACTATGAACGTTGTACAATGGTCGTGCGGTGTAGTAGCACAAATTTGTATAAGAGAATTGCAAGGATTCGTAGATACAAAAGAGTTGGAATGCTTCGTGGAACATCCTCAATTCAATTATATTTTCCATATGGAGAGGATGAAGTAAAACAAAACAAATGGGGATGTAGACATTGCTTTTCCATGTTGTAAGGAAAAGTATGGAAATGAATCGTAGTTCCTTCTCAATGGTGTGCCTATCCGATATGCGCTGATAGAGCACAATGTTATATCACGACGTAAATGTGACTAATGTCAACAAAATTGGTTAAAACTTTGCGGCACTAGGTTTAAGAAGAGGAATTGGCCAAAACATAAGTCAATCACTAATAACGTCTATTTTGTTATAGAATTTTAATCATTTTCATAGTTAGTTTAACCGTTCATTTAGACTTTACCGAATATTAAGCATCATTTAGTCCTCTTCTAGTATTTTCTCGTGTTATTGCAGAAAATGAAATATCGGAGTACAAACATGAGAAAATGGAGCAAAAACCGCTCTCCTATCAACCATGCACAGTCAGCATCTAAGGATCATGATTTAAAGAAAAAAAAATGGAGCAAGAATGGCTGGAACACACATGCTGGCCATCAAACACAAAAAATGGAAACTTGTTGTAGTGCCACTTGGAAGGACACGGCTGGAATGAATTGGAAGCTTTCTGGAGCAGAAGAGGCAACCTCTACACACAAGATATAGGAAATCCAACCGTGAGGAAGAGAAAAAGAAACTTCGGCCGGTTGGAATAAGATAAGGAAACAAGACCGCTTAAGCTGAAGAAATGGGAAGAACGACCAAAGAGGAAAAGAAAGAGAAAAGGTAAGAAAGGAAAGAGGAAAGAGCACTAAGGGGGTCAAGAGGAAAAGCTCAGTTTCGGATATAATAGACCACAACACCACACAACAACATAGAGAGAGAAAAGAGAGAGAGCATAATGCATACGAGGATAGAGATGGGGCGACGAAATCGGAACACGAAGGAGCTGTTGAAGATATCAGTATTATAATAGGAAGGGATCTCATTCTTTATCTATGTTGAATATAGATTTATTTTGTGTTTTGTTTTCTATGTCCATATTTGAGTAGATCCATAGTCACATGTTAGAATTTTGCTGATATTTAATGAAGTTGTATGCTTAATGCTTGGTTATAACATTTGATTCTTTTCAGAATGATTGGCGGTTCTTAATACTTTTATTCTTGTTGGCCGCTTGAATGAATGATTATAAAAGTCTGATTGCATTGGGAGATGAATTAGATTTTGGAATGTATCCATGATTTGAAGTCTCAATTGATTTAGAACCTTGGTCGGTCGGTTAATTGGACTTAGGAATTAGGATAACATTCTTAGTGCATCTAGTAGGTGAGATTATACGATTGGGAGATTGGTGGTACGCATTCTAGACAGTGGGTTAGGCATCGGGCGAGTCATTCTCTAGTAAAGATCTTGAATTCCCCGAATACGTAATGATATATAACCATGATCTAGTTAGCACTTTATTGCATCATCATGCATCTCTTGAAACCTGTGGTGTTTAGTTAATTGAATTTAATCCGTTAATTAGTTATCTTTATTCACATTCCAAACACTTATTGAATTTACCCGTCCTATTCATTAGTTAACTAGGTTTATAGTTGCATCGATTCCCTAGTGTTCGACTTTGATACTACATGATCCATATTCTTGTGGAAGTAATAGTCTAGGTAATTATTACTTGTGATTAACCATATCAAATTTTTGGCACCGTTTCCGGGGAATTTATTAAGACTTTAGAGTTATGATACTTTTGGATCAAGACATAGTCCTTTCTGGAGTCTTATTTATTTCTTGTATTTTTGTTTTATATTTTTTTCTTGAGTCTATTTCTTTTACCTTTCGGAGTTCACATGATTTTCTTTGTATTTGTCTTTTCTTGTGCAGCTCAGTATTGCATGAGAAGTGTTAGAAGCGCCGATCTAGTTTACGATCCACAAATCGATACAACACTTAGGTACTTGAGGAAGAAATCGAAAGCTAGTGCAAGCCAACCGATCATGACATGTCGTCGGAGTTAGACAACGAGCCCGAGGAGGTAATCAAACCAAAACTTGCAGATGAGAGCGAAGACGAACATATGGCAATACGTATCAACAAAAATGCACCACGTCTTGTAGCACCACAAATTCCAACCGTGTTTACATCCAAACCCTTTGTTCCAACTATAATCTTAATATCATGGTTATGTCAAACCGCTACCCCGCGGTGATGACGTCTATAAAATTAGACATTATTTGCTATACAATTATTGGTCCTTATTTTACCGATTATTATATGTCACTGGGTTACATCTAATGCATGAACAATTTTTCGTTCGATTCTATAGTAAGTAGTCACTATTTACCGATCATTATATGTCAAAGTTATTGGTTTTAATCATGCAACTCTATAATAAACATCAAGGGGGAATATTTATAAACTCACAGTTTTGCGGTTGAATGCGTTTCCCGATATTTAATTTTTTCTCTCTATAGTTTCCTCAAACTCTCTCTTTTGTGTTGAGATAGTGCACCTATCTATGAATATTTATAGTGACCAAAGGCCATTATTCAATGGACAAACCTTTCCCAATGCACCTGTTCATATACATATCCTATATATCCCATCATATTACACACACCTTTACAAACCCAAGCTACCCATTTTTCATTGAAATTGCACCTGCCGCCTAATTTCATTGCATCTCTCTCTCATCCTTTTAATGTGTTTTAGCCATTGGAAAAAATTCGGTCAAACCAAATGATTGCAACATTTTATTTATGTATTTGTTCTTTTTATACTGGCATGCATCACAAATGTCCCCCACTAAGAATGAATTCATCCTCGATGTATTTGATTAGGTTATCGATAATAATTATTCTATTGTACATTGAATATTTCCGGATATTCCTTACGCATCTTTTCTTCGGATACATCGAGATACCTATTTAGAAATGATGCATGAAAAATATTGTGGAATCGATATAGAACTAGGGGGTAAATCTAAACGATAGATAACTTCACCTATTCATTCAATTACTTTAAATGGCTCGGTGAATCTTGAACCCGTAAATACACCAAAATTAGCTATTTGAAATAATACATATTTTCTTTCCAAATATGCATAACTCTTTTGTCTATTTTGAGATGCCTTCATATTTTCCCTAACAATTTTAATCTTCTCCACCACTTCATCAATTATTTGAGCTCTGAAGATGGTATGCTCACCAAGTTTGGTCGAGCATATCGGTGTACGACAAGGTCGTCCATATAAGGCTTCATACAAGGACATGTCTATACTTGCATGGTAACTATTATTGTAGGAAAATTTCACTAATCTATTTTCCCAATTTTCATGCCATTCCAATGTATAAGCTCGAAGAAGATCTTCAAACATCTAACTTGTCCTTTCAGACTGTCTATCAGTCTGAGGATGGTACACTATGTAATCGTAAGATTTAAACTATATACAATTTCGTTGAGCGTTCCACATCAAATGTTTTTGTGGGAATAAATGTGCAGACTTCATCAGTTGGTCCACTACTACCCAAATAGCATCTTTCCCGATTGTGTTTTAGCTAACACCGTCACAAAATCCATCATGGCGATCCCACTTCCATTCTAGAATCGAGAAGCTCTGTAATTTCCCACTCGGGATTTTTTGTTCTGCTTTGATCAATTGATAGGTTAGACAATGATAAAATTGACGAAGATCCCGGTAGATCTTAGTCTATCCAGGATTAATAGATAACTTGGACTTATGACCTTGGTTCAAGGTCACTTCCGGATTTCCTTATTCTTGGGTACGAATACTCTACCCCTAGTCATTATCAATCAAGCTTCCATCATCTCATAACCTTCATAATTTGGATACATAAGGTTAGTTCCAGGTTTTTTTCAATCTTAGATCCTCTGATTGACCCGTTCTAACTGTTCTAACTCTAGTAATACGGTATGCATGCTCCATAGTTTGCAGCCCTATACTGTTGGTGCCCTTCTAAATGACATCCAACCTAAGAGCTCCTAACTCAATCATTAATATTTTTATTCTCACATTACTGCTACTTGAACTCTTTTACAACTCAAGAAATCAACCACCACATTCAACCTATTTACAACTCAAGGCAATATGCCCAAAAAATCGTACGTTATTTTGCTAAACACTACAATTCTTTAGCTTGGCGAACAAGTGGTATTTCTTTAGCTTCTCCAAAACCATCCTTAAGTGGGTTTCGTTCTCCTTATTACTCTTGGAATAAATCAAAATATCATCAATGAATACAATGATGAACTCATCCAAATATTCTCTGAACACGCTATTCATTTACTTCCTAAATGCATTGGGAGTGTTTGTTAAACCCAATGGCATAACTACAATTTCAAAATGTCCATATCGAGTTTTAAACGTCGTTTTCCTAATATTTCCTTCATATATAAGAATTTGGTGATATCTCGAAGCTAAGTTGATCATTGTAAACCATGTGGTACCTTTAAAATGGTCTAACAACTCATCAATTCACGAAAGTGGATATTTTTTCTTATTGGTCCATTAGTTCAATGCACAATATATCCAAAGGCAAAACATTCCATCTTTATTTTTAACAAAAAAGAATTGGCGCCCCCTAGGGATAACAACAACTTGGATATATATACCCTTTCTCCATTAATCATCCAATTGCTTTTTGAGCTCTCCAATTTTTGTAGGTGCCATCCTATATGGACCTTTAGAGATTGGAGTGATTCTTGGCTCTAATTCAATCTCAAAGCCTTTCAACTCTTGAAGTGTGGATCCTGCTTCTTTTATTTCTAATGTAGCAAGGTATACCTCGTAACCTTTCTATATCAATTGATCTACGCGTAAGAATGAGACAAATCAAAGTCATTCCTAGTCCTTAATCCTTGATATCATAGTTCTTTTTCCTACCCTTGAAACCATACATGCCCACGTTTGCAAGCTAGCATCGGTCGGTGCTTGGATAGTGAATCCATTCCTAAGATGACATCGTATCCAAACATAGGAACAACGATAAGATTTGCAATCATCTCGGTCTCTCATATTTTCATTGAAACCTTTTGGAGGATATCTTGAGACTTCAATGTCTGATTTTCGAGGGTATGCACCTGCAAGATGTCGACGTTAGTCGTCGATTTGATTGATGCTTCTTAGCTATAGCGGAGTTACGAAACTATGTGTGGCTCTCATGTCGAACAACATATGAGTTAGCATTCCGTCGACTAGAAGGGTTCCTATAGCATGCATAATGTCTATGTATATTGACGTAACCACATTCCTGCATTCTACACCATAGGTTTTTTTTATTATTATGCTATCATTACATACACAAAGAAAATTGTATAGGAAACTAACCTGCAATTGGCTCTACTTCCTCATTATCAGCCATATCTTGCTCCTCTACACCCCAAGACCGTAAACTCTTGGTTGCATCGCCCTTCTCTTGAAAGCTTGCTCATATGGACGTTTTAAAGTAGCTTGTGGCATTGTCTTAACCAGTGCATTTTTCACAAGTTAGACATGGAGATCGATTAACTTATGAGAGAATTCGAGATGGTGCAAGCCTTTTATGCCCTACTTACCTCGACTAGGTTTGAAATCTTATCTCCCTTTGTTTTTAGATCTGACCTGATGGAGCGCATCATATTCAATAAGTCCATTCTCGACTTTGGTGGCATTTTCGACCAACACCGACATTATATCATAGGAGATCACCTCCACACGGTGTCTTATTTCTGGACAAAGACCTTTTAAGAACTTTTGACCTTCAATCCTTTGGAAGTCAGCATCCTAGCACCAAAATGCAAGAGTTTAAGGAACCTTTCATGGCATTGGGCTACAACTCTCCCATTGCTTCAACTCCATGAACGACATTTCAATATCATGTCATGCATCTTTTTGAGATCTACTTCAACTCGAATATCTCGCAGAGTTCTTCACATGCAAAGACACCTCCATGGTGATCTTGACGAATTCTTCTCAACCTAAAATCTGCTTCTCCTTCTTGGAAGTAAGCAGAGTGATCTCCACCTTGTACACCAAAAGACATCTCATCAATTCAAATTTTTTCTTCAAACGACTTAGCCATTTCTCACCTTTCATTGGGGGCTCAGCTCCTCCTTGGAAATGTTTGGTACCTCATTTTTCCATGGCATCCATAACATGGTGGTTATCCGGGATTCTTATGGCCCTCATAAGTTGCGGAGGCAGTGGTAGAGGCGCTTGAGATGGCACTTGATTTTCCACTTGACAGAGTTGTCTTAATTTGGATATAAACTCTCTAACCGATTCCATTAATGTTCTTCCATCATGCATTATGGATTGTTAACCACTCGCTCCTTCCTATGGGGTTGCAGACCCAATTAGCAATGGAGTTCTTACTAGACCTTGGCCACATCTTCTAGCCCTTCTGTAACACCCTGATCCCGGAACAACCTCGGGATTAGGAGTGTCCACCATCACCTCTAAGAGGTGGCTACACGTGTCATCGCTCAAACGCGTTTATAAAATAAATGTAAATGATTTATTTTGAAATAAGAGTGGTCCGGACCAAATAGCAAAACAAAGACGTAAAGACCAAAGTCACGTAAATGAAATAATAAATACGAAATGGAAAATAAAACTCATTGAGACCTCGTGCACGCCTCTTCCATCAGTCCGCTGTGAGCCTTCGTGTTTCTGCTCAACCTCATTAATTTTTCTCCTCGCCATATCCTGTCCATCCACGACAGCCCAAAAATAGGGTGAGTACGAAATACGCACTCAGTGAGATCAATACGTGTACGAACTCTGTACCACGTATTCTCCTTCTCGAACTGAATATCATAAAATAACATATATCCACAGTCTAAACTAAAGATATACAAATCACTCTACCCAAACCCGACTGAGTATCCAAAGTCTAAGACTAGTACCACACTGGATCATAACACACAGAGTCCACATGACTATAGCTAGGGCATACGCTCGCAAAGCAGCTATCAGTACAATACACTGAAAATCTCGCAAGGTCACAACATACCCCAGCTATCAGTACACACTGAAAATCTTGCAAGGTCACAACGAACCCCAGCTATCAGTACACTACAGCGCTCCGTCGCTCGAAAGGTTACCACAACCCCAACACGGTACGACGCTGGCAGATCCACTGATCTGACTAACTCGACGCTCCGTCGCTCGCAAGGTTACCACAACCCCAGCACGGTATGACGCCGGCCCTGATCCAAGTGTCGCAATACTAACGTCATCGATCCGATACTCCTCACGTGACAACTCTCACCGACGCGCTCGCACACGCCTTCTTTCGAAGGTTCGAGTGTGAAATCACCTGATCGAGCACACTAACAAGATATTCACTCGATTTGAACGTCGAACCCAAATATCGACGTTCTCCGACCCCAACACTTTGTTGCACGTAAATTCTCTAGATCATCTCTAGTCACTTATACACTCATATACTTATCATCAATTCTCATACGGCAAATTTACGGTTTCAATTCCACTTGTAACGTCCCATTTTTCCCATTATGATCCTATAAATTCTATCGTGATCATGCCTCATTTTTAAAAATATAATCTCTTCCATAAATCGATCACAAATCCGAAATTAGGGTGGAGAAAATCATCACCTTAGCTTTCTGACGATTTGACGATTCTGGGTAATATTGTTAGCAAGAACACCGATTAATTCTTCCCTATTATAGATCCATTCAATTCCATAAATTTCCATAATATAAATCTTCGAATTAAGGGAATAATAAAAAAAAATATTTAGAGATTTACCACAATCTTGATTAGAATCCACCCACGTAGAACGTGAAGAAAATATCCTCCAATTAATTCTTCCTCCTTTTCTCTTATTTTTTTTCTTCCCTTTTCCTTCTTCTCTCTCTCTCTCTCCGGCGGTCCTCTCTCTCTCTGAAAATCTCATGGCTCCATATTACGGCTGCACTCCTTTCTTCCTTTAATTTTTAAACCTAATAATTTTTTTATTAATAACATATATATATATATATATATATATATATATATATATATATATTTATTAATATATATATATATATATATATATATATACAGAGGTAAGTCGGTGATACCGACTTACTCTGTATTTACGGCATTACAATTCTCCCCACTACAAAAGAATTCGTCCTCGAATTCTAGATCCCTGATTCTTACGGTAGCACTTGTACTCAGTGAATAGAAGAACCATACAACTCATCTCCAAACAACTCGGGATACTCATGTCTCATATCCTCTTCTAATTCCCATGCTGCTCCTTCCACACCATGATGTTCCCACACAACCTTTATCATTGGAATTTGCTTGCCTCAACTGTTTTACTTGGTGGTCCACAATACGTATTGGACGTTCTCTATACGTTAAGTCCTTACTCAAGGTTTTTGGTGGTTCTACAAGTATCTTCTCTGGTACAGATAGACACTTACGCAACAATGATACATGAAACACATCATGTATTCCCTCTAAAGATGAGGGAAGCTCCAATCGATAGGCCACTACTCCAATTCGCTCAATCACTTTAAACGGTCCCGTAAACCTTGGTGATTGCTTGTTCACTCGACTCCCACCTGATCTCCCTCGCCTCGCTTGAATTCGCAAATACACCATATCTCCAACGTTAAACTCAACATCTTTCCTTTTTAGATCAGCATAACTCTTCTGACGATCTTGAGCCGTCTTCATCTTCATCTTAACAAGAGTGGTAAATGATTCTCCCAACTACCAGGCCACTCCAACGCACATGCTCGTAATAGATCCTCAAGCGTCCTTATAGTTCTCTCAGATTGTCCGTCGGTCTGTGGATGATTTGCGGTGCTCATGCGCAATTTGGTTCCTAACTCTTTTTGAAACGCCTGCCAAAGACGTGAGGTGAATCTCCCATCTCGGTCTGAAACAATGCTTGATGGAACCCCATGCAACTTCACAATTTGTGCAATATATATCCTTGCTAGCTGATTCACATCAAAAGTCTTCTTTATCGGAATGAAATGAGCTGATTTAGTTAGTCGATCCACGACTACCCAATTAGCATCCTTACCACTTTGCGTCCTTGGAAGGCCCATCACGAAATCCATGGTAATATGGTCCCACTTCCATTCGGGGATTGGTAGACTTTGTAATTTCCCGCTCGGTACTTGTTGTTCCGCTTTAATTAATTGACATGTTGGACATTTTGCTACCCATCGAGCAATGTCCTTCTTCATCTCTGGCCATTTAGAAAGCCGGCGAACATCCCGATACATCTTCGTCGATCCCGGATGAATCGAAAACTTAGATTGATGAGCTTGGCTCAAAATCTCTTCTCTAATCTCTAGATCCTTCGGTACACAAACTCGCCCACTAATCATCATCAGATTGTCTTCCCTGATCTGAAACAACTTGTACCTTGGGTCTTGCTGATTATTACGAATCTTCTGTAACCTCTCATCGAATAATTGTGATGTACGAATTCTACTCAATAGACCAGCCTGATTTACGGCTTGCAAACCGACACTCTCAGACTCAGTCTGCACTGCCTCTAGTCTCAAAGCACTTATATGGCTAATCAAATCCCCGAATTCTTGCATAGCCGAAACCTCAACTCTTTTACGGCTCAACGCATCTGCAACAACATTTGCCTTCCCCGGATGATACGCGATGTCCACCTCATAGTCTGCGACAAACTCCATCCACCTTCTTTGACGCAGATTCAACTCTGGTTGCGTAAATATGTACTTTAGACTCTTGTGGTCCGTAAAAATCTGTACCTTCTCCCCATAAAGATATGCCCTCCAAATCTTTAACGCGAAGACCACAGCTGCCATCTCTAAATCATGAGTCGGATAATTCTCTTCATGCTTACGTAACTGCCTTGACGCATAAGCAATCACGTGACCTCCCTGCATAAGCACACATCCTAATCCCGTCTTTGACGCATCCGTGTAGACTATGTATGGAATCCCTGGTTGTGGTAAGGCTAACACTGGGGTTTTTGTTAGCTTCTCTTTTAGCTCCTTGAAGGACTTCTCACAATCTTCATTCCAAACAAAAGGTACATCTTTTCCCGTAAGTCTCGTCATTGGCTTTGCTAGACTAGCAAAGTTCATAACAAAACGTCGATAGTACCCTGCTAATCCTAAAAAGCTCCTTATCTCTATTGCATTTTTCGGTTGTTTCCAACTTACAATCCCTGACACCTTCTCAGGATCGACAGAAACTCCTTCCTCTGATACGACATGTCCCAAAAATCCAACGTGTCTCTTCCAGAAACTACACTTTTTCAACTTCGCAAAAGATCGTTGTTCTCTGAGACGCTCTAACACTAAGCGCAAATGTTCATCGTGTTCCTCTGGGCTCTTGGAGTAAACCAGAATGTCATCTATAAATACAATAACGAAACGATCCAAGTAGCCGAAACACACATTGTTCATTAGCTTCATGAACGCGGCAGGGGCATTAGTCAACCCAAATGGCATGACCGCAAATTCATAATGCCCATATCGAGTTCGAAATGCGGTCTTTCTAATATCACCTTCCGCAATTGGAATCTGATGATATCCCGATGCTAAATCTATCTTTGAGAACCAAGTTGCACCTCTCAACTGATCTAATAACTCATCGATCCTCGGTAGTGGATAACGATTTTTCACAGTGACTCTATTTAGAGCCCTATAATCAATGCACAATCTGAAACTCCCATCTTTCTTCTTCACAAATAGGACTGGTGCACCCTATGGTGATGTACTCGGACGTACAAAACCTTTCTCAAGTAGCTCATTTAATTGCTTCTTCAACTCTGCCATTTTCGCTGGTGCCATTCGATATGGAGACTTTGATATTGGAGCTGTACCCGGTTCTAACTCAATCTCAAATGGATCGCCTCGCGTTGGTGGTAAGCCCTGCAGTTCTCTGAAAACATCTGCAAACTCTCGCGCTACAGGAATCTCCTCGACTTGCACATATGGACCTTCTTCTTCTACCGATATGGTAGCAAGATATATATCACACCCTTGATCTAGTAATCGTTCCATACGCAACGCTGAGATGATGTGAACCCCTTGACTGGATCGAATTCCTTGATAATTAAGCTCCTTGCCACTCTTCTGTCATCGTACTTGACCGTGACGACAATCCATCACAGCTCGATGTCTTGACAACCAATCCATTCCAAGGATCACATCATAGCATTCCATCGGAATGATGATCAGCTCTGCAGCTAGTTCTTCTCCTTCTATCACCACGGGTACCTCCTTGACAACCCTTTGAGATTCTAAAATATCCTCAGGTTGAACAACTAATTTATTCGCCATCGATGGACTCACAAAACTATGTGTCGCACCGGTGTCAAATAACACATGAGTAGACATGCCCCCCACGATTACCGATCCTACATAATACGAATATTTAAAAGAATCTACTTCTTAATTCTCTCACGGAACTCATCTCGACATAGACAATCATTATATGTAAGACATATGCGTATAATATAAAAATATGACATACCAGCGATAGGCTGAGCGTCTCCTTCTTGGCCCTCACGTTCATTCTCATAACCTCCCATGGCATATACTCGTGGTTCTACAGCCCTACGTTTCGATGCATGCTTTTCAGGCTTCCTAGTTCTAACCTCTGGCGTTAGACCCGTTGGTGGTGGTGGTGGTGGTAGTAATGACCTCGGACAATCCTTCAGAAAATGATCCATACTACCACAGCGGAAACATCCGTTGAATTGTCCTCACCTCATAGTTCCTCCCACTGGCTGGGGGCAATCACGAAGGTGATGCTCTAAACTTCCACATAAGAAACATCCTACTCGCTTACCAAATCTTTGGCATGCCCCTACATGCTCACTTCCACAACGAGGACATGGGTACCTCGATGTTGATATGACAGGACGTGTCGGAACTGCTTTCCTTTGATCTGATCTTCCCCGAATCTGTTGGACAACCTGTTTCCCCTTGGCGTCCGAAGACTTCAAGATGCCCTCCTCGATGAGTCCCTTCTCTACCAACTGAGCATTCTGAACTAGTTCAGACAATGATCCATGCTTGATTATCTCAATCCTGCGTCTGATCTCTGGTCGTAGTCCTTGCAAAAATTTGTTGACCTTGAGAACTTCTGAGGTTATCGATTTAGCCCCAAATCGTGATAACTCCAAATAAGTCTCATAATACTAACCAACAGTACGATCACCTTGTGTGAGCTGTAGAAATGCCAACTCCATCTCTTCACGAGCAGCATGTGGTATATATTTCAACTCAAAAAGTTGTTTGAACTCATCCCAAGAAAATACATGATCAGGATGTTCCCTCTGAATCTCTTCCCACCAAAACACGCATGCCTCTGATTAAACACTGGAGGAGGCATTGGTGGTGATGGCAATGGTACTTGCGGTGGAACAGGTGGCTGTACGGGTGATGGTGTTGGTGCCTGCACCGGTACTTGTGGCGTCGCCGAACTCTCCTCTTGTTCATGATGTCGATTTTCTGCTAATAGCTCTCTCAACACTTCTCTCATGACATCTCTATCTATTCCACTTCGTGATCTTCGTCCAGATGATTGAGACTGCGTACGGCTAGTGGAACGAGAGCCTCCACTCATTCCGCGACCAAGAGCTCTATTAATTATCCTCCTCGGTAGTGTCTCCTACACACAATTAACTCTTATTAGTTTCCACAGCTCTACACCCACTAGACATTTAAGGACATGTGTGCTACGGTCTCATGGCTTTATTAAAACATTTCGCAAAACATTTGAAATCCAGTGAAAACGATAAAAACAAAAATGAAAACCAGGCTCTGATACCAATTTGTAACACCCCCATCCCGGAACAACCTCGGGACTAGGAGTGTCCACCATCACCTCTAAGAGGTGGCTACACGTGTCATCGCTCAAACGCGTTTATAAAATAAATGTAAATGATTTATTTTGAAATAAGAGTGGTCCAGACCAAATAGCAAAACAAATACGTAAAGACCAGAGTCACGTAAATGAAATAATAAATACGAAATGCAAAATAAAACTCATCGAGACCTCGTGCACGCCTCTTCCATCAGTCCGCTGTGAGCCTTCGTGTTGCTGCTCAACCTCATTAATTTTTCTCCTCGCCATATCCTGTCCATCCACGACAGCCCACAAATAGGGTGAGTACGAAATACGCACTCAGTGAGATTAATACGTGTACGAACTTTGTACCACGTATTCTACTACTCGAACTGAATATCATAAAATAACATATATCTACAGTCTAAACTAAAGATATACAAATCACTCTACCCAAACCCGACTGAGTATCCAAAGTCTAAGACTAGTACCACACTAGATCATAACACACAGAGTCCACACGACTCTAGCTCGGGCATACGCTCGCAAAGTCCAAAGGACCCCAGCACACTGAAAATCTCGCAAGGTCACAATGTACCCCAGCTATCAGTACACACTGAAAATCTCTCAAGGTCACAACGTACCCCAGCTATTAGTACACTACAGCGCTCCGTCGCTCGAAAGGTTACCACAACCCCAACACGGTACGACGCTGGCAGATCCACTGATCTGACTAATTCGACGCTCCGTCCCTCGCAAGGTTACCACAACCCCAGCACGGTATGACGCCGGCCCCGATCCAAGTGTCGCAATACTAACGTCATCGACCCGATACTCCTCACGTGACAACTCTCACCGACGCGCTCACACACGCCTTCTTTCGAAGGTTCGAGTGTGAAATCATCCGATCGAGCACACTAACAAGATATTCACTCGATTTGAACGTCGAACCCAAATATCGACGGTCTCCGACCCCAACACTTTGTCGCACGTAAATTCTCTAGATCATCTCTAGTCACTTATACACTCATATACTTATCATCAATTCTCATACGGAAAATTTAGGGTTTTAATCCAATTCCACTTGTAACGTCTCATTTTTCCCATTATGATCCTATGAATTCTATCGTGATCATGCCTCATTTTTAAAAATATAATCTCTTCCATAAATCGATCACAAATCCGAAATTAGGGTGGAGAAAATCATCACCTTAGCTTTCCGACGATTTGACGATTTTGGATAATATTGTTAGCAAGAACACCGATTAATTCTTCCCTATTATAGATCCATTCAATTCCATAAATTTCCATAATATAAATCTTCGAATTAAGGGAATAATCACAAAAAAAAATATTTAGAGATTTACCACAATCTCGATTAGAATCCACCCACGTAAAACGTGAAGAAAATATCCTCCAATTAATTATTCCTCCTCCTTTTTTCTTATTTTTTTCTTCCCTTTTCCTTCTTCTCTCTCCGGCGGTCCTCTCTCTCTCTCTCAAAATCTCACGGCTCCTCTCACTTTTTCTTTAAATTTCTTTTTTAATTAACCCTAATTTTTTTATTTATATATATATATATAGAGGTAAGTCGGTGCTGTATTTACGGCATTACACCTTCCTCCTATAACTTGCCTATTTTCGTTCATAGCTCTCCAAGATGACATTATTTTTCCTTGAGCTTTCTACTGTTAAACAAGGTTTCCAATTATAATTTCCTTCATCATTTTCTATTACATATTAAACAACACACAAACAATGATGTACATAAATATCCTTTTATATATTAATAAGAGAATTACAATTATATTGTGTTATATATTGGTCATTGACCACATTATATAATTTATTATTATTATATTTAGTCACCATGGTAAATTATTGACTGGAGTCTCGTTGACTATAAAGGTCTAACAAGTCCTCCTCAAAATCATCCTCATAACTACCCTTCCAATCATTATGGCCGAGAATTTTCTCATCTGGATTATCGTCAGTAGAATTCGGAATCCATCGATTACCCTCACTAACCAAAGATATCTCAATTAATCCTTTGTCTTCTAAAACCTCTACTATAGATCCCTCTTATGACTGCTCTTGCGATGCTTGGACTTCCTTCAATAGCTCGAGCTATTTCTAATACTTTTCCACCATCTAGCTCTCTTTAGCTATTGGGTTAGTACCTATGGGTCCCTTAAGGCATCAATCATCTTGCCCAAGGTAGCTAGACCGACATCCAAAATTATGTTAAGCATATCCCTGGGGCTTTATGTAGCATTGGTCCTCGTGCTTAACATTTCTCTTGTTAATTCATGGCTAGGTGTGGTCCTCCCACCTATACAACAATAATTTTAATTAGCTACCCATTTTCTAACTATTAGTTTGATTTTGGATTTTTTTCTCATAGTCTTATTTTTAAAACCTTTTGAAAAATCTGTATTTTGAAACAACAAGACCCTGATATCACTTTGTAACACCCCTAAATAGTTAAGGGCGTCGGGTGTCCACAATCACCTCTTTTTACAAATATGAAACATAGCTCGAATTGTTTTAGAAACACTTGTGATTATTTTTTTTAGGGAACGAAAATATTGTCTTTACAATTTCTTAAGAAACACACATGTGTATAAGTGTGAAAAGTTTGATAAAACTAAAGTTTTAAAGAAAAATATATTAAAATTGCCAAGTTGAATTTTCACCTTTATCCTTACAGTCCTCTTGATTCCGTATTGTTACCCATCATATTCACTCGTATTTTATCTTTCTCGACTTTTACATACTTGTCTATTAGACAAAGTAAATACCACAATTATTTTCTTTTTCTCAACTTTTACATCACTAGTATATAAGACTCAATAAACATCACTTTTACTTTCTCTTTCCTAGATTTTACGTCACTAGTCTAGAAACTAAGTAACTATCGCATTCTGTACCCTTACCAAAGCCCATGACACCTTATTTATGTTACAAGTTTTTAATACTGTGTAATTATTGTTTCAGTGATCACTACTGATGACCACATCCATAACTGCTAGATTCACTTCCAATTTACTATTGTGTTCACGCACACATAATTGTTTATGGATGCTATGTCCCCATATGGTTTACCTTGCGGGTCATCTCAGTCTATTGACAAACTGGTGTGCTAATTATGGGATTCCCATTTCGTCGAATTTATTCAATTTATCTCAATACAACTATCGATTAAAGTATCTAGATTTTTACATCCAAACCCCTTATCCTGACTATAATCTTAATATCATGATCATGTCAATCCGCTAACCCTATGATGTCGTCTATAAAACTATACATGTATTTGCTGTACAATTATTGGTCTATATTCTATCGATTATTATATGTCATAATTATTGGTTTTTATCATTATTTTATCCTTTTAATGTGTGAAGAATTTATAGGAAAATTCTATAAGGATTGGTCATTATTCTACTGGTTATTATATGTCAAAGTTATTGTTTTTTTATCACTATTTTTATTCTACTAATACGTGAAGAATCTTATCATGCAACTCTATAATAAACATAGAGGTATAATATGGAAAAACTAAGTTTTACGGTTGAATGTGGTCGCGATCTCTAATTATCTCCTCTCTTAGATATTCTTTTCTTTATAGTTTTCTCACACTCTCTTTCTGTAGTTAAACTCACAGTGGAACTTTTTAGGGTTGAGATAGTGGACCTATCTATGTTTATTTATAGTGACCAATGACCAATTTCCAATGGATACACCCTTTATTAGTGCACCAATTCTATACACCTAATTATACACAAACACCTATTCCATAAATCCTTTCACATTACACACACCTTTACAAACCCCAACTCACTTTTTTTATTTGATATTGCACATGTTGCCTAATTTCATTACATCTCTCCCTCAACCCTTTTAATGTGTTTTAGCCAATTGCAACCATTTGGTCAAACTGAAAGGTTGCAACATTTATTCATTGATTCATTTGTTCTTTTCTTCTTATACAGACATATGTCATAATTTTTACATATGAGAACATTTCGATAGTGATTGGTATGTTTAGATTGATCGCTACGGATGAGGATATCTCTGAATGTCCAAGGATATGAAAGATAACGTACAAACCAGAAAATATACACAGTTATATCTTGCATGATTTAAGAAAGGAACTTGGAGATACAAAGGTTAGTATACTCGTAACATTTACCAAAATCTAATAATGTTGTGCCATAGTGTTGTGCCAACATGTTGAGAAACGTTGTTGTACAACATGTATGGTGTGACACAATGTGTGGTACAACATGTACAACGTGTGGCACATGTACAGTGTTCCACAACATGTAAAATGTGTGACATGATGTGTAGCACATTGTGGCTTGTACTCGTGTAACACTTCTCCTTTTTCTTCATTTTTAGGACATCAAAAATATCATCATCTCAACGGACGGTGAATCAGTAAAATAAAAAATGGTCTTAACCCCTCCACATTCTTCCCCACCATAGGATGCTTCCACAATGTCCCCCATGATAAAAAGATGTCCTCATTGAAGCTGTGTACGCGAGGGTGATGAAGGATGTCTTACTAATTTTAAAGGACTTCTGATCATTTCGTTTTCATACATATTTCTTGTATGATTTTAGAGATGTTTATGATATAGATGCGATGCTTTACCTATGATTCCGTATCCGTTTTATTTGTTTTCGTGTTTACATGTTCATACAGGTTTTTATGCGTATTCCATTCATTTTGGAGCTAAAGGACGTGCACGAGAAAAAGTACCAACATCGAGGATCATCACGGGACAAACGAGACGAGAATCGACGAGGAATAGCCACAAACCGCGTGGGTAATTCTCTAGCCCGAGCGGGCATTTGTTACAGTGATTTTGTCCAGCAAATTGAGCACGAGTCGGGCAAGAAATACCACGCCCGGGGCCTCAGTCGGAGCGGGCATCACCTCAGCCCGAGCGGGCATAACCTCAGCCCGAGCGGGCTGCCTCTTTTCCCATTGCGTTCTTGCGCGACCGACTAGCGCCGACCCAAGCGGGTCACTTACCCAGCCCGCGCGGGTCGCGTCACTCACCTGTAACTCTAAATAAGTTAATTTGACTTAAAACAAATGGGAGTTTGTTGGGTACTTATACAATAAGGAAAACGACTTTAGAGAAGAGGAATAAGTGATATTTCGCTGGAGGAAGTAATGGAAACGTCACCCAACTTATTCAAGAATGGAAACTCATAAAAAGACAACAATCGGTGGCTACTGCAACATAAGAAAGAACTGAATGGCCGAAAGGGAAAGAAAGGAGAAAAGGAAAGAAAAGAGGAAGGAAATAAGAGGAGAGGAGTGAGAGGTCGAGCTCATTCACTCAGTTTTCAGTTCTTGATCGAGGAGAGAGAGTAGAGAGAAGGGGGAGGTTCTCGCGAAGGAGACTTACAAGGAGCATTGGAGATCAACCCCACATTTCGGTTTCATTTGTTTTCATGTTCCTTAGACCTTCTATTTCGTCTATGTTTGTTTACAGACGCATGAGCGAGAAGTTTGTTTGTTCTAGGAGAAGGGATTAGCCCATGGCTATCCCGGAACCACTTTTGATTTATCTTTGAATGCATCTTCTCGTTTTCGTTTATCTATTCTTTATCTGAGTACTTCATTGACTTGTGTTTGCGACGGCCGCGTAGATGCATGTTTTAGGAACTTAGGAGAAGGACCAAAAGGAGAATTCTAAATCCGGATAATCAGGTTTAGAACAACCGAGGTTAGGCCACAAAAGTAGAATAGCAGCGGTTGAGCGTAAAACGGATGAATCACATGTCTTATGGGTTTAGTTCAAGGTGTCAGCCACGAAAGTAGGGGATAACTTGACTAGAACACGTGTCTATGCCTCGAGATGGTGTAGATATCAAATTAGGATCGTCTGCCTTAGATAACTTGACTGGGATTGCCTGATAGATAGGTTTATTGTTGGTTTCGGTGATCTTGTGGTGAAACTGGTTTCCTGGAACGTTTGTCTCATTCTTAAGAACTAGTTTGTTTATTTGTTTTTAGTATTTCATTCTTAAAACCATATTTCATTTGTTAACAAGTTTGATTCGTAGTTCGAGTTTAGGTTATGTTGTGTAATCCATGTGGGATCGACACCTGAAGTACTACACACGTGTTGTGCACTTGTGGGTAGTTTAGGTTATTTGTTTAACTTTGATAACACATCAAGTTTTTGGCGCCGTTGCCGGGGACTATTGTCAACACGTCTTAGATTCGAGCCTAGAGTCTTTCTTGTTTTTTTTTTGTTTTTGTTTTCTTTTCTTTCGTTCTTTTTACCTAAATCGTTCTTTATTTGTCCTTCGCACAGCCGTCAGATCAACGAGAGATGGATAATCAACACGGCCATGGATAGCCTCAATTGCCTATCGGTAATCTGGGGAATATGCAGTAACAGCAACTCGTGCCTCAACCGCGAGAACCACAGGCTCCTCCACCACGTCGCCTCAGAGATTACGTGGTGCCGAACATGAACAACGTGCAAACAACCATTAGGATGCATGTTGTTGCTAGAGAACAGTTTGAGATTAAGCCGACGATGATGAACATGCTTTATCAGAAGCAATTCATGGGTGGAAATTACGAGGATCCCCATCAGCACCTCAGAGACTTCCTTGAGCTTTCTGGTACAGTCAAGATACACAGAGTCTCAGAGGATGCGATCTTACTACGTCTCTTCCCCTTCTCAATTGGGAGACGAGCAAAAACATGGCTGCAATTGCTCCCCGCTGGTTCAATCACGACTTGGGATCAACTCTGCACATTGTTCTTATCGCACTTCTTTCCTCCGAGCAAGACGATTCAGATGAGGGGGAAATCACAACGTTCAGATGCAGAGATGGAGAAACGTTATTTGAAGCGTGGGGCAGATTTAAGGATCTTCTACAGATGTGTCCACACCATGGTCTTGAGCAGTGGTACGTTATCCAAACCTTTTACAACGGAATTTCAGATGAACACCGAACGACGTTGGATAACGCTGCCAGAGGATCATTTATGGATCTAAGCGTCGAGGAGGCATACGAGCTGATCGATAACCTTGCCATGAACCAAACCATGTGGTCAACACCGAGAGGTATGCCTAACAGCACTCATCACCTATATGAGCCGAATCAGAGCAGAGCAACGGGTAATACAGCAAACACCATGTATGCGTAAATTCTGGAGATACAGAACATGTGGCTTATCAATGCACGCTGCAAGAGAATGTGGAATACATGAATTATTCCCAACAGCAAGGAAACACTCAATTCGGGAATACCTACAACCCGAATTGAAAGAATCATCCGAATCTTTCATATCGAACGACTCAACCGGTAAAGTATTCCGGGTTTCAGCAAAGGCAGCAAACATTTCAGAAAAACAATCAGCAATTCCAGCATGCTCAGCAAGTTCCACAAGCTCCTCAACCTCCTCAAGCCCCTTCGTCAAACCTTGAGGGAGTGTTGCTCGAATTTATTAAGGAGCAAAGGCAGCAACATTCAACGCAAACCAAATTCAATGCGGATGTGGGGACATCGATCAACGAGCTCAAAACTCAGATGGAATCCTTTAGCAACCATGTGAAGAGCTTAGAGAACTCAGTGGCACAGCAAGCTGCCTCATCCTCTCGGAATCTCGGACAGCTTCCAGGTAAACCCGAACTTAACCCGAGAGAGTACGTGAATGCTATTTCTGTGTGCAGCAGTGATATCATCGGGCATTTGCCCTCCAAGGAGCAAGGGCAAGCTGCTGGTACGTCCATGAAAAGAGGAAAAAGGAAAGATTGCGATTATGGAAGGAGTTGAACCAGATTTAGACAAACCATACGTTGCTCCACTGGCATACAAACCTCCTATACCGTTTCCTCAACGGTTGGTGAGCAGTAAGAATGAAGAACGAGTGGGTAGATTCGTAGAGGGTCTCAAGAAGCTTGACGTCAACATCCCATTCGTGGAAGCCCTTCAAAAGATGCCTAGTCATGCCAAACTCATCAAAGAGGTGCTTTCCAAAGAAAGGCATATCGAAGAGAACGAGACGGTAACACTCACCGAGGAATGCAGCGCTATCCTTCAAAACAAGCTGCCACCGAAGTTGAAGGACCCTGGAAGCTTCTCCATTCCATGCACAATAGGTAATACTGATATTGATAATGCTTTGTGCAATTTAGGGGCAAGCGTGAACATCATGCTACACTCGGTTTTCAAGCGGATGGACTGTGGGAATCTCAAACCTACAAAGATGTCTCTACGCCTCGCAGATCGATTGGTAAGATATCCGGTGGGAATTGTTGAGAACGTTTCCACCATGGTAGGTAAGCTTTGCATTCCCACTGATTTTGTTATACTTGAGATAAAGGAAGACGCTAGGATACCTATTATTTTTGGTAGACCGTTCCTAGCTACTGCAGGTGCCATGAAAGACGTACAACAAGGAAAGCTTTCCTTACGTGTCGGAGATGAGACGATCGAATTCAACCTGTCCAGCCCCATGAACGAACCCTTATCAAAGGACTCTTCCCTTAGAGTTGATTCGTTGGACGAGTTATCGAAAGACATGCTTGATCAAGTAAGTATTCCCGATTCTCTTGCACGATATTTAACACGAGTTTGCAAAGATGTAGGATTCACGGACGAAGGCGCTGAGGTGTACACGAAATTCATTTGTGCTATTGAAGCACTAGGAGACGCCCCACGTGAGGAGATACCACATGAAATGCACACTGGTTGTGCAGTAGAGAAGACGTCCAAACTTGAGCTTGAGCCTCCATCATCTTCTTTTCGGTATGAGTACGTTGAGTCCGACTATATATATCCTGTTGTTATGAATGCTTACTTGAGTGCAGATGAGATGAGAAAACAACCCACACACGTAAAGAAGCGTAGGATAGTCAATTCTTCAATGTGTATGCATGGAAATTATATGGAGGACAGCCACGAACCTTTCATCGAAACTCAAAGGAGGCTGCAAACGCACTGGCACGAGGTAATGGAAAAAGAAATCATAAAACTTTTCAATGCAGATACCATTTATCCAACCTCAGACAGCGAACGAGTGAATCTCGTGCATGACATGCCAAAGAAAGAAGTAGTGACTAAGGGATGGCATGACAAAGAGATCCTACCTCATGACTTCCAATTAGGTGACTTAGTTCTACTTTTCTATTCTCGTCCTAAGCTTTTCTCGGGCAACCTACGGTCTCGTTGGTCTTGTCCTTTTCAGGTACGAGAAGTCTTCACACATGGAGACGTGGAACTATGGAGTGAGACGAGTGGGACATTCAAAGCTAATGGACATCGGCTAAAGCTCTACCAAGCTGCTCAACCGATCGAAAGTGGAAACTCCATTTCCCTTTCCGATCCACCCGTCGCACACGCATGAGGAATGGAGACATCAAAGCTTAAAGACGTTAAATAAGCGCTTTCTAGGAGGCAACCCAACTGTTTGTTTTTATTTTTCTTAGTCTTTAGTTTAAGACTAAGTTAATCGTTTTCGTAAAAAACAGAAAAACACAAAAAAATACCACCACAATTGTGCTTCACTTCCCTTACCCTCCATCGGAGCTTCACGTCGAGGACGTCGTTCAATTCAAGTCTGGGGGAGCAGCTCACGTTTGTCAGGTGATTTCGTTTCATTTTCTATTTGACTTCGTAGTTTTTAGTTTTTTTTGCTTTCGTGAGTCAGAGTCGTCTCAGGCACTTGTCCGGTGCCATGTTTTGAGATGAACCCTAAACCTAGGAGACTTAAGAGGTTGGCCTTTTCCGTGAGATTTGGCATGTTTGAGCTAGGTTCTTTGGGAATCCTAGTGTTGCTTGTGGGGGGTTTAGACGAGGTTGCTAGGCTAGTTTATCGTTTATTCTCTCTATCCAGATGGTCATACTTCGGGTAGACGATGCTTTACTTCATTTTTATGAGGATTATTATATCGTATGAGAACAAGCTTATTTTGCAGATTTAGAGCGCACACTAACACTCCGCTATCGATAGAAATAATGCTTAAAAGCATGATCTAAAATCGATATGAGTGCATTGACCTTGATACTCTTTCGATGGTTCGGATCTAAGTGGTGGGTTGACGATCATCTTTCTACTTCCTAAGGGCATGGCACAATAAAACGCCGCCTACTCCACTGCACTCTTGAACGAGATGCATGAGTATACCATCATCAGTAGTCTGGGTCTAAGTAGAGGCTGGATCCCTTCAAATCCGACGTCCTAGAAGCCTAGTGTGTCTACATAAAAAGAAAAAGAAAAAGAAGAAAAAAAGGAAAAGAAAAAAAGAAGACATAAAAAGAAAAAAAAAGAGAAAGAATAAAGAAAGAAAGAAACTCGGAAAAGAAACAAGTATCCTCGGTTGTTCTAGGTTTAGCATTGTCTGAAGTCTTGTTTGGTGGAGAGAGTTACGGTGCTTGTTTAGTTTTCATTTAGTTTTCCTTTGATTTACTTTCTCATGGGTAGCCTTGGTGAACCTAGGATGAAGATTGAAAACTTAATTAGGCCGAATTTGCTCTCGACGTGCTAGTTGATCGATTAGGTTCGCTTTAGCGGTACTTCTAGGAGAAGGGGGAATTCTCGGATTTTGTATACCCCATGTGTTACACGTTTACGTTTGTTTAGGGACAAGCAAACATTCAAGTCTGGGGGATTTTGATCATCTCGTTTTCATACGTATTTCTTGCATGATTTTAGAGATGTTTATGATATAGATGTGATGCTTTATGATTCCGTATCCGTTTTACTTGTTTTCGTATTTTCATGTTCTTACATATTTTTATGCGTAGTTGGTTCATTTTGGAGCTAAAGGACGTGCATGAGACAAAGTACCAACATCGAGGACCATCACAGGACAAACAGGACAGGAATCGGCGAGGAATAGCCACTACCTACGCGGGTAATTCCCTAGCCCGAGCGGACATTTGTTACGGTGATTTTGTCCAGCAAATTGAGCACGAGTCAGGCAATAAATACCACGCCCAGGGCCTCAGCCCGAGCGGGCATCACCTCAACCCAAGTGGGCATAACCTCAGCTCGATCGGGCAACATCTCAGCCCGAGCGGGCTGTCTCTTTTCTCATCGCGTTCTTGCACGACCATCCGCGCCATACCCGAGCGTGTCACTTACCCAGCCCGCGCGGGTCGCGTCCGTCATCTGCAACTCCAAATAACAAATAAGTTAATTTGACTTAAAACAAATGGGAGTTTGTTGGGGACTTATACAATAAGGAAAACGAATTTAGAGAAGAGGAATAAGTGATATTTCGCTGGAGGAAGTAATGAAAAGTCACCCAACTTATTCAAGAATGGAAACTCATAAAAAGACAACAATCGGTGGCTACTGCAATATAAGGAAGAACTGAACGGTCGAAAGGGAAAGAAAGGAGAAAAGGAAAGAAAAGAGGATGGAAGGAAAGAAGAGGAGAGGAGTGAGAGGTCGAGCTCATTCATTCAGTTTCCAGTTCTTGATCGAGGAGAGAGAGTAGAGAGAAGGAGGAGGTTCTTGCAAAGGAGACTTACAAGGAGCATTGGAGATCAACCCCACACTTCGGTTTCTTTTGGTTTTCATGTTCCTTAGACCTTCTATTTCGTTTATGTTTGTTTACGGACGCATGAGCGAGTAATTTGTTTGTTCTAGGAGAAGGGATTAGCCCATGGCTATCCCGGAACCACTTTTGATTTATCTTTGAATGCATCTTCCCGTTTTCGTTTATCTATTCTTTATCTGAGTACTTCATTGACTTTTGTTTGTGACGGCTGCATAGATGCATGTTTTAGGATCATAAGAGAAATACCAAAAGGATAATTCTAATTCCGGATAATCAGGTTTAGAACAACCGAGGCTAGGCCACGAAAGTAGGATAGTAGCGGTTGAGGGTAAAACGGATGAATCACAGGTCTTATGGGTTTAGTTCAAGGTGTCAGCCACGAAAGTAGGGGATAACTTGACTAGATCACGTGTCTATGCCTCGAGAGAGGGTATATATCATATTAGGATCGTCTGCCTTAGATAACTTGACTGGTTTGCGTGATAGATAGGTTGATTGTTGGTTTCGGTGGTCTTGTGGTGAAACTTGTTTCCTGGAACGTTTGTCTCATTCTTAAGAACTAGTTTTTTATTTATTTTTTAGTATTTCATTCTTAAAACCATATTTCGTTCGTTAGCAAGTTTGATTCGTAGGTCGAGTTTAGGTGCTGTTGCGTAGTCCCTGTGGGATCGACACCTAAAGTACTACACACGTGCCGTGCACTTGCGGGTAGTTTAGGTTATTTGTTTAACTTTAATAACGCATCAATGTCTTAAAAAATATTGAAGATTTCATTATAAAGGATGTTAAAAAAGAGGTACGAGTTTATTTAGATCTTTATGATGAATGTGAAGAGGGCACACAACATGAATAGTCTTGAAGATAGTCGATCGAAGGCCACAATTGAAGACTCCCAAAAGGCAAAGGGAAGTTCAATCATCCAAGTACAAGAGGATGTCATACATCCATTATAAGAAACATCAAAAGAAAGGTGACGCTAGTGAAGAGAAAGTTGTAACATGTTAGGAAGCTAGAGAACAAGTTCCAACAAGTTAGGAAGCTGGAGATGAAGCTCCAACAAGTAGGTAAGTTGGAGAGGAATGTATGATGTAGACCAATATTCTTTTGTAAGATGGATAAAAATATAAGAAATCCCCTAACAACCCGATAGATGAAGCTAGAACTTATCCTCCCTAAGAAAATACGTCACAAACCCCAACTACCATCCGACTTGAAAACTCTAGTCTCAATGAACGATGCCACAATACTCGTGATATGGTGTTGATAAGTGAGTGAACACTTAAAGAATCTACAATACTTTGGTAGCTAAATCTCAAGAATGAACAAGAAAAGACAGTTTCTATTGATTAACACTTCGTAAAAATGTTATACCATGTATCTTCTATTTATAGGTAGCAAATAATAATGGAACTAAATAAAATAAACTAACTCAACAAAACTTGGTAAAATCACTCGAATGATTGATGCATAAGTATTAACCCTAAATCCATAAAAATAAAGCATGTTGGTCTAGAGAAAATGCTTGGGTTGAGCATTTCTTACTCTAGCTTAGGGCCATTTAGCTTTGGACTAGCATTTATGATCCTCCAATTTCTTGTTCATCTCAGTCTCTTCTCCTTAGAGGGATATTTTATAGTCTATCTTAATTGTTGTTTGACGTCTTTGTTAGGTCTATATCTATTCTTTCATGTCAGTATTAGCAAACACATCTTGAAGTTACTTTGCCTTGCCCCTATTTGTTTCTCCTCGTGCAACTTACGATGTATCCAAGATCTTATCCTTATCAAGGAAGCTCCAATAATTGGGGAAGCTAGAGAGAAAGCTTTAGCAAGTGGGAAAGCTCCACCTGAAAAGGAAGCTCCATCGTTTCTCTTTATGGGAAGGTTCAGTACTGGTGTGCACCCACTGGGCTTGGTGATGTATGACATGAAAGACTATGTTTATGTTATAAAATACTTTAAAGATCAAAGTTTTAGGCATTTGACATCGGGGAAAAGCACGGTGGGAAGTTGTTTTGATGTGCTGATGACCAAAACAAAGGAGATTTGGAGCAAGGTATGACTTATTATTTATTATTTTGATTTTCCTCATCTTTTTTTTTCCTTCAAGTAGGGACATGTTGTGACTATCTGACCAACAGTTTTCCAAACGTTGTGGCACAACGTGTGTCACAACATGCTGGTACAACATTGTGGTATAATGTTTGACACAATTTCTTGTACAACGTTGTGCAATTATGTGTGGCATAGCATGTGGTACAACGTGCTGGTACAATGGGTTACACAACGTTGGTCAACTAGCCACAACATTGTAAACTTAATGTCATTTTTTCACTATCTACATCACGGTTAAAAGAGCCTTGCGATGATGAGGAAACAACAGTCTTGGTTACCCCTTATGGACTAGAGAGCCTTCATCATCGATGAAACGTTGTCTCAATATTTTGGCGGCTATTTGGAATTTCTCAATATATATCCCGATGTTTCTGAAAATCTTATGCTGACGTAGATGTGTTTTATTTCATCATATAACCCGAAGCCTTATTAATAACAAACAAAATAATTGGATTGGTGTGAAGGCAGTGTTAAAATCTTAGGCTGACGTAGATGTGATTTATTTCATCATATACACCGAAACCCTATAAATAACGAACAAAATAATTAGATTGGTGTGAAGGCATTTTTAGATGCTGCTGATTTCTTATGTAAGATGTTTCAAGGCATATCTACAACAAGGAGCATATGGACGATAATATGAAACCTTATGTCCATGGTTTTTTGCCGGATCCTTAAAAATTCTGGTACACCACACTTTGATAACTTAAAGTATAAACTGTGGAAATACCGCCACATTAGAAGTGTGGCACAAAATAAAGTTAATTGATAAGTTTTATAATGTGTCGTTCTCCAATATATTATATACTGAGGAACAAAATATTATAGGGGAAATGACTGTGGACCCTTTTGCAAACACATTGAACATGAGTTTCTCGGGAGGACACTTCACAAAATCTACGATGATAATATCTCGACCTTAGAAACAAACTTGCATGCGACATATTTCTTAATAAAAGATTTTGTAATTTATTTTCGAGCTTTATCTTCTAGTTTTTTATGTTTATATTTATAATGTAATATAATACAAAAAATCATATCTAACAATGACTATTGTAAGAGATACACTATTTATGGATTCAAAACATTGGAGATACATAGGATCATAAAACAACTTGAAGTAGTGTGATATGATCCTAGATTAACATTCTATTCTTAGGAGGATGGAATTAGAATGAAGCCCATTAACAAACCTAGTTGAATCTAAAACTTGTCTTCCTAAAAGAAAAAACGTCCTGAACGCAAATTACAACTCGACTAGAGAATGTATCAATAAAATATAGATCCGACTCATAGAGTTCCTTTATATGTTAAAAGTCGAGCACTCTGGCGTCTACTACATAAAGCAAAATATAATACACAAATAATACATCAACAACCACATTCTCCTTACCTTACTTGTATTTGATGACGTACAATAAGTCTATGAATTTCATCCACTTGGCATGCTTGTGTTTTAGCTCCTGTTGTCCCTTGAGATGCTTGCACCAATGCGTATACTTATTTATCATATGTTAAGTAGCCTAATAATGCTTTATTGAGCTTTTTACTAAAGTAGGCGATTGGTCTAGGCTCCTACATCAACATTGCTCTGTTCCTATACACTTGTTGGGAGGAATATCAGAAATACCCTCGTAGGGCTAAAACACTTCAAAAGTACCTTCGTAAATCTGATGGAAAAAATATTGGAGAAAAGACATATATGTCGTTATATTTTGTTAGTGAAAAACACATTCGGAGGAGAGAAAGACAAATTTGAGAGGAGGAAAAACAAATTTGAGACGAGGGAAACAAAGTTGAGAGCTATTTCCTTCCATTGTCCAGTGATTTCCTTCCATTTTCGAGCGATTTATTTCCATTTTCGAGCGATTTCCTTCCATTTGGAGCGTTTTTCAGCAATTTTCGAGCGATTTCCATTGTTGTTTTAGCCATTTTCAGTGATTTTCAGTGTTTGTAGTGATTTCAAGCAATTTCCAGCAATTTTTAGCAATTTCCGATGATTTTTAGCGATTTCCGGCGAGTTTTAGGTAGTTCCCAGCGATTTCGACCGATTTTCGGGAATTTCTAGCGATTTCCAGTGATTTCGGGTCGAACTGGGTCACAGGGTCGAATTGGGTCTCGGAGTCGAACTGGGTCGCAGGGTCATAGGGTCGAACTGGGTCGCAGGACGCAAGGTCGATCTGGGTTCCAAGGTCACAGGGTCACAGTGTCGCAGGGTCTGGGTCGCATGGTCGCAAGGTCGAACTGGGTTGCAGGGTCACAGGGTCGCAGGGTCGAACTGGGTCGAACTGGGTCGTAGGGTTGCAGGGGTATTTTGGGAATATCAATATTTATAAGGGTATTTTTGAAGTTCAATTTTTTTTTCGGGAAGGGTAAGTGTTTTAGCCCTACGAGGGTATTTTTTAAGTTGCCCCCACTTGTTGCATCACATTCAACCTCAAATGTTTTTGTAAATCAGACAGTGCTATTAGAAAGTCTCATGTTAATTTATCTTTTAAGGTTTAGAAAGCCTTCTATTGAGTTTAGCTACGTCCACTGGGAGATTTTGCCTAAGGACCCATGAAACTCTATAAATCCTAGTAAAAATAGGTATGTCAAAGGGGAAAACGTTGAAGGCCATGCAACTGGAGAATGCAGAATAGAGATTCATAAAGCAAATGCATAAGAAATGAACAGGGTAGAAGAATAAAATACATGGTAACTGGAGAAAGAGGAGACCATGATGGCGACAGAGGAGCGAAGCTGTAAACGATGGTAATCGATGTGAGAAGAGTGTTAGGGAACCATTGTTTATGCATCATAGATAATTAAACGGTGGAGGGCTGTAAAATATTAAAAAGAATTTTTTTCCCAGCCCGAAGATTGCCAAGTGCTTGGAGAGGGGCAACTTCAAAAATACCATTGAAATGCTATGTTGACTTCAAGTCTACTCTTCCCTAAAAAAAATTTAAAAATACCCTTATAAATATTAAAATTCTCATATTGCCCTTGTATGACCATGTGACCCTTGTGTGACCATGCGACCCTTGTGCGACCGTGCGACCATGTGACCCTTGTGCGACCATGCAACCCTCTGCCCGAAATCATTCAAAAATGCCCAAAATCGTCCGAAAATGCCCGAAAATACCATGCGACCATGTGACCCGTGCAACCCGTGAGACCCATGCGACCCTGTGTGACCATGCAACCATGTGCCCGAAATGCCCAAAATCGTCCGAAAACGCCCAAAATCGTCCGAAAATGCCCGAAATCGCCCAAAAATGCCCAAAAATACCGTGAAAGCATGTGACTCGTGCGACCCATGCGACCATGCGACCCTATTCCTGAAATCGCCTGAAAATGCCCGATATAGTGATGGAGGCATGTCAGACTCTTAATCAAAAGGACGATTTGGGTCCAACCCAAACAAAAGTCACGTCGGTCTTCTGCATTAAAGAGAGTCTCAATCCACCCACCTAAGAACGGACGGGATCGGGTGATACGTATAAGGAAAGGCGGAAGATAAAGATCTTTGCTTATCCTTTCCAACGGCTAAGGAAAATCTCCCTTATGGCTAGGAAATGTTCCAAGTCATTCTTATCCCACCCGATCATCTTCTTTCCCGTTCCGAAGATTCCCAACGGCCATAAAATCCTCCGAACGACTAGTAGATCAATTCGTTATCCAACATTTATGCACTTTCATTATTGTAACACGGAGTCTCTCCTATATAAAGGACTTCATTTCATTTGTAAGAACACATTGAAATTTGAAGAAATAAATTTTTTTTTTTTTGTATTCTTGAACGGTGTCAAGAACACGGTGACCTTAACTTGTTCAGGGAAAAATTGAAGACATTATCCAGAGTATCAAGAGGCTTCCACACCTCATATGGTGTTCATCGCTCCACCCTAAAAACCTCGACTTCGACCATCAACCTCCATCCTCCACCATCGCTGGACGAATCTTGAAGAGAGCCTTGAGGCCAATCAAGAGACCAACATCCTCCATCTTCATCCATCATCAACGGACGAATTCTTGAAGAGTGCCCTTATGCCAGTCAAGAACTCAACCTTGATACAATGAATCCTACTCAAGCGATCGAGGTTAACAGATTCTCCATACGCATCCCGAGTTTCGACCTCGAGACGTGTATCATTTTTTTATCAGAGCCCGGTTCAACGACCAAAGGTTCGCTTCTATCCCTTTATATTCTTTTTATTGTACTAATCATTTCTTTGTTTTATTTATTGTTAAAAAAACTAGAAAAAGATGGCCGAACAAGAAGATAAGTTTTTCACATAACAACCAACTCACGCGATTATGTAAATGCTCCAATGAAAGGAGTCGAGAATGAACTCCCTTGAAGAAGAATAGAGGCATCACGTACGTGATGCACCATTGATTCATGAAAATGTCATGGAAGAAATAGAACAACTAGATCCTCAATCTAGACGACGAGAACGTCGAGCACCACCATGACATGATCTTGAGGAGATGGACGAAGAATTGCCGAGATGACCAAGGCGACGCCACATCATCCGTGAGGATGATGATTCTGACGAGGAACCTGTTCGAAGAAAACGATATGAACTCCACGGTAACAATTTAAAACTAAAACCACCTAATTTTGCTTGACGTGTTGACCCGAAAGCCTATCTCGATCGAGAGAGGCGGATCGACAATATGTTTGAGTGCTATATGTATACAGAGCACAAAAAGGTACATTACATCGTGGCTCAACCCATGATGCACTCCCTTGGTGGGATCGAGAGGTAAGCACTCGAGGATGTACAGGACTTGAACAAATCTCAATGGGGGGACAAATGCACGCCCTCATGCATAAAAGGTAAATATCCTGATACTTACATCGGGAATTGCAACTAAGATATAGAAAGTTAAACTAATGAACTAAAATTGTCAAAGAATACTTCGATGAATTTAAGCATCTTCTCAATATGACTAAAACTTGACGAAAATGAAGAAAGTGTGATGGTTCAATTTCTAAACGGATTAAATAAACGAATCGCTAGGAAGATAGAGAGACAACAATACCAAGATTTGCAAGATATCTTGCATTTTTTTATTCAAATTGAGCAACAGATCAAGAGAAAGCAAGCAAAAAGTTTACCCAACGAAAGATGATCTTCCATAGAAAATGCATGGTCAAGGATAAGGTATGTGGACTAATTATAAATAACGGTTATTGCACTGAATTTGCAAGCATCTTTGTAGTGAAAAAGCTAGGTTTGGAGACAAAGAAGCACTCCTACCCTTATATGCTACAATGGCTCAACAGTCAAAGCGAGCTCAAGGTAGCCGAGCAAGTAACTGTGCCCTTCAACATAGGTAAGTACTCTGACGAAGTACTTTGCGATGTCATACCAATGCAAGAAGGGTACATCCTACTAGGGCGGCCATGGAAATTTAACTGCGAGGTAATGCATTACAGAAGGACAAACTTCTATTCCTTCATCATGAACAAAAGTAATATAAGACTAGCACCTCTTAGTCCTTCAGAAGTACACAAAATGTAATTGAAGCTAAATCATTAGGACAAAAGGAAATCAATTTTTAATATAAAACCTAGAGTAGTTTGTAAGGCTTTGAGCAATCAAAGCTCGGTATTACTAATGATCTACAATGATGTCTTGATAAGCCATAGCACGATGGTATATCCCCGGAAAATTACCAACATACTAGAAAAAGTATCGCGATTTGTTTCCCGATGAGATACAAGCCGGACTACCTCCATATGAGGCATCGAACACCAGATTGATTTCATTGCGGGAACACCATTTCCAAACCAGCCAGCATACCACATGAACCCCGAGGAGACAAATGAGTTACAATGGCAAGTCCAAGAGCTAACAGAAAAAGGCTACATCCGAGAAAGCTTAAGTCCATGTGTTGTCCCCGTACTACTTTCACCAAAGAAGGACAAGACTTAGAGGATGTGTGTCGGCTGTTGGGCAATCAACAACATCGCGACATCCCATCCCGTGGTTGGAAAACATGCTTGACGAGCTAAGTAGGGCAATGATATTCGCAAAGATTGACCTCAAGAGCGGATATCACCAAGTCCGCATGAGAGAAGGCGATGAATGAAAGACGACCTTTAAAACGAAGCAAGAGCTATATGAGTGGCTCGTCCTTATTTTCGGGCTTTCCTACACCCCAGCACCTTCATGAGGCTCATGAACCATGTTCTTGATGTCACATTAGTAAATTCGTTGTAGTTTATTTTGATGATATTCTCAGTTATAGTAAAAATTGTAGGAAAATTTAGTACATCTTGAGCTTGTGCCAATGATGCTCTAAAAGGAACAACTCTATGCAAAAACTCAAGAAGTGCCCCTTTTGCACTAATAAGATTGTTTTCCTATATTTTGTAGTAATTTTGCAGGGACTACGTGTAGAAGAGGACAAAATCAAGGCCATGCAAGTTTCTATCGCCGGTTCATGAAGGACTTCAGCAGCATAGCCAGACCCCTCACCGTGGTTATAAAAAGGAAAAGGAATTCAAATGAGGAGAAACAAAAAACAAGACGTTTGAAGCACTTAAGGCGAGTCTCACCACCGCACTTGTCTTAGCGCTGCCAAACTTCGACAAAACATTCAAAGTGGAATGTGATGCCTCAAGGATTGGAATTAGTGCGGTCCTTATTCAAGAATGACAACCAATGTCGTATTATAGTGAGAAGTTAAGTTGAACTACACTTAACTACCCCATGTGCAAAAAAGAGCTCTACATCCTCGTTCGAGCTTTGGAAACATGGCATCATTACCTACTAGCAAAAGAGTCGTTCATCTACACTGATCACAAGGCCCTCAAACATCTCAAGGGTCAAGTAGTCTAAAGCGGCGACATGCTAAATGGATAGAATTTTTTGAGTGCTTTTTGTACATAATCAAGTACAAGAAAGGCAAAGAAAATGTGGTAGTTGCTACCCTATCAACGAGACACGTCCTCATCACGACCATGGAGGCTAGAAACTTGGGGATCGAGCACATTAAGGAGCTATATGAACAAGATCCAAAGCTTGGTGAGATATTTCAAATGTGTAAAGAAGGAGTTAACGAACCATTCTACATACACGACATATATATCCTCCGTGACAGACGGCTTTGCATTCTGCAAAGCTCAATGAGGGAGTTACTGCTACAAGAAGCACTCAGAAGGAGTATTTCTTCAAGCTATGCCTCACGTGAGATGTAGAACGACTTTGTGCATGATGTAGCACGTCTCACCTAGCTAAGTCTCGCGTCCATTCCCACTGTTTGTATTTTCATCTACCCATCCCGACTTATCCATGGACTGATTTGTCGATGGACTTTTGTTTGCGACTTCCAAAGATCCCAAACAAAGATGTTATCTTTGTTATATTCGATAGGTTTCCAAAATTGGCGCACTTCGTATCCTGCTTGAACACCAACGATGCAACCGCTGTTGCGGAATGTTTCTTAAGAGAGATCGTACGCATGCACGACCTAACAAAGACGATCATATCATATCATAATAGCAAGTTCCTGAGTAATTTCTGGCGAAAACTTTGGCAAAAGCTAGGGACAAAGATCGTGTTCTCCACCATGTGCCACCCATCGACTGATGGCTAGATAGAAGTTGTCAACTTTACACTTGCTGATCATTCATTGGATGGTATCCATAGAAGTGGCTTGACTACCTACCCCACGCTGAGTTTGCTTACAACCAAACACAGCACTCGACCACAAAGCACTCGCCATTTAAGGTCGTATATAGGTTCAATCTCATCACACCCTTGGACCTCTTGGCTATACCAAGCAAAGAATTATCCAAATAGGATGTCAAGAAGAAAACTAACCTAATCAAGAGGCTACACTAGAAAGTTGGAGAAAACATAAGGCAAAGGACTGAAAAATGCACCAAACAAGCGAACAAGGGGCATAAAAGGATGGCATTCGCCGAAAGAGATTTGAAGTGGCTACATATGAGGCCAGAATGGTTCCACGAAAAAAGGAGTTTGAAGTTGGCACCAAGAGGAGATGACCCATTTCGTGTTCTAGAGCGGATCAATGACAACGCCTGCTGCCTTGAACTACCAGGTGAGTATAACGTGTCCTCCACCATTATCCTAAATTCATAATGCCCTTCTTAAGTCTTGAAACCAGTCTTGTTAACATCATTTCCCTAAATAGTATCTGATGGTAACTTAATCTTAAATTTATTTTGGAAAATATTGTAGAGCCATGAAGATCATCTAAGAGCTCATGAATTACAAGAATTGGAAACCTATCTGGTATGGTGAGCTTGTTCAATGCTCTGTAATCAATGCAAAAACGCCAACCACCATCTTTCTTTTGTACCAATAACACAGAACTTAAATAAGGACTAATTCTTGGCCTTATGATTCTAGTCATCAACATCTTCTTTACCAGCTTTTCAACTTCATTTTTCTGAGCAGATGAGTGTCTGTATGGTCTCAGATTCACTGGCGAATATCCATTGGCTAGATTGATAGAATGTCCTCTTATTCTTTAGGTAGAAAACCAACCATTTCTTCAAATACATATTGAAAATGATGAAGAACCTTCCCTATTCTTGGTTCCAAGACCGCTGTTGCAGCAATATTGGGTCCTTCCAACACAGTGGTAAGTTCAAGAAGAAATGTGACTAGTTCTTCTTGAATGGTTTTGGTTAGAGCATTGAGAGACACCTTTCTTTTCAGAAGACTTAGATCTCCTCTTGGCTCTATCTTTTGTTTTCTCTTCTTCAAGCTCCATTTATGTAATTTCCAATTGATGATGGTCTTCCCCAAGGAAGAAAGCAACTTATATCCCAAAACCACGTCATTAGTTACCAAATAAATTAGCAAGAAAACATCCTTAATCTTGTAGCCTTGGACGATGATACTTAAATCTTGGCACTTACCACAATCGGATATGATGGCTCCATCACCTACGGAAACTCCAAATCCTCGGGTCTCCACAACTAAACCTTGTAATCTTTTACCACCCTTTCTATAATGAAGTTATTGGTAGCTCCTAAATATACCAAGACTATAACATCTTAGGCTCCAATCAATCCCTTAATCTAGAGTATTCTTAAGCCCGTTGAACCAACCATAGAAATTAAGAAAGAGTTCAATGAGTACCTTACCCTTCTTTCCATCAATTACCTCATTCTTTACTTCTGGTTTTTCATCATTTGAACTATCTATTTTTTTTCATCTTTCACTGCCAATAATTTGAGTTCTCTGTACTTGCACTTTTGTCCTGCATTCCTTCTCTCTACATATTTAAAACAAAACCCTTTCCCTCTTCTTGCTGCTATCTCAAAGGATGAGATCTCAAGTAACCCTATGGTGAATCCTTTCACAGCCCTTTGTACATTGATGTGAGACTATATAATGTTTGTTGTATGTCTACTAGCTCTAGAGGTATGAGCTTTGTAACGAGATTCCCTATGATCCTGAGCCTCAATCATGATTACAAGATCTGTAATTTATCTAAGCCAAGGGGTTTGTCAATACTTGATTCTGAATACTCAACTTGAATCCATTCAAGAAAGCATCTTCTAACATATTATCTATCAGTTGAGGTGCCACTACTGCTAATTCTTCAAACTTTTGGCGGTATTTCTCCATTGATCCAGTCTACCTCATCCTCATCATAAATAATCAAGTGTGCATCTGAATCTCTTACAAATTTTGTTCCTTAAGATTAGCCTATCCAAAATAAGATGGTCCTGAATCCATCTTGACCAAGTGATAGCCTTCCCCTCAATGTGAGCCTAGGTTATGTCCACCTTCTCCGTTACCGAGTGTCACTTAACCCAAAGAACTTTTCTACTCTATAGATCTAATCATCAGGATGTTCACCAGAGAACATTGGGAGAGAGTGACAAATAAAAATGCAAAGAGATTGACTAAAATATAGACAAGTGGCGAACAGAGAGATGGCTAACGGTCGGTGAACCTAGAGGGAAGTAATGGAGAAAGCTAAGCCTCAAACGGCGAGACAGGCAACAGATGGAGAGAGAGAATATATGTGTTTACCCTAATGGCATTAGTGTAATTTGTATAAAAAGTATGGATATCTTGGTAATAATATATTTACTTAGGTACCTGTAGGTACCCATTTTGGAGAACTAAAAACCAAAACCTGAATGTGCGATTGTTGTGATTTCATTACTCGAACCCAAACTCGCGAGTTCGGAATGGGTTTCAGTCTTGGATGGATTTTTCAAGTAATTTGCCCAACCCTAGCTAAAGGTGGTGTGACAAAACCCAAGGCTAAAAGGGCAAGACCAACCATGTCGACGCTGAGTGTTTCTTCTATTATAACGAAAATATAGTAGAAGAGAAATTATAAGGAGTATTTTACATCTTACAAAAACAAGAAACAAGGTATTACCTTCGTGGAAAGTGTTTTCATGAGATCTTTTGCTACAATTGATTTGACTAAATGGGTATTAAATACCATAACTAGTTTTAACATCTATAATATATTGTAATGATTGAAGATCAATAGGAGGCTAAGAAAGGGAGAATTGAACTTACAAGTTGGAAATAGTACATGCGTTGCAACATTAGCTATAGGGACTATTTCTTTTAGTATGGCTAAGCGTAAGAAACTATGTTTATTATGTATCAAATTTGGTTTCAAACATTATGTCTATTTTATTGTTAGATAGATCCAAACTAAAGAAAATTTTCTCCAATAACACTAGATGATATCGACGCTTTGTGTAGTTTTGTGATAATCAAATTGTATTTATCTTAAATTTTGTATATAATTCGTTAATGAAAACATTGTCATCACATTTGATATATGTATCAAGCAAGACAAACGTAAGAATTCTAATTTTTAATGTATAAGATTAAATAATAGATTTATAATATGTAATGTAAACTAATAGCGTGATTCGCATAATATCTTTAAAATTGTGGAACATAATTTGTCAGAGAAAGTGATTACATGATTTGAACATAAGTTTTTTCCGTGATTGCTTTTCTTATTCATACCTTAATAAATTTTGAGGATTAAATTCAATCTATAACATGATTTAAGAACAATTATTAAGATATGGGCATGACTTGGAAATCTTGAAAATTTACTTATATTTGAATTTCTTGATTGTCTTTAGATTTGAATTTGTGTAGATGTTTGTGGAACAAGACGGTTGAAGTGTTAACAAATCTGATTGATACATTTAGAAAGGATAATAACGAACAACATAAAACAAAAAAATATATAAAGTGATACAAGTGTTATTTTTTTTTTAATACCATGGATCATCATGGGAATAATGTTTGTTACGATCATGACTATTTTTTTACAATCATTTGAGCAATAATGAATGAAAATGCATAGCAAATCCATCCAATATGGATATTTTACGAAATGATTTATGTATTTGAAATGGTTGAAGTAAGGTGATCAAGTTTTTGTGTGGTAGAAATAACATAATAGGTTAATGGAGTAATAATATCAATACTAACTTATTTAATAATAACTGAATTTCTATTTTTTTATCACAGGTAGGTAGTGGAAAATTTGATTTTGCATAGCAATTAGGAGTCCAAAAACATCTACAACTTTGTAAAATCCATTAGATAAGGTTAGTAGTAAAGAAATAATAGTCTTAATTTATTGCAAACCTATTTACTCGATACAAGTTCTTTGTGGCCAACCAATTCTCGATATGAACGTGTCCTGAATTTGTATTTGGGAATCATATGAGTATGGTTCATGAATGTTTCGACAACCGTATTCTCCTTAAAACATATATGCATACTGTTATCGGTTAACTTGTAGTTAACAATATTTGGCAGTATTGTTAAAGTTTTTAGGATAAATATATCTCCTTCTTTTATATATTCGTTGTATTTGTTAATATCACAAAGAGATATACGTGCTTCGATAGTATTTTCCTGCATTATATCATATACATGGCGATGAAACATATTCAGAGGATGTGCAATAAAGAAATACATAAATGTAACTTCGCGTTTCACTTAGGAATAAAAAAACCAAGACTAGGCAAACGATTGTCAGTGAATGTATTTCTTCTGCACCAAATTCGTAAAAAATGGCCCAAAAGTCGTTGTTCCTTAGCATGTGATGTAATAGATCCATGATTTTGTATATTGTCTATGTGTCTCATGTACATCGACCTTTGCTCTATATTATATCAAGTAAGAAATGCATAATAACATTATGCGTGCAAAAGATAAAGATGTATGTAAGCAAAAGTTCACAAATCTTGTAAAAAATGGAGATCTAATATCTAATATCTACATACAGTTGTAAACACGAAAGTCAATCAAATTTCAAAATTTAGTTTCTCAAATATTATTTGGTATAGTAGTGTTAATGTGTGATGGGTTAATTGGTGAGAAATCAATTAATATAAATACTTTTAGTGACATTTCATTTTTAAAAAAAATATAGTGTAAAGAAGTATATTGACATTCATCTTAACATTTATGTAGACCTTTGAGAATATCTCTATAAACAATATATTTACAGTCGGCTCTTATTCAAAGCAATTGGCATGATCAATGATCCTCAACCCATGGGAAGAGGTCACCCGCAATAGGGCTACGTGTAATTGACCGTGATTGAAGACTAATTTTGGTAGATACAATCCGAATTGTTTCAAGATTTGTCATTGAATTTTTTTATGGTCATTTCAAAATGTAGTCTAACTATAAATTGTCTTCTTCGCATTATAAATGGTATCGTATCAGTTGGTGATAAAATAATTCTTGGAATTAGGACTCTATTGCCAATATGCGTGCCAATGACAATTTTGGCCTCTAAAACTCTAGAAGCTAACTGAGTGACAATTAATCGCGATCTATTTCATATGCCCTCCTTTTGATTGAGATTTCTTAATATCATTATAGGAGAACCAATCTTCAAACAAAGCTTGTGTCTTGGCAAACCAGAGCATTCAAGACAGTTAAGGTACTCGACGGGATACAAGGATTGCCATTCAGTTGTTGGAGCACTATCAATTCCAATTGAATCAGAGAATATATAAGTATTCAATAGTTTTTCCATGAAGTTTTGATAACGAAAACTCATTTGCTTCTTCAATTTCTTCATTTCTTGGAGTTAGAACAGGTCGCTCCCTGAGATATCGAGGATTCATGAACAATTCAACAAAGCATGGATATGTTGCTTCGAAGATTTATTGCAATGGGTTGTTTGTGTTTTTAAGCATCAATTACTTGTTGATTATTATTTGTCTCCTTCTAATGGATCGTTCGTAGTTAATCGCATAGTACGTGTTATGTCATCTCCAACATCAAACAATCATTTTTCAAAATCTTGCTCTTGATGTCATAATCGCATATTATACTTTAAAGTATATATACGACATAATTCCTATAGGTATGAATGATTTATTGTTGATATAATTGTTTTGGCAGGACCTCCTCATGTAATCGGTAATATCTGGTGGAAATAACCCCCCAATAGAGCAATTTTCCCACCGAATGATTTTTTTCAATGGCATGGTCGTCGTCCAATGGAACAATGTCTTTCAATGTACGGTCAAGTGCTTCACATGTGTTACAATGCGCCATGGGTGCTTTTTCCCAAATAATTAGTTGCCGCAAAAGCATTTCTGCTAGTAAGGTGCCTCGTTTGACATCACAGGTTGACACTTCATGCAAATTGAGAGAAATTTTAAAGCGAGAAAGTGTTGTACAACCACTGGCAAAAGAAGCACGGTTGTACCAGATGATGCAATTGGTATGATGACTCGGTGCTGATATGCGTTATATCGAGTTATAAAACCTAGACTAACGCTTCCGCAAGAATACGGATCGTGTAGCAACTAGGGTCGAACACAAGGAATTGATGCGACTTCGTAGCTATTAAACTAATTGAATTAGACGTACGAGGTGACTAAGTTGTGATTGGTGATTGAGCTGAACTAAACTAAATCGAAGAGAATAGACTTTATGGCTAGGCACCATGGGTGTCGAGAGTTTGCATAACGATGTAATGAAGTTCTAAAAGGATAATTGGTCTAAGGCACTATCATGGATTCAGGGAATTCAAGCTCTCCTATAGGAACTGACTGGCGTAGACTTGTCCACTATCTAGCATGCATATGCCAATGTATCCATTGCGCATCTTACATGCATAGACGCATTACGTCCGCTATCCTAATCCCTAGATTTAACCGATTGACCTGGCGTAGATTCTAAACCGGCTAAACCCTAAATCATGGCTATGTTCCGAAACCTAATGCCCTGGCGTTGGTTTATTAGATTTCTAAGATCATTCAATCAAGTGGCGTACAGGTAGAGAAAGCATTAAGAACAACCATGAAATCTGAAAACATGATAGAAACCAAATTCATTCATTCAAGTGGCGTACAGGTAATGAAAGCATTAAGCACCACCATTCATTAAGCATATGACTTCATTACAACATAGCAAATCTCTCTAACCCATGGCAAGGAATCTACTCAGACATAAATACAGACAAGGAAACACAAGAGAAGTCTAGATTCGACATAGATGTAGAAAGAGATGACTCCCTATTCATAAACCGATGCCTTCGGTAGATTCTTCTCGCTCCCGATCCGTAGATCCGTCGTTTTCTTCCTTCTTCTCCTTGCCCTAATGTCTCCCAATCTCCTCTGATGTGTTCTGGTTCGTCCCCCCTCTTTTTAGATCTGATTTTCCCTTTTAATTTTGCCGATCTAGATCTTAGGAAAGTTTGTTGGAGTGAGTGACCCGAGCGGGCATGCCTTGCACCCGATCGTGCAGGTGACCTACCCGATCGTGCACACACAAATGAGCCCGATCGGGCACCATGCCCGACCGTGTACTTCATCAGCCCGAGTCGTGCAAACCTACGGGGTTTTCTGCCATGAATCAGCCCGAGCGGGCACTCCAAATGCACCCGAGCGGGCACCTATGCCCGAGCATATCCCTTGAGCACCCGAGTCGTGTAAGGCTACGGGGTTTTCTTGAATGATTCAGCCCGACCGGGCACTCTCAATCCACCCGAGCGGGCATGTCTTGAAGTGTAGTTTCCGCTCCTTTCGCTCGGTATTTGAGTACTCGCTTCCATCCGTGGCCTTGCATAAGCCGAACCTTGTTACACAGCTTCGTTTTCGGGTTTAGATTGCATAATCACTCGTGTTTCTCTTCAATCCTTCGTTTCCTACACAAAACACGAAATGTGGATAAAGTCTTCGAATATGCTCAATAGATGAATGAAATATAAATAATCTACTCTAAACTAGACCTAAGAATGATATAAAAACTATAACAAATTACGTGTTATCAAACTCCCCCAGACTTAACCTTTTGCTCGTCCTCGAGCAAACCTAGAGTCGAGTACTAGAAGAGCTAAACAACCATGGATACCAATACAAATACGTCGAAGAATTTAGCCATCATACAAATCAACGCGTCACATGAACGCAAGCCTAAGCGTACCTAGTTCAGACCTCTATCCACCGAAAGTCTTGAACCATGCAATCCCACCAATGACCTAAGTGAAAAAAAATCCGTACTCCTAAACAATGTCCAAGCGATCTCCATACCAAATTCTTCTAAGCTTGAGATATCATTAAGCTCATACTCTCGTTCTTATTATTTTTTTTTATTCTTTTCTTTCTTTATAATTCCACGCTCGGTTCCTAGGACGTCGAAGTCGAAGAGGTTGGCTTTCTACTTAGACCCAGGCTGCCTATGGCACACTCATAAGGTTGCAAGGCCTTAGAGGAGTGAAGAGATGCGTCATTGAAGCTCATTTTAAACCATGGTTTTCTTTCTTTTCTTTTTTTTCTTTTCTTATGAAAAATACGCATCACTCTAACCCTTAGGACGTAGAATAGCGCCTCAACCCACCACTTAGACCCGAACCATCGATATCGATGTACTCATGTCAATGGAAACCTTAAATAGTTAACTTATCCAAGGAGAAAAAATTGACAGCGGAGTATAAGCGTGTGGAGTTTAATGAACGCTAAAAATCTATCAAACAAGCATCGATTAATTGGTATTCACGGAGATATGATACTTGGTACCGAAACTAGGAGGTGAATGTAACTATAGGTCAAGGCTTCAAGCACAATTACTTAACTAATCGGAATCAAGAAGACTTCTAAGCAAACCTAGACCATTGTTCACGATTCGACAAAGTTGCACTAATGACTAAAACTCGAAAATTTATGCTAAGTATCCATCCGTTTATTCCTAAAAACAAAAATCTACATCTAATCCTAATAATCTAATCCTAATCACATGACAATACTCGATGAGTACCCCCCCAGACTTGAATGAAACACCGTCCCGGTGTTCAAAACCTAAGAGAAATTCGCATACCAAACAACGGGAAGAATAAGGGTTAGAACGTGTGCACCTTGTGTATCTTGCAATCCCGTGCTTGTGTCCGGACATTGTATGCGTTTCCTCCTCAAGGATGATATCAACGTTGAAAAACCTGTGAAAAAGATTCACACAATCCCAAAAGAAGGAATACTATCTACCGAGTAAGTCAATGTGAAAAGAAAAAGAAATAGTCCGAAAAAAAAAAATAAAATAAAATGAGAAATGCAAAAGTCGGGTTGCCTCCCGATAAGCGCTTGTTTAAGGTCTTGAGCCTGACCAAAATGTGCTACCAATTAGATGGACGTCCTTGACGTCGTTGAGTGTGTAGCATCTTGCGTACATGAGGTGGTCGATAGAGTGCAGTACGCGGTTCAATTGAATTCCTTCCCCGATCAGCCATGTCGTCCCTAATCTTCATTTCAACCTTCATCTTGGATGCCTTATCAATGTTCCAATCTGATGCTGGACGTTTGTAGTGGCTGCTAGGCATCTCAAGAATAGACAAACTGTCGATGTAAGCCGTTTGTGTCATGCTGGAATCTGCCTGGGATTGTCGGAGGGTTGTGCACTGGTTTGCAATGTTTTCGTGACTTGAAACCTTCCCCAACTGATCTGTACTCATGTGGTTATGAGTTGAGAAATTGCCTTGATGAGGATTACCCGAGAATCCATCCTTATCTGAGGTTGCGATCCGCTTTGCTCGGGTCGCGCAGAATTCTGCTCGGTGTTCATCTAACTCGGGGTTTGGGATTTCTTCTATACCCTTTTCATCTAGCAGCTTTGTACAAAGCTTCTCTCCATTAGGAATCTCACAAAAACCCTCTCTAGCTGCTGGAAGAGTCATCTCAAAAGAATCTAACTTCCCAAACTTCTCAAAGACCTCGTTGGCTAACTCCTCTAAGACGTTGATGTGGAATACCGAATCCACCATACATGGCCGCTTAAGTGTGTCGTTCAGATTGAACTCCACTTCTTCATCCCCGAATTTAAGTGTGAGTCTACCCTCAGCGCAATGTATAATCGTCTTTGCCGTATTGAGAAACGGCCTACCAAGGATGATTGGAATTTTCTCGTCCTCCTCCATATCCAATACAACGAAATCAACCGGGACGAAAAATCTTCCTACCTGCAAAGGCACGTCTTCCAGCCTTCCCTCGGGTATCCTAACACTCCTATCAGCCATGGTTAACGCCATTCTCGTCGGTCGAAGATCCATCTTACCCCTAAGATCCAATTTCTTATACAAAGACAATGGTAGCACGCTTACGCTTGCTCCGACGTCGATTAGCGCATGGTTTATTTCATAATCTCCAATTTTACAAGGGATTACGAATATACCTGGATCCGGCATCTTTTTGGGTAGATTAGGCTGCAGCATTGAATTCGTTACCATAACGGATTCCATCTCTACATCACGCTTGTTCGCAAGTATCTCTTTGAGGAACTTGGCGTATGAAGGCATCTTCTTCAACGCCTCATGGAATGGTATCGTGATGTCCATCTTTTTCAACATCTCAGCAAATTTCGCAAATTGAGCATCATCATCCTTTTTGCGTTGACGTTGAGGAAATGGCAAAGGAGGTGGTCTCGGTTCCGGTTTCACGTATTTCGGCTCTCCCTCCTCCTCGGGTCTATTTTTGTGCTCTTTGCTGCCACTGCCCTTTTTCATTGCTTTATTTGACTCTTCATCTTCGTCAAATGTCGAGGGAATGATCTGATCCATGAGTCTCTTACGTTGACGTTGTGGGAATGGAAGAGGTGGCGGTCTTGGTTCCGGTTTCACGTACTTTGGCTCTTCCTCCATCTCGGTTTTCATGCTTCGTTTTTCAACGTAGCTACCATTCTCCACTGCTGTGCCGGTTGCTTCATCCTTCTCAAACATCAAATGAGTGGGCTGATCCACCACTTTGCCACTCCGAAGATATATAGCATTGACGTGTTCACGAGGATTTGCTTCCGGCCGCGCCGGTAGAACCCCTTGCGGTCGCGATGATTGCGCAGCGAGTTGTGCAACTTGAGTATCCAAGATTTTTACATGCGTCTTCAACTCATTAAATTCTCTCTTCAGCGAAACGAAGTCATCGGAATGCTCCTTCTGCCCTTGAATGATTTGAGCTAGCATTGATGCAATATCGGGACTAGCTTCTTGTTGTGGAGGGGCCGGTGTACGTGGTTGGTAATACTGATCTTGGGGTTGCGTTTTTGGTTGAAAATTCTGATTGCGTTGCATCAAACGCGGCTGAAAATTCCCCCATGAGCGTTGTGCATTGAATGCACCGTCGGAATTCTTGTACGAGAGATTAGGGTGATTTCTCCACTCGGGGGTATAGGTATTACCCAAAGGTTGGTTGTTACCTACATAATTCACCCCTTCGTACGCTTGAATTCTTTGTTCGTCCGGCTGCTCATAATATTGCTGTTGATTTACTCCGGACATCAATTCGTAGAGCCCATTGATTTTACCATTCATCTCGGCTCTCATATCGGCTAGCTCGGCATATATGTTATGCGTGTTATCAACATTGGCTACCCTTGCTGGAGCGTTGCGATTGTACTCTCCGGCGTTGTGGTTTCCCTCGTAAGCCATACGATCTATAAGATCCTCGACTTGTGGGAAGGTGAGGTTGCTTAAAGAACCTCCAGCAGCGGCTACGATCAAGATCCTCGTATTGTCCGATAAACCTTGCATGAAATTGCATATGAGGTAACTTTGATCCATACCGTGATGTGGGCAAAGGCGTTGGTAGCCTTTGAATCGCTCCCATGCTTCATATAAGCTCTCGGCTGCCCCTTGCACAAATGTGTTGATGTTATTCTTGGCTAGCTGAGCTTTGTTTTGAGGGAAGAATCTCGTCATAAACTTCTCCTCTAGCTGTTCCCATGACGCAATAGAATTCGCTGGTTGCGAATATAACCAATCTTGTGCTCTATCCTTCACCGAGAACGGGAAAGCAGCTAGCATTATATCCTCATCCGATACCCCATCTCCACCCCTTACGGTTCGGCACAGCATCTTGAAATCAGTGAGATGCTGGTTTGGGTCCTCGGTTGGTCTCCCTCTAAACGCCGCGTTACCAAGCATTTGAATGAATGCCGGTTGAAGCTCTACACGGACGTTTCTTCTTGCAATGCAAGATAAGAGCTGCGTGTGCCTAGGGACCGTGTATGATCCATAGGTCAGTGCCGGTTGCACTTGCTGCGCATTTTGAACGTTCATATCTTGACGTTCAGCCATTAGCTCTTCGACAAACGGTTGTTCGATCACTTCCTCGGTTTGGAAATTCAAATGTGCTTGCGTGTTATCAACTGAATTGCTTGCACTAGCTTTCGATTCTTTCCTTAATTTTCTGAGTGTTCTATCAATGTCGGGGTCGAAAACTAGATCCGCTTTTCCGGTGTTTCTCATGCACAATTAAGCTGCACAAGAAAAAGAAGACAAACACAAAGATCACGTGAGATACGAGAAGCAAAAGAACTTGACTCTAAACGAATAAACCAAACAAAAACACGAAAAAGCAAGAAACAAACAAGACTCCTAAAAACCTAATGTCTAATCTAAAAGTTTCCTAACTCCTAAGCCGTAATCAACTCCCCGGCAACGGCGCCAAAAACTTGATATGCGTTATATCGAGTAATAAAACCTAGACTAACGCTTCCGCAAGAATACGGATCGTGTAGCAACTAGGGTCGAACACAAGGAATTGATGCGACTTCGTAGCTATTAAACTAATTGAATTAGACGTGCGAGATGACTAAAATTGGGATTGTGATTGAGCTGAACTAAACTAAATCGAAGAGAATAGACTTTATGGCTAGGCACCATGGGTGTCGAGAGTTTGCATAACGATGTAATGAAGTTCTAAAAGGATAATTGGTCTAAGGTACTATCATGAATTCAGGGAATTCAAGCTCTCCTATAGGAACTGACTGGCGTAGACTTGTCCACTATCTAGCATGCATATGCCAATGTATCCATTGCGCATCTTACATGCATAGACGCATTACGTCCGCTATCCTAATCCCTAGATTTAACCGATTGACCTGGCGTAGATTCTAAACCGGCTAAACCCTAAATCATGGCTATGTTCCGAAACCTAATGCCCTGGCGTTGGTTTATTAGATTTCTAAGATCATTCAATCAAGTGGCGTACAGGTAGAGAAAGCATTAAGAACAACCATGAAATCTGAAAACATGATAGAAACCAAATTCATTCATTCAAGTGGCGTACAGGTAATGAAAGCATTAAGCACCACCATTCATTAAGCATATGACTTCATTACAACATAGCAAATCTCTCTAACCCATGGCAAGGAATCTACTCAGACATAAATACAGACAAGGAAACACAAGAGAAGTCTAGATTCGACATAGATGTAGAAAGAGATGACTCCCTATTCATAAACCGATGCCTTCGGTAGATTCTTCTCGCTCCCGATCCGTAGATCCGTCGTTTTCTTCCTTCTTCTCCTTGCCCTAATGTCTCCCAATCTCCTCTGATGTGTTCTGGTTCGTCCCCCCTCTTTTTAGATCTGATTTTCCCTTTTAATTTTGCCGATCTAGATCTTAGGAAAGTTTGTTGGAGTGAGTGACCCGAGCGGGCATGCCTTGCACCCGATCGTGCAGGTGACCTACCCGATCGTGCACACACAAATGAGCCCGATCGGGCACCATGCCCGACCGTGTACTTCATCAGCCCGAGTCGTGCAAACCTACGGGGTTTTCTGCCATGAATCAGCCCGAGCGGGCACTCCAAATGCACCCGAGCGGGCACCTATGCCCGAGCATATCCCTTGAGCACCCGAGTCGTGTAAGGCTACGGGGTTTTCTTGAATGATTCAGCCCGACCGGGCACTCTCAATCCACCCGAGCGGGCATGTCTTGAAGTGTAGTTTCCGCTCCTTTCGCTCGGTATTTGAGTACTCGCTTCCATCCGTGGCCTTGCATAAGCCGAACCTTGTTACACAGCTTCGTTTTCGGGTTTAGATTGCATAATCACTCGTGTTTCTCTTCAATCCTTCGTTTCCTACACAAAACACGAAATGTGGATAAAGTCTTCGAATATGCTCAATAGATGAATGAAATATAAATAATCTACTCTAAACTAGACCTAAGAATGATATAAAAACTATAACAAATTACGTGTTATCAAACTCCCCCAGACTTAACCTTTTGCTCGTCCTCGAGCAAACCTAGAGTCGAGTACTAGAAGAGCTAAACAACCATGGATACCAATACAAATACGTCGAAGAATTTAGCCATCATACAAATCAACGCGTCACATGAACGCAAGCCTAAGCGTACCTAGTTCAGACCTCTATCCACCGAAAGTCTTGAACCATGCAATCCCACCAATGACCTAAGTGAAAAAAAATCCGTACTCCTAAACAATGTCCAAGCGATCTCCATACCAAATTCTTCTAAGCTTGAGATATCATTAAGCTCATACTCTCGTTCTTATTATTTTTTTTTATTCTTTTCTTTCTTTATAATTCCACGCTCGGTTCCTAGGACGTCGAAGTCGAAGAGGTTGGCTTTCTACTTAGACCCAGGCTGCCTATGGCACACTCATAAGGTTGCAAGGCCTTAGAGGAGTGAAGAGATGCGTCATTGAAGCTCATTTTAAACCATGGTTTTCTTTCTTTTCTTTTTTTTCTTTTCTTATGAAAAATACGCATCACTCTAACCCTTAGGACGTAGAATAGCGCCTCAACCCACCACTTAGACCCGAACCATCGATATCGATGTACTCATGTCAATGGAAACCTTAAATAGTTAACTTATCCAAGGAGAAAAAATTGACAGCGGAGTATAAGCGTGTGGAGTTTAATGAACGCTAAAAATCTATCAAACAAGCATCGATTAATTGGTATTCACGGAGATATGATACTTGGTACCGAAACTAGGAGGTGAATGTAACTATAGGTCAAGGCTTCAAGCACAATTACTTAACTAATCGGAATCAAGAAGACTTCTAAGCAAACCTAGACCATTGTTCACGATTCGACAAAGTTGCACTAATGACTAAAACTCGAAAATTTATGCTAAGTATCCATCCGTTTATTCCTAAAAACAAAAATCTACATCTAATCCTAATAATCTAATCCTAATCACATGACAATACTCGATGAGTACCCCCCCAGACTTGAATGAAACACCGTCCCGGTGTTCAAAACCTAAGAGAAATTCGCATACCAAACAACGGGAAGAATAAGGGTTAGAACGTGTGCACCTTGTGTATCTTGCAATCCCGTGCTTGTGTCCGGACATTGTATGCGTTTCCTCCTCAAGGATGATATCAACGTTGAAAAACCTGTGAAAAAGATTCACACAATCCCAAAAGAAGGAATACTATCTACCGAGTAAGTCAATGTGAAAAGAAAAAGAAATAGTCCGAAAAAAAAAAATAAAATAAAATGAGAAATGCAAAAGTCGGGTTGCCTCCCGATAAGCGCTTGTTTAAGGTCTTGAGCCTGACCAAAATGTGCTACCAATTAGATGGACGTCCTTGACGTCGTTGAGTGATTTGGCCGTTCTAGATTTTAGGAGTTTGTTGAGAATCAAGGACCCGAGCGGGCATGTCCTCTGCCCGCTCGTGCAGGTCACTTGCCCGACCGTGTGCACACAACTGAGACCGAGCAGGCACCATGCCCGATCGTGTAGATCATCAGCCCGAGCAGGTACAACCCACGGTTATTTCTTGGCATGAATTAGCCCGAGCGGGCACTGCAAATCCACCCGAGCGGGCACTCTATTCTGGTCGTGTTCCTTGAGTGCCCGAGTCGTGCAAAGCTACGGGGTTGTTTAATATCAATTAGCCCGATCGTGCACTCATTTACCACCCGAGCGGGCACCATTGATTTGTTGTTTCCGTTCCTTTTGCTCGGTGTTTGAGTGCTCACTTCCAATCCATGTCCTTGCACAAGTTGAACCTTGTCCTTCAATTGCGTTTTCGGGGTTAAATTGCCACAATCTCTCGTGTTTCTCCTCATGTCTTCGTTTCCTATGCAAAACACGAAATGTAGATGAAGTCCTCGAATAAACTCGGTAAATGAATGAAATCTAAGCAATCTACTTAAAACTTGACCTAAGAATGATATAAAAACTACAACGGATTACGTGTTATCACAAAGGTTACAAAAAGAAAAAGAAAGAAAAGGTTGCAAAAGGTCACAAAGGTTAAAAAAGGAAAGAAAAAGGTTACATAAGGTCACAAAGGTCAAATTTGTAGAGTTTACTCTACACCTTCTCCGAGATCACCTGTAACCCTGAACTTTATGAAATCGGATACACCACGATGTTTAAGTCCACCGACTACCAAGAACTTATGTAATGCAGATACAACACAATGTACTTAATAATGTCTATCTTTTTATGGTATTTTAGTCCATTTTCATAGTTAGTTTAACCATTCATTTAGACTTTACCGAGCATTAAGCATCATTTAGTCCTCTTCTAGCGTTTTCTCGTGTTATTGCAGAAAATGAAATATCAGAGTACAAACATGAGGAACTGAACCAAAAACCATTCTCCTATCAACCATACATGGTCAGTAACTAAGGAACATGAATAGAAGAAGAAAAATAGAAAAAGAACGGCTGGAACACACATGCTGGCCGCTAGAACAAAAATGGAAACATGATGCCACCAAACACAAAAATGAAAACTTGCTGGAGCATTGCTTGGAAGCTTTCTAGAACAAAAAAGGCAACCGCAACACATAAGAAATAGAAACTCCAGTGGTGACGAAGAGAAAAGGAAACTTCATCTGACTAGAACAAGAAAAGGAAACTTCAATCGACTGGAACAAGAAAAGGAAATAAGACCGTTGGAGCTAAAGGAATTGTAAGGACGGCCAAAGAGGAAGAGAAGGAGAAAAGAAACGAGGAAAGAGCACGAAGGGGTCAAGAGGAAGAGAGTTTAATTCGGACAGAACACCACACACCACACAACACACACACGTAGAGAGAAGAAAGAGAGCAGCATGCCAGAAGGCTGGAGACAGGGCGACGACCTCGGAAAACAGAGGAGTTGTTGAAGCCTACGGTATTAGGACATGGAGGAATCTCATTCTTTATCTATGTTGACAATAGTTTTCTTTCGTGGTTTTTTTCTGAGTCCATGTTCGAGTAGTTCCATAGCCATGGGTTAGAGCTTTGTCGATATGTAATGAAGTTGTATGCTTAATGCTTGGTTATAATATTTGATCGTTTTTGGATTGGTTGGTTATTCCTAATCCTTTTATTCTTGTTGGTAGCTTGAAATAATAATTATAAAAGTCTTATTGCATTGGGAGAGGAATTAGATTTTGGAACGTAACCATGATGTGAAGTCTCGATTGATTTAGAACCTTGGTCGGTCGGTTAATTGAACTTAGGAATTAGGATAGTGATCTTAATGCATCTAGTAGGTGAGATTACACAATTGGGAGATTGGTAGTACACATGCTAGATAGTGGTTGAATTCCCTAAGAAAGAGCTTGAATTCCCTAAATACGTAATGATATCTATAACCATGATCTTGTTAGCACTTCATTACATCATCGCGCATCTCTTGAAACTTGTGATGTTTCGTTCATTGAGTTTAATTCGTTAATTAGTTAGTTAGTTTATCTTTACTTGCATTCCAATCACTTATTAATTTTTACACGTCCTATTCCTTAGTTGACTGGTTTTATTGTTGCACGTCCTATCCATCCCTTGTGTTTAATCCTGGTACTACACAATCCGTATTCTCGCGGAAATGTTAGTCTAGGTATTTATTACTTGAGATTAACCACATCAGTCCTTCATCCACGTTGTAAGGACTTGTGTGTATCTGCATAAAGACTGAGTCCGACGTTGTAAGGACTTGGGTAACACATAGACAACACGAAGCCTTGGGTCAACCATGTGACCTTCGTGACGAAGCTCACAAAGGTCACAAAGATTTTTTAGAGAATTTAGGGTTAGAGACTTAGACGAAGAGAGGAAGAGATGGGATTCTCCCGATTCAATATCATCTCAAATGGGTGAGATGGTAAGACTTAGAGAATTTGATGAACCTTTTAATATAGGGATAATAGAGATGGATGGACAGAGAGAGTAAAAAAGGCAGGAGTCTGACATCGATACGACATGTCACAAGGTTCACATGGGTCATGAGTGTGGCATTCTAAAAAGGCATAGCTGGCATTGGAAAAGCCAGGAGTCTGACATCGAAACAACTAGTTGCAAGGGTCACATGGGTCACATGAGTCCCATGGGTTGCAAGGGTCGCAATGGTCGCAAAGGTCGTATGGGTCGCAGGGGGTCGCATGGGTCACTTGAGTAACAAAGGTCACAATAGTGCTTAAACGTTAATGAGAAAAAATAGATGTGCAATTGAAGAATTTATCAAATTATAATGATGAAAGTCACCAAGGTTTAGTCCAAATAATACAAATAATATAATATTACAAACTATTAATAAAAATAATATAATATTACAAACAAACAATACAAATAATATGATATTACAAACTGACAAACCTTTTGTTTTTTTAAGTTGGTGTTGTCTCGGTTGTCACATTCCAAACACTATCAGTGATGCTAGCATTTGAACCCATTTGTCTCCACCAGGTCCAGGATAATGATTCTCGTTAGGCCTCCATCTTTGCCTTTTCTCCGCCAACATAGGAGGTAGAACCGTAACTACAAAATATTGAGGAGGAATGTTCCAATCACTGTATCAAGAACATATACACGATTCCTCGGTAAGCCAAAAGCCATGTCTCCCGGAGGTAGTATGTTGAACATAATTCTGGTAACTTTTGATCTTTGTCATCCATATGTGCAACCGCAATTGTGTGATTGCATGGATACTTATCCACATCAAACATTTTGCAGTCACACGTTCTTTTTTTAAGACTCACTATAAATCTTATACCCATCTCATTTCTCATCTAATATTCATCACTTAGCTTGTTCAATCAATAACCTCATACTTGGATGCTTGTCCAAACCGTTCATGTAAAGTTTTCTCAATGTAAGGCGTTAACTTTTGAGAATCATCACTAGTAGTTGCTTCCAACTTATACCTGTTGAACCATTCCACTGTCTTTCCCAAACAAATATCTAAAAGCCCTAAGATCGAAAACTTTTTTGACGTCTTCAACGGTTAATTTATTGACTCAATCCCATTAGTGGTTAATAAGTTGTACCTTTCACCCTTAAATTTGCATTTTGCCCACTTAACGGGATCAAGTTTCTCTTTTTTCAAATACTTTGCAACATTAGGATACTTGCGCAAAGGTCACAAAAGTCAAAATGGTCATAAAGGTCAAAATATTCACAAGGGTCACAACAGTCACAAACGTCACAAACATCATATTTGTACCTGGCCTTCAAATCATTAAATAGCATTTCAAATTTATTCGCTATGTATGTTGTTGAACATTTGAAGAACATTTCCGCCACAGAATCACCCTTTAAACTCTTTCTACCTTTCCCTTTATTGGAGTAGCTCTTTATGTTTTTCGATATATGATGCGCACAAAAACCATGATTAGCTTGTTTATACACTTGTTCACTACTTTTATCAAGCTTCTATGGCGATCAGATATCACAACGACATCACGTCCATCCAGTATCATTTCTTTCAACCTTGACATAAATCATGTCCACGTTTCGTCCTTCTCTCTCTTGACTATTCTCTAAGCAAGAGGATATTAGTGATATTCACCATCTTGCGCAGCTGCCACGATCACTACTCCATTGTACACTCATTCGAAACTCCTTGTCCAGCTCTAGTAATTTGGAAAAGCATCTTGAAATCAGTAAGATGTTGATTTGGATCCTCAGCAGGTCTCCCTCTAAACGCTGTGTTGCTAAGCATTTGAATAAATACCGGTTGAAGATCGATACGAGCATTCTTCCTAGTGATGCCAAACAAGAGTTGTGTATGCCTAGAGACCGTGTATGATCCATAGGTTAACGCAGCTTGTATTGGTGGCGCAGCGAGGTGTGGTGTGTTTGGGTCGACACATTCCGCCATCTGCTCTTCTTTGCTTTCGTTAGCAAGTATTGGTTCGATTACCTCCTCTGGCTTACTATCTAAGTTTCCTTGTAATTCATCTACCAGTTGGCTTCCACTAGCTCTCAATTTTTTTCTCAACTCCTTAAGCGTTTTGTCAATATCTAGACCTAGACTAGATCACCACTTCTGGTACTTCTCATTTATGAGTGATCTGCACAAGAAAAGATAAGACACAAAGATAATCGTATAAGCTCCAAAAGGTAAAAAAATTGACACAAAGGAAAAAACAAAATTAACAAAAGACTCTGGAAACGACAGTCTCCTAATTCACAAGTATCCTAACTCTAATGTCATAATTGGTTCCCCGACAATAGAGCCAAAAACTTGATGGTGTTAATCTTAAGTAATAAATATCTAGTACCAGGGTGGAATATTAGGAAACCGATGCATCAATAAAGTTATTAGATTAATGAATAGGACAAATAATAATTTAGGTGATTGGATGGTAATGCAAGGTAATGACTAAATTAACTAACAGGATCAACTTGATAAATTAAACACCACAGGTTTTTGCAGGACTTGACGATCAGCTCTCTCCCTTCCTCCTCCTTTTATAGTCGCTTCTCTCTCTTTCTGCCAACCTTGCAGACGGCGTCTTTCTCTCTTTTCTCCTAGTGCTCCAACTCACCTCCATCATTTTTCCTCATCTTCTGTAAAGTGCTCTCCCCTTTTGCAAGCTGGTTGTTTCTTTCTGTCTCCCGCTTCCTCAAGTGCTTCTCCTTTTCGGTGTGCAGTGAAGCATTTTGTTGGTTCAGTGATTCTTTGTGCACCTGACCGAGCTGGGCATGTAGCTCGGTCAGACACTTGTCTTCAAAAGGGATCGGTCGAGCTTGCTATGGTGCCTGGCCATGCTCTTCTTCAAGGTGGGTGGTCGCTCAAGCTATGGAGGTTCCCGGTCGTGCATTAGTATGGAATTTGACCCGATCACGCTGCTTGAAGAGCTCGGTCGTGCATTAGCATGGAATTTCACTCGGTCATGCTGTAGGGTGTGCTCGGTTGAGCAATGTACACCATCTTAGACAATTCTGAGCGTACGGCAGTTTGCTCATGTTTATGTCTCATAACTTCATTTCTTGCCAACCACGAGAAAGCGATATAAGAAGACTAAAGTGTACTTAATGAATCGGTTGAATAAAAAAATATAATAAAGCTAACTACAGAAATATATGAAAATAATAGGAAAATTTAGACGTTATCCAACTTCCCCAGACTTGAACCTTTGCTCGTCCTCGAGCAAAACCAGAATTAAGCACAATGAGAGTTTAGACAACAACCGGATACTAGCACAAATACGTCAAAGAATCAACCATCATGCATAACAATGTGTCATACGAACATAGACCTAAGCATACCTAGTTCAGACTTTTATCCACCGAAAGTCATGAGCCATGCAATCCTACACGTAACCTAAGTTCATTTCACTAACCCCTAGATGACATCCAAGCGATCTCCATACCACTTCTCCTATGCTTATGTGATATACCATTCTCTAAATTTTTTTCTTTTTTCTCAATTTTTGCTCTTGGTTTCTAGGACGTCGGAGTTTAAAAAGATAGCCTTATACTTATACTCATGTTGCTGATTGGCCAGTCATAAGGTTTTATAACAATAACGGAGTGAAGAGGTTGTGCATCAACTCTAAACCTTAGGACGTAGAAAAATAGCCTCAACCCACTACTTAGACCCGAACCATCAAGATCGATGCACTCATGTCAATGTACGGTTGAAATAGTTAGAAACTTATTCTATTGATAGAGGAGTATAAGCGCGTGGAATTATAACAATAGAGAAGTAAATCAAAGAATGAACGGTATACACGGAGATATAAGTACTTGGGGCTGAAACCTAGGGGGCGGAATACAACTATAGGTCATGGAATCATGCAAAACTATTAGACTAATGAAAATCTAAGAGTATTTTTCAGCAAGTCTAGGTTTTTGTTTCCGATTCGAAAAAAATGCACAAATGCTAAAGTTCAAAATTTTATACTAGATATCTGTCCGTCTGATCCTAACGAAAATAATGTAAATGCAAATATAAAAATAAGAACTCATGATCTAATTCTAATCACAAATATGTCACTCAAAGAGTACCCTCGAACTTGAATGGAACACCATCTCGGTATTCAAAACCTATGAGAGGAACTTGCATACCAAGACTCAGGAGAGGATAAAGAAAGTTAGAACGTGTGCACCTTGTGTATTCTTGTTGTCTTGAGTTGGTGGTGCAGCTGCATATTGTATGTGTCTCCACCGTTATGGATGGCATCAAAGTGGAGAACCTATAAAAAATCACACAATCCAAAAGAGAGAGAGTACGGTACAACGAGGTAGCTGACCGAGTACATATCTACGAAGAGAAGAAGAATTGAGTTCTGAAAATAATAAGAAATAAGAAGGATATGAAGCTCGGGTTGCCTCCTGAGAAACGCTTGTTTAGAGTCTCGAGCTTGGCCAAGATGCTCTACTCATCAGGTGGATGTCCTCGATGTCGTCGTGTGTGTAGAGTTTTGCGTGCATAGGTTGTCTGATCAAGTATAGCACATAGACCGGTCGGGCTCTTTGCAAAATCAGTCAGCCCGGTCATATCCTCCCTAAGCTCGATCATGTTGTGTTCCAAGATGAACGCCCGGTCGTGCATCACGTGTAGCTCAGTCGGGCTGTTGTGGTTTTCAATTCTTCTCGAGAGGAATGCATTGGTCGGGCACATTGTTTGCTCGGTCATGCGATATCCTAACATGAATGCTTGGTCGTGCATATTGTATAGCCCGGTCGGGTTGTAGGTGTTTTCAATAGTTGCCGAGAGGGATGCACGGGTCGGGCATGTTGTTTGCTCGATCGTGTTGTCCCCTAAGTTGGGTGCTCGGTCATGCAATCCAAATAACCTGGTCGGGTTGATGTCTTTGTCCATTTTCTTCGAGAACAACGCACGGGTCGGTCTCGATGTTTGCCCGATCATGTTGTTCTCATGTGTGGAAGCCCGGTCGTGTATCATTAAGAACCCGGTCAGGCTTAACGTTCTGGCACATTGTGCCAAAGACATTGCATCGGTCTGGCTTAGGTCTTGCCCGGTCGTGCTGTGTTAAAATGGGGATGCACGATCAGGCATGGCTTATTGCTCGGTCAGGCTGTTGTCAACTTCGCCAATTCTCTTTTAATGTCGATGATCCCATTGGGTGTTGGGCATTTGGTGTAGCTTCTTTTCGTCCCGAGATTATTTATGTACTGATCTACAGCGCGTGTAGCTCCGGTCGTGCGGAAGTTTGCTCGAGTTGCGTTCATTTGTGCTTGAGCCGCACTTGACTCTCAGTCCGGAGGTTCCTTCTTCTTTCCTTTATCCAGCAGCTCGTTTGGGTCCTTATATAGTCCTCCTCCAGCTGCTAAGAGAGACATTTCTATAGACTCCATATCCCCGAATTCTTCAAAAACCTCCTCGACTAGTTTCTCTAAGATGTCAATGTAAAATGCCGAATCAACCATACACGGCTGCTTGAGTTTGTCGTTTCGATTAAACTCATCTTCCTCTTCACCGAACTTCAATGTGAGTCTTCCTTTGGTGCAATGTATGTCGTCTTTTTACGGTGTTGAGAAACAGCTTGTCGAGGATAATTGGGATCTTCTTGTCTTCCTCCATGTCTAAGACAACAAAGTCGATGAGGAAGAACTTTTCGACTTGTAATGGTACATCTTCAAGCAAGTGCTTTGTAATTCTCACGCTTCGATCAGCCATGGTAAGTGCTATACGTGTAGGCCGAAGATCCATTTTGCCCCTAAGATCCAATTTCTCGTATAGAGACAATGGTAGCACGCTTACGCTTCCTTCAACATCAATGAGTGCATGGTTAACATCATAATTGCCTATTTTACAAGGGACCGCGAATATACCTGGATCAGGCATTTTCTTCGATAAGTTTGGTTGCGGCATCGAATTCGTCACCTTCACGGTCTCCATCTCCACGTCTCTCTTGTTCGCAAGCATATCCTTCAAGAACTTAGCATATGATGGCATCTTCTTCAATGCTTCGTGGAATGGAATGGTAATGTGCATTTTCTTCAATATTTCAGCAAACATAGTGAATTAAGCATCATTATTCTTCTTGCATTAACGTTGTGGAAACGGAAAGGGGGCGGCCTTGGATCGGTTTTTACGTATTTTGGCTCCTCTTCCTCCTCGGATTTCTTCTTATGCTTGTCAACGTCCATGGGCTTCTCCACTGTTGTAATGGAAGCTTCCCTTTTCATATGTCGAATGAATGGAATGATCCACCGCATTACCATTCCTTAGATAAATAGCGTTGACATGCTCACGGGGATTCGCTTCTGATCTCCCAGTTAGAATTCCGTGCGGACGTGTTGCTTCTTATGCTAATTGTGCAACTTGCGTTTCTAAATGCATAAGATGGTTTTGAAAACCCTCCATCTGCTTCTTGGCATTGTCTTGCTCTGCTTTCACTTCCATCAATAAAGTGTTTTGATTTTGCTGCTCTTGGAGGAGGCGGGCGAGCATAGCTGTAATGTCGGGGGATGTTTTGTGTTGGGTTAGCAGTGGTGCACATGGCTGTTATCCTTGATTTTGAGGTTTCATTCTCGGTTGGAAGTTCTGATTTCGTTGCATCACCCACGACTGAAAATTCCCCAATGGTTGTTGTGCGTTCAACGCACCGTCGGGTTCTTGTATGAGAAGTTGGGGTGATTTCTCCATCCGGGTTGTATGTGTTCCCTAGAGGCTGATTGTTTCCTACGTAGTTCACCTCCTCACATACCTGATTTTGTTGTTCCCATTATTGCTCCGAGTAGTGCGGAAGATGTGATTCGGATAACAAATGGTAAATCCCCACAACTTGGTCTTGTACTTTAGCTAAGTTGGTGTGTAAAGAATGCACCTCATTCACATTAGCTACCTTTGCTGGAATGTTGCAGTTGTATTCTCTAGTAGCATTGCTTCCTTAGTCTGCCATGTGATCGATCAAGTCCTTGATTTGTAGAAACGTGAGGTTAGGAACCACCAGCAGTGGCTATGATCAATATCTTCGTGTTTGTCCATAAGTTCTTGTAGAAAATTGTGTATGAGATAGCTTTGATCCATGCCATGATGCGGGCAAATGCGTTGATAGCCTTTAAATCGTTCCCACGTTTCATATATGCTCTCAGCTGCCTTTGTATGAATGTGTTAATCTATTTTTGGCGAGCTAAGCTTTACCCTAAGGGAAAAACCGTGTCATAAACTTCTCCTCTAGTTTTACCCATGACTATATCGAGTTTGGCGGTTGAGAGTACAGCCAATCTTGCATTTTATCCTTTATTGAGAACGAGAAGGCATCTAGCATGACGTCTTCATTCGAAACTCCTTCTCCAGCTCTAGTAGTTTGGCAAAGCATCTTGAAATCAGTAAGATGCTGATTTGGATCCTCAGCGGGTCTCCCTCTGAATGTTGTATTGCTAAGCATTTGAATAAATGCCGATTGAAGTTCGATACGAGCGTTCCTCCTAGTGATGCATGACAAGAGTTGTGTATCCCTAGGGACCATGTATGATTGATCGTCTCATTTTAATATGTATTTCTTGCATGATTTTAGAGATGTTTATGATATAGATGTGATGTTTACTTACGATTTTGTATATGTTTTACTCATTTTTGTGTTTTCGTGTTCTTACAGGTTTTAATGCAAATTTGGCTCATTTCGAAGCTAAGGAACATACACAGGACAAAGTGCTACCATCAAGGATTGTAACGGAGCAAACATGACGAGAAACGGGGCAAGACAATAAAGTTCACGGCCAACACAATGCATAGCACGCCAAGGCTGAGCAAACAAACACCAATGCCCGACCGTGCACTAACTCCAGCCCAACCGTGCTTAGAAATTGACATGCATGCCCGACCGATCAGCACTCAATTGCATGACCGGGTTACTCAACCAGCAACCTAGTGCACGACCGTGCCCCCATTCCTGCACGACCGTGCACCCATTCCTGCACGACTGGGCATTTGAAAAAGAAACTTCCCCGAACCTCATGCACGACCCGGGCTCCTAAGGTGCACACTGGCACTCTTCAAGGGATATGCCCGATCGGGCTCACCATCTTGCACGGTCGGGCAGGAGGTAGGGGTGTAAAATGAGCTGGCTCGACTCAGCTCGCCATGAGCTCGCCAAAAAATGAGATGGCTCAGCTCGGCTCATTTTCAAAACGAGCTAGAAAATCCCAGCTCAGCTCAGCTCGCCTTTAGCTCGTCTAAAAACGAGCTAGCTCGTGAGCCAGACTATTTAAGTTAAAAGAATTGTAATATATTAATATTATATATTTTTCTTTGACAAGTCAAATAAAATATATAAAATATAAAAACAATAATTTGAATACACTATTAAATATAAAAAATACTAATTAGAAAATAAATCTATCGAAAACTAAATAAAATATTGAATATATAAACATACTTTTTAATAATAGTTATTAAAATATTTCATTTATTTATTTGTTAATAAAATTATATTAATTTGGTATAAATAGAAAAATAATATTACTTATTATATGTAAATAATATTATTATATGTAAATAATATATTATATTTCTTTAAATAATATTTAATAAATGAAAAGAGTATGTATAATATGTAAAAATAGAAAAATATGTGCTTTTGTACTCAGCTCGTGAGACAGCTCGTCAGCTCACGAGCCAGTTCGCCTGAGCTCTAATTCATTTTCGGCCGAGCTCGTCAGATCGTTTTTTAAATGAGCTGGAAAATACCCAGCTCGGCTCGCTCAAATGTGATCCGAGCTAGAGCTAACTCGCGAGCCAACAGCTCATTTTACACCCCTACATGGAGGCACACGGACCTGAAATGCAGAAAAGGAAACGTTCAGCCGTGGAGAAGAAAAGGAAGAAGACGAGATAAGAATGGAAAAGCATGGCAAAAAGGGGAAAGAAGAAGAAAAGGAAAAAGAATAGAAGAGGAAATAAGACATATTCAATCGTTTTACAGAGAATTACACACGTTACAGACGGAGATATACAGACAGGGAGAGACAAGAGAAGAAGACAAAGACTTGCAGGAGACATTCAAGGGGCATCGAACAGGGACTTTGGTTTCGTTTGTTTTTCATGTTCCTTAAACTATCTATTTCGATTATGTTTGTTTACGAACGCATGAGCGAGTAGTCGTTTTATTCTAGGAGAAGGGATTAGCCCTTGGCTATCCTGGAACTAATTTTGATTTATCTTTGAATGCAATTCTCGTTTTCGTTTATATATTCTTTATCTAAGTACTTGAATGGCTTGTAATTACGAAGGCCAAGTAGATGCATGTGTTAGGAATTAGGAGAAAGACCGAAAGGAGAATTCTAGTCCTAGAAGATTAGGTTTAGAAAAACCGAGGTTAGGCCACGAAAGTAGGGTAGCAGTGGTTGAGGGTAAAACGGATGAATCACAGAACTTATGAGTTTAGCTTAAGGTGTCAGCCACGAAAGTAGAGGATAACTTGACTAGATCATGTGTCTATGCCTTGAGGGAGAGTAGATATCATATTAGGATCATCTGCCTTAGATAACTTGATCGGTATTGCAAGATTAGATAGGTTGATTGTTGGTTCGGTAGTCTTGTGGTGAAACCGGATTCCTAGAACATTTGTCTCACTGTTAAGAACTCGTAGTTTGTTTGTTTTTAGTATTTCATTCTCAAAACCCATATTTCGTTCGTTTGCAAGTTTGATTCGTAGTTTGAGTTTAGGTTGTGTTGTGTAGTCCCTGTGGGATCGACATCAAAGTACTACACACGTGTCGTGCATCAAGTTTTTGGCGCTGTTGTCGGGGACTATTGTCAACACGTCTTAGATTCGAGCCTAGAGTCATTCTTGTTTTGTTTTCTTTTTGTTTTCTTTTCTTTTGTTTCTTTCTACCTAGTTTCGTTTATTTGTCCTGTGTTGGTTTATGACCAGATCTCAAGGTGCTTCCAGTCTATTCCAAATCGAGCCCGAAATCGAGCACACTTACAGACAACTGAGAAAGGGCAAGGAAGAAGGTAACACAGAGCCGTCAGATCAACGAGATATGGATAATCATAACGGCCACGGACAACCTCAATTACCTACCGGTAATTTAGGGCATATACAGCAACAGCAACTCAGACCTCAACCGCGGGAACCACAGGCTCCTCCACCACATCGCCTCAGAGATTACGTAGTAGCAAATATGAACAACGTGCAAACAGCCATACGGATGTCTGCTATTGCTAGAGAACAGTTTGAAATTAAGCCAGCGATGATCAACATGCTTTATCAGAAGCAATTCATGGGTGGAAATCACGAGGATCCCCATCAGCACCTCAGAGACTTCCTAGAGCTTTCCGGTACAATCAAAATACACGGACTCTTGGAGGAAGCGATTCTAGTATGTCTCTTCCCCTTTTCAATTGGGGGACGAGCGAAAACATGGCTGCAATCGCATCCGCTATTTTAAACATGACTTGAGACCAGCTCTGCACATTGTTCCTCTCACGATTCTTTCCTTCGAGCAAGACAATTCAGATGAAAGGGAAATCAAAATGTTTAGATGCAGAGATGGAGAAACATTATTTCAAGGGTGGGGCAGAGTTAAGGATCTTCTACAGATGTGTCCACACCATGGTCTCGAGCAGTGGTATGTTATCCAAACTTTTTACAATGGAATTTTAGACGAACACCGAACGACATTGGATAACGCTGCTAGAGGATCGTTTGTGGATCTGAGCGTCGAGGAGGCATATGAGCTGATAAATAACCTCGCCATGAACCACACCATGTGGTCTACACCGAGAGGCATGCCTAATAGAACTCGAGGTCTATATAAGCTAAATCAGAGCAGAGCAACGGGTAATGCAGTAAACGCTATGTACTGCGTGAATTGCGGAGATACAGAACACGTGGCTTATCAATGCACGCTGCAAGAGAACGTGGAATACATGAATTATGCCCAGCAACAAGGAAACACGCAATTCGAGAATAACTACAACTCGAAATGGAGGAACCACCTGAACCTGTCATACTGAACGACTCAACCGATAAAGTATTCGGGATTTCAGCAAAGACAGCTAACGTACCAGCAAGATAACCAACAATTTCAGCCTGCTCAGAAAGTTCCGCAAGCTCCTCAAGCCCCTTCGTCAAACCTTGAGCCGGTAATGCTCAAATTTATCAAGGAGCAAAGGCAGCAACAATCGACTTAAGCCAAATTCAATGCGGATGTGGGGACAGCGATCAACGAGCTCAAAACTCAAATGTAATCCTTGAGCAACTATGTGAAGAGCTTAGAGAACTCCATAGCACAGCAAGCTGCCTCATCCTCTCAGAATCCCGGACAACTTCCCAGAAAACCCGAATTAAACCCAAGAGAGTACGTGAACGCTATTACCGTGTGCAGCACTGATATGATCGAGAGCTCGCCCTCCAAAGAGCAAGACCAAGTTGCTGGAACGTCCATGAAAAGAGGCAAAGGTACCGTCGCAATTATGGAAGGAGTCGAACCAGATTTGGATAAACCATACGTTGCTCCACCAGCGACCTTCGATACCGTTTCCTCAACGGTTGGTGAGCAGGAAGAACAAAAAGAGAGTGTGCAGATTTGTAGAGAGTCTCAAGAAGCTTGACATCAACATCTCATTCATGGAAGCCCTCTAAAAAATGCCTAATCAGGCCAAACTTATCAAAGAGGTTCTTTCCAAAGAAAGGAATATCAAAGAGAACGAGATGGTAGCACTCACCGAGGAATGCAGCGCTATCCTTCAAAACAAGTTGGCACTGAAGTTGAAGGACCCCGGAAGCTTCTCCATTCCATGCACAATAGGTAAAAATGACATTGAAAATGCTTTGTGTGATTTAGGAGCAAGCGTGAGCATCATGCCACACAAGCGGATGGACTTCGGGAATCTCAAACCTACAAAGATGTATCTACGCCTCGCGGATCATTCGGTAAGATATCCAATGGGAATTGTTGAAAACGTTCCCACCAAGTTAGGTAATCTTTTCATTCACACTGATTTTGTTGTACTTGAAATAAATGAATATGCTAGGATACCTATTATTCTTGGTAGACTGTTCCTAGCTACTGCAGGTGCCATGATAGACGTACAACAAGGAAAGCTTTCCTTACGTTTCGAAGATGAAACGATAGAGTTCAACTTGTCTAGCTCCATGAAAGGACCCTTATTCAAGGAGCCTTGCCTTAGAGTGGATTCGCAGGACGAGTTAGCTAAATTCACGCATGATCAAGTAAGTGTTTTTGATCCTTTAGCACGATACTTAACACGAGTTTGCTAAGATGTAGGATTTACCGACAAAAGAGCTGGGCTGTACACAAAATTCATGAGTGCTATTGAAGCACTGGGAGACGCCCCATGTGATGAGATACCACACGAAACACACGCTGATTTCGCAGTGGAGAAGGCACCCGAACTTGAGCCCGACCCTCCTCCGTGTTCGTTTCGGTATGCGTACGTTCAATGCGATAAAACATATCATGTTGTTATGAATACTAACTTGAGTACAGATGAGATGAGAAAACAACCCACTCGCGTAAAGAAGCGTAGGAGAGTCAGCTCTTCAATATATACGCACGGAAATTATACCGAAGATAGCCACGAACCTTCCACCGAAACTCAAAGGAGGTTGCACCCACACTTGCAATAGGTAATAGAAAAAGACATCATAAAACTTTTTGATGCAGATACCATTTATCCAACCTTGGGCAGCGAACGAGTGAATCCCGTGCATGACGTGCCAAAGAAAGAAGTCATGACTAAGGGATGGCACGACAACAAGATCTACCTCATGACTTCCAGCTAGGTGACTTAGTTCTACTTTTCAATTCTCATCCTAAGATTTTCTCGAGCAACCTACGGTCTCGTTGGTCTGGTCCTTTTCAGGTACGATAAGTCTTCACACATCGAGAAGTGGAACTATGGAGTGATTCGAGCGGATTGTTCAAAGCTAATGCGCAGCGACTAAAGCTCTACCAAGCCGCTCAACCGATCCAAAGTGGAAACTTTATTTCCCTTTTCGATCCATCTGTCACGCACACATGAGGAATGGAGACGTCAAAGCTTAAAGACGTTAAATAAGCGCTTTATGGGAGGTAATCCAGCTCTTTGTTTTCTATTTTTTCTTAGTTGTTTTGATAAAGACTCGGTTAAAGAAAACACAAAAAAATACCACCACAAACGTGACATCACTTCTCTTACCCTCTATCGAAGCTTCACGTCGAGGACGTTGTTCAATTCAAGTGTGGGGAGCAGCTCACGTTTTTCAGTTGATTTCGTTTCATTTTCATTTAGTTTCTCTTTGATTTCGTATTTTTTGGTTTGTTTTCGCTTTCGTGAGTCAGAATCGTCCTAGGCACTTGTCCGGTGCCACGTTTTGCCTTTTGTACGAATGTGTTAATCTGATTTTTGGCGAGCTAAGCTTTACTCTGAGGGAAGAACCGTGTCATAAACTTCTCCTCTAGTTGTCCCCATGACTATATCGAGTTTGGCGGTTGAGAGTACAACCAATCTTGCGTTTTATCCTTTATTGAGAACGAGAAAGCAGCTAGCATGACGTCCTCATTCGAAACTCCTTCTCCAGCTCTAGTAGTTTGGCAAAGCATCTTGAAATCATCAAGATGTTGATTTGGATCCCCAGCGGGTCTCCCTCTGAATGTTGCGTTGCTAAGCATTTGAATAAATGTCGATTGAAGTTCGATATGAGCGTTCCTCCTAGTGATGCATGACAAGAGTTGTGTATGCCTAGGGACCATGTATGATCTATAGGTTAACGCATCTTGTATTGGTGGTACAGTAGGGTGGGTGCGTTTGGGTCGACGCATTCCGTCATCTGCTATTTTTTGCTCTCGTCAGTAATTATTGGTTCGATTACCTCCTCGAGCTCACTGTCTAAGCTTGCTTTAATGTCGTCTACCAAGTTGGCTTGCACTGGCTCTCGATTTTTTTTTCTCAACTCCTTAAGCGTTTTGTCGATTTTTGGATCGTAGATTAGATCAGCACTTTTGGTACTTCTCATATACGAGTGATATGCACAAGAAAAGACAAGACACAAAGATAATCGTATAAGCTCCGAAAGGTAAAAGAAATTGACTTAAAAGAAAAAAACAAAAATAACAAAAGACTTTTGAAAAGACAGTGTCCTAATTCACAAGTATCCTAACTCTAATGTCGTAATCGGTTCTCCAGCAACAACGCCAAAAACTTGATGGTGTTGATCTCAAATAATAAATACCCAGACTAGGGAACTGATGCAACAATAAAGTTATTAGACTAATGAATAGGACATATAATAATTCAGGTGATTGGATGGTAATGCAAGGTAAAGATTAAATTAACTAACGGAAAAAACTTCATAAATTAAACACCATAGGTTTTGAGGGATGCACAATAATACAGTGAACTGCTAACAAAGATCATGGTCTTAGATCTTATCACGGATTCAAGGAATCCAAGCTCTATCTTAGGAACTAATTGGTATAGACTTGTCCACTATCTACCATGCGTACTACCAATCTTCCGATTGCGGAACCTCACCTACTAAATGCATAAAGACCGCTATCCTAACCCCTAGGTTCAATTGACCGACCTGGCGTAGATTCTAAGTCGATTAAGACCCTAAATCATAGTTATGTTCTAAACTCTAATCCCCTGGCGTAGATTTAATAGACTTCTATAATCTTCCATTCAAGTGGCTTACAAGAATAAAAGCATTAAGGACAACCAATCAATCTGAACACAATCAAATACCATAATCATTTATTCAAGTGGCGAACAGGAATAAAAGCATTAAGCACAAGTCTTCACTTACATATCGACAACGAGGGAGGATTACTCCATAATCATAAATAAAACAAAAAACAAGATAGGAAAACTTCCCTTTCCTCTCCTGCTCCAGAACGGTTGTTGCAGGACTTGATGATCAGCTCTCTCCCTTCCTTCTCCTTTTATAGTCACTTCTCTCTCTTTCTGACAGCCTTGCAGACGGCGTCTTTCTCTCTTTTCTCATAGTGATCCAGCTCACGTCTATTATTTTCCTTATCTTTTGCAAAGTGCTCTCCCCTTTTGCAAGCTGATTGTTTCTTTTTCTTCTTCCGCTTCCTCAAGTGCTTCTCCTTTTTGGCGTGCAGGGAAGCATTCCGCTGGTTCATTATTTCTTTGTGCGCCCAACGGGGGCTGGGCATGTAGCTCGATCGGGCACTTATCTTCGAAAGGGATTGGTCGTGCTTGCTATGGTGCCCGGTCGTGCTCTTCTTTAAAGTGGATGGTCGCTCGGGCTATGGAGGTGCTCGGTCCTGCATTGGCATGGAATTTTACTCTGTCGTGCTGCTTGATGTGCTCGGTCATGCATTACCATGGAATTGCACCCGGTCGTGCTGCAGGGTATGGTCGATGGAGCACAGTACACCATCTTAAACAGTTCCGAGCGTATGGTAGTTTGCGGCATTTCCTCGTGTTTATGTCTCGTTTCCTACCAAACACGAGAAAATGATAGAAGAAGACTAAATTTTACTTAATGACTCGGTTGAATCCAAATTATATTAAAACTAACTATAGAAATAGATGAAAATACTATGAAAATTTAGACGTTATCAAACCGCTTCCGAAAAACTTGCATCGTACTTCCCACTGCTTCGAATCAGAACTCAATGTTCTATATCTAAAACAAGCTTCAATTGAACCCTTCCTTACAAATGTATGTACATCATTCTTGCTATCAAACTCTTGCTCATTATTAAGTTGCAATCCATTTTCGAACTCGAAGATATTATTTTCACTTTTTTTTCTTCTCGTAAACTACAATTTCCAAATTGCACAAACAACTTCATCAACTACCACATTCATAGCACACCCGCCATCTTCTCTTAACCCGCTAGTATGTTCACTATCAGAATTATCTGAATCCAAAATATTTACTATTTCCATCGGATGACTCCCAACTCTATTTTTATTATTTGAACCTAAAATAACACAGTCTCATAATCTACAACACCTCCATCCTCACCTTCTCTAGCAATCTTCCAGAAGCAGGAATTAGAGATTCATCTTCCATCTCAATTTCCATTCACACTTCACACTTGTTGATTCTATCTACACATACAACAGTAGTTGAATTCCTCTTATTCGATCGAAAAGATAATAAAGAAGATGCTTATCACTCATTATATATGTTGGCTTCCTATTTTCACAAATATTGGGCAAGTAGCTTAACTTCAACTTCGTTGTATTTTTTCCACCATCATCTCTGCTTATAACTCATCAATAAGTTGTTGGTATGTCAGACTAATCAGAGGACAATAGAATACTATTTGGTTGTTCTGAATTCTACCAACCCATCCAGATTCTCCATTTACGCTTTTCCCATTTGCCATCATACAAAAATAAATCGTGTATTTTTCTCATTCACCGAATCCATTACACCTATAACAAAAACATAAAAAGGGGTAAATTCTATGACCCACTGCGACCATGTGTTTCAAATTCAAAATGAATCTGTGACCCAGTGCGACTGTGCGTCTCAATGACACTTTGTGACCCAGTGCGACCGTCGACTCGATGAGACTCTGTGACCTAGTGTGACCATATGTTTTAATATGATGCTTTAACCCAGTGCGACTGTGCGACTCGATGAGACTCTGTGACCCAGTGTGACCTTGTGTTTCGATATGACTCTATAACCCAGTGCGACCGTGCGACTCGATGAGACTCTGAGACCCAATGCGACCATGTGTTTTCAATATGACTGTGTGATCCAGTGCGACCATATGTTTCAATATGACTTTGTGATCCAGTGTGATCGTGCGACTCGATGAGACTCTATGACCCAATGTGACCATGTGTTTCAATATTACTCTATGACCCAATGCGACCATGTGTTTCAATGTGACTTTGTGACCTTATGCGACCATGTGTTTCAATGTGACTCTATGACCCAGTGCGACCGTACGACTCGACGAGACTCTGTGATCCAGTGTGACTGTGCGACTCGATGAGACTCTGTGACCCACTGCGACCGTGCACCTCGGTGAGACACTGTGACCCACTGTGGTCATGTGTTTCAATATGACTTTGTGACCTAGTGCGACCGTGCGTCTCGAAGAGACTGTCACTCATTGCGATCATTTGACATTTCAATAGATAAACTCGTTTTGGCTACATCAATATAAGACTCGTTTTGAAAAGGGGAGAATCGAATCTATATATATTACTCACTACTCACTCGGGTTAGCCAATTCACAAAAGAAACACGAAAAACACAAGAGAAACACGAAAAACTTACTATACATACCTGGTTTTTCTGCCGAACGTGTTTAATTGTAAGCTTCTTTGTTGACAACAAACGATTTCAACCTATTCACGGCTAATCTAATGCCGATTTTTAGCTATCTACAACGAATTTGATGCCAATTTCAAGCTACTCGTGCCGAATCTGATATGGTGCGGAAGAATAATAATTTTTGTACCATAGGAGAGAGAGAAATCGATGTACTTTGGAGGAAAGAGAAAAAATGTCGATTAATTAAAGAATAAGAGTAATATGGGATATCGATATTTTAAAGCTAGATTTAAAGTTGAATTTTTTTAAGATGGGATAGGATTGAAGTCGAAACAACACCCTCTTTTCCGTATGCAAATTTTTAAAAAAAAAACAAATACTTATGAACAATTTAGATTTGTTTTTATATCGCACGATTTTGTTCCTTTTTTGCACACACACATTTTTGTTTTAACAATATAATAAAAATCTAAAATAAGTTTTGGCTGACAAAAAAGCATATAAGATCTGGTCCAACAAGAATATGAGATGGTTTGGATTATGGAAAGCAAGCGTAATTAATGGTTATTAATCATAACAATTACAATAAAAAATCATTATATGGTAATTAAATGAAAATTAATAGCCATTTATTTTGGGGGTTTTCAGGGGGATTATCAAAAATGCCCCTGTAGGGCTAAAGTGCTTCAAAAATACCCTTGGCTGGAAAAAAAAAGTTTCAACTTCAAATCTACCCTTAAAATATTGATAATCCCATGTTACCCTTTACGACATTTTTTCTCTCTCCTCTAGACTAATTCTCGTTCTCGTGCGAAAATTACTGTTCCCCCACACCACAACAGATTCGGCGAGAGTAGCTTGCAATCGGCATCAGATTCGCTGCCAATAGGTTGAAATCCTTTGTTGTCAACAAAGAAGCTTGCAATTAAGCACGTTCCGCAGAAAAACCAGGTGTGTATAGTGAGTTTTTCGTGTTTCTCTTGTGTCTATTGCAATGTCAAAGGTGACAGAGTGGGTCACAGAGTCGTACGGTCGCACTTCAAGCGACTCAAGCGACCCATGCGACCCATGCGACTCATGCGACCCATGCGACTCATGCGACCCATGCGACCCATGCGACCCATGCGACCCATGCGACCCAACTGACCCTTTGGCTCAACCGACCCATGCGACTCGACTGAACATTGCGACCCAAACCGACTCACTGAGACAACCGACTCAAACGACCCTTAGACCCCCTGGGACGCTCAAGCGACGATTGCGACCCAAACCGACTCACTGAGACAACCGACTCAAACGACCCTTAGACTCCCTGTGACGCTCAAGCGACCATTGCGACCCAAATCGACTCACTCAGACTCAACAGACTCACTGACACTCACACCCATTTCAAATCAATAAACCATTCTGGGACTCGACAGCCTGCAAACCCTAGAAATCGACGCTCAACCGACCATCGCGACCCAAACCGACCCACTGAGACAACCGACTCTTGCGACTCAACCGACTCACTGAGACTCAACCGACTCATTGACACTCACACCATTTCAAATCAATAAACCATTTTGGGACTCGACATCCTCCAAAACCCTAGAAATCGATCTACTTACACTTATTGACGCTATTGAAGATTGACTCGTGCTCTCTTCTCCACCGCTGCTGATTCTAGCCATTTCCTTCTTGGCAACTTCGAATTTCCTTCTTGCCAACTTCGAATCGATCCCTCTCAAGTTCGAAATCACTTGTTCTTTCTTGGCTTTTACTCTCCCAGAATGCGGATTTGGCTTTTACTCTCCCAGAATGCGGTTTTTCCCACGTTCGAAAATTAAGGGTAAATTTGTCTTTTCTCCAGTTTTTTTTCCGATTAAATAATTATTTTAGGAAAGGGTATTTTTGAAGCGATTTAGCCCGCAATAATAACAGATAAAAAAGATAAAACAAATAACTAAATTTATAATAATAATAAGTGTGAGATTTTTGTCTTGATATTCATCATCTCTGCTCGAGCTTAGCTTTTGCGTTTCTCATATCCTCTTTCTATTTCTTAAAAGGATGGCGGAAAAAGATTTCAGGGAAAGAAACATGGAAGTGCTGTGAAAAAATCATTACGTGATCTCTCTCCCTCTCTCTATTCTTTTCTCTCGTTCTATCTCTCTCTGTTTTTTTCTCGAAATAGAGAGATAAAGCTGCGTCTATCTCCCACTCGATTATATTTGATTCGATTTCGATCGGGTCTGAGTGGATTTTCATTTGGATGTCATTCTCTTTTTGTTCGTTTTCGATTTCGATTTTTTGTTGTCTGCTGTTTTCACTGTATAAATTTCGACGTGCAGCTTTGATCATAGGCTGTTTTACCTGTTTCGGCAAGGAAGTCTTTAATGTTGCATTGTATCTGAACTGTAATAGGTTCCTTCTTGGCTGATTGTCCCGGAAACTGTGTGATTTCCTGGTGAATTTGTAACTTTCCAGTTGATTTTTCTCATTATCGGGAGAAAATCGTGATACCCAGAAAATAAAGAAACAAAACATCGATTCCTCCACTGAAAATCGAGCAGGCAATGACGGAATCGCCTGCTTCCCTGGTTTCTACGAGAATCGAAGTGTCTGATCGCCGTTTCTCCAATTTGAGGGGCGTGCGGTGGCGCGTGAATCTCGGGGTTCTTCCGTCTGCGGCATCTTCCATCGATGATATCCGTAGAGTAACAGCTGATTTTCGCCGAAGGTAGCTTTCTGATCGCAGATAAAATCGATAATTGAAAGAATTTGAGCTTCTGGTTGTAGGACGTATCGGTACGCTCAATTTTTTTTTGTCCTGCGTTGTTCTGTATCATTGTTTATGCTTTTATTTGTTTTTCATGTAGATATGCATCTTTGAGGAGAAGAGTTTTGATAGATCCACATGTATCCAAGAATGACAATAACTCAGATCTCTCAATTGACAATCCCTTATCACAAAACCCAGGTAAGATTTGGTTTCTTTGAACATCTTCTTATTTCACCAACGGTATAGAAACCTTTTTGGTCTGATATAGCGGAATTCTTGTAATTATATTTTAAATGTTATTACCATGAACTCAGTGAAGTTCCATTATCCTTTGATCACTCAAATTCTTGATATTTTATGAGACTAAAAGGATTGAATCATGTTTTTGTGCAGATAGCACATGGGGCCGTTTCTTCCGCAATGCAGAGTTGGAAAAAACTGTTGATCAAGATTTATCACGGTTATATCCAGAGCATGGGAGCTATTTTCAAGCGCCTGGATTCCAAGGCATGTTAAGACGGATTCTTTTGTTGTGGTGCCTTAAACATCCAGAGCATGGGTATAAACAAGGTAGTGTATATCATCTTTGTTCCTTTTTAACCCTATGGACTTAATATACTGAAGCAATTTACCTGTTAAGTGAAATGGGTGCAATTGCAAGAAAGGGTTTTGAGAAAAAAGGTGACCTGAATATTGTTTGTTTGTCTTGTGTTACATTACAGGAATGCATGAGCTTTTAGCACCCTTGCTGTATATCCTTCACGTTGATGTTGAGCGTCTTTCTGAAGTGCGTAAAAATTATGAAGATCATTTCACTGACAGATTTGATGGTCTATCTTTTGAGGAAAGTGACGTTACTTGCAATTTTGATTTCAAAAAGTTTTTGGACTCCATCAATGATGAAATTGGTTCTCAGGGAAGGTCAAAGAAAATAAAGAGTCTAGATGAGCTTGATCCTGAAATCCAGTCTATTGTGATGTTGAGTGATGCCTATGGGGCTGAAGGTGAACTTGGCGTTGTCTTGTCCGAAAAATTCATGGAGCATGATGCTTACTGCATGTTTGATGCTCTCATGAATGGGGCCGGTGGTTGTGTTGCCATTTCTGACTTCTTTACTCATTCTCCAGCCAGAGGATCATACACTGGGTTGCCTCCTGTTCTTGAAGCATGTACTGGATTCTATCAACTTTTATCAGTTGTTGATTCATCTCTGCACAGCCATCTGGTTGAACTTGGAGTTGAACCCCAGTACTTTGGGCTTCGTTGGTTGCGGGTTTTGTTTGGACGGGAATTTGCACTTCAGGATCTTTTGATAGTGTGGGATGAGATATTCTCAGCAGATAATAGTAGTAGATTGGATGAAAATGATGTGGATTCCAATAACCATGCCTGCAGGATCCATGATTCTCCTAGGGGAGCCCTCATTTCGGGCATGGCTGTCTCAATGATATTATATTTAAGGTCTTCCTTGCTTGCTACTGAGAATGCAACGTCCTGTCTCCAGAGACTACTAAACTTCCCAGAGAACATCGATATCAGCAAGATTATAGAGAAGGCTAAATCCTTGCAGTCTTTGGCTATGGATGCTGATGTACAATCGGCTCTGTCAACTAATGGTGTTTTTGACCTGAACAGTCCTGTATTTTCAAGAGCTAATAGTTTACCTTTGGATTCTGTTTCTCCAAAATCCCCTTCGATTATTGCACCCAAAAGCTATTGGGAGGAGAAATGGAGAGTTCTACACAAAGCTGAAGAAGAGCAAAGGAAAAGTGGTTCGGAGAAAGAAAGCCCAGTACAGAGAAACAGGGTATGGTCAAAGGTGAAAAAACTTTTGAGAGCGGATACTGACCCGTCACTGAACATGATTGGAAATGGGAAAAAGGAAGTCAATCCACCATCAGTGAGGCGGAGCTTGCTTGAAGACTTGTCTCAACAGCTTGGTTCTGACCCTGAGGAAGCTATTAAAAGCAGTAAGTTTATAGATGACGGTTGTCCTGTGCTTATGAGCAGAGAACAAAGTCCTCCTTTAGAAACTGAGGACCAAAATATGGGTTTTCATTCTGTGGGAGAAGAGAGTATAGCAAGTGGACTTGGACCCAGTGAGGAGAATTCGTCTATTTTCTCGGAATCAAGTAGTCCTCTCAGAGATTCAAAGTACAATGACAATGATTCAGAGAGCAGTACTACGTCAAACTTTTCTCCCGAGGAAAACCAGAACAGTAAAGGCACAAGTTTGGATTCACCTCTTCCTGTGTCCTGTCACCCGAGCAATAAGTCTCCGGCAACTCAGTCTATAGGCCATGAGACCACTGAGAAATCTGCTGGCAGTACCAAGGAGCGTAAGCTTCTGCTGGGAAAGTTCCAGTGGTTTTGGAAGTTTGGGCGCAATCTTGCTGGTGCGGAAACTTCTACGAGGAATGGTTTCGATGCTTCAAAATCTGATGATGTTGCAAGTAATCAGAGTAACATGGTCTGTCCGTCTGGGTCCAATTCTCCCCAGGCTTCATCTTCTAGCAACAAAGGAGAAACAGACCAGAATGTAATGAACACTTTGAGGAACCTTGGCCAGTCCATGTTGGAACACATTCAGGTGACTTCCCAGCTCTCATTTAATCATGTGTGTCAACAATGTCAAATGCTTAAAAAGCAATGGCTAGTTGATAATTGCAACAGAGCGTATAGGCAGTAAAAGATAGCTGAAAGTGTTACTTTAACTTCTCATGCTTACCTTAAGTTTCCAAGAAAATTAAAAGACTGTTTGCAGTGAGGCCTCTTGAGCATCTCGCTACACTATATTCACCCCGAGAGTCTAGGTTCCGCTGCTTGATGCACAAGTAATTTGATTATTTTGATTGTTTGTCAGGTGATCGAATCGAAGTTCCAGCAAGAAAGAGGTCACACAGGGTTGATAGAAAACTTAACTAAGACCAATTTGGTTGAAAAGGGACAACTCACTGCCCTGACAGCAGTCAAGGAGCTTCGGAAAATCAGCAATCTGTTGTCGCAGATGTGAGGTAAAGTATTTACTTCAACAGTATCCTTAGTACATGTATATACATTTGTAATGTCCTAGGAGTTTAGAAATAAAAGTGTAAGTTTCTTGTTCGGCTGTCGTCTCTTTGTTGAGTTTACAAGAGATGTATATTGTTCTAAAACTCGTTCTGGTTGGCCATTTAAGTGTCGTCTAGATTTCGGTGGACGTATAGCGATCGAATAAGTACAGCCAAAATTTTCTTTATGGAATTTTTATCCAAAACACCATCTGATACGAGCATGGACAGCGTCGAGAAATCCGAGCATGAAAAGGACGCTTTAACATTACAAGAGGTGTCGTGACCCGTGCTAAGGCTAGAGAAGAGAACGCCCTAACATTACAAGAAAGTCTCGTGACCCGTGCTAAGGCTAGAGAAGAAGACGCCCTAAGTGTACAAGAAGGTCCTGTGACCCGTGCTAAGGCTAGTAAGCTCAAGGATGCCATCGGAGGACTACTTGCAGTCGTGCGAGTTCATGACGAGTGCTCGACTCTACAAGAAAACTTCAACATCCGAGTCGTATTTCATGTTGAAGATCATCTTACAACGATCAACAATTAGGACAAATGTTTCGTGCGTGTTCTTTTCCCATCGTTGGTTTTGTTCCATGTGGTTTTCCAACGATGGACTTTTAACAAGACCACGAATCACTTACGTCTTTCTAATTGTTGATCCGAGATTTTGCCGATCGTATCGAAGCACATTACCGTTACATTTCTTTTTATTTTAAATATCTTTTCATATCCACCAAACTCAGTTCGATATTTTTGGTGTGTTATATCCAACGAAATCGATCTTCAGTATATCGAGATTTTTCCGCAACTCTCGTGTGACCTATCATTCCACACGTCTTATGTAGGGAGTTTCTCGGTTCCACACGCCTTATGTAGGGAGTTTCTCGGTTCAGCTGCAACAAGGTTAGGTTTATCCTTGAAAAACGTGAGTAACACATCACCATCCTTTGGATATTTCAAAAAAAATTAAAATTTAAATCCATTTGGTAAAATTAATTTACCAATTTCATGTTGTTTACCTTAAAAGGTTATAAAATGTGTGTTTTAAATATTTTAAAACAAAAGTATAAAAAAACGTTTAGTTGGTCTAGGCATCGAGCGTTGATCGATCGAAGATCAAAAACATTGACCGATCAACAAATGTTGATTAGTGTCTAACGACTTACAGCGCCAGACTTGTATATATTCTTTGTTGCAGGTTTACGGGTGAAGCTCTGCTTCATCTCTGGGAGAGATTTGAATCTATTATTTCCAATTAATTAAATCAACATTGTAGATACTGAGACAAAACGGTGAACTTATGTACTGTGTTTCAAACGATAAATCAAACCTAGACAAGACCACTTTCAGTTTATAGTTTCAAAGATAAGTCTCAGAAGAGAAGGGCGACCTCTCTTAATCTAAGTTGTGGAAGCCAGGGAGAAGCGAAGTTATAAATCCAAAGACAATCATCTGAATCTCTTTGACAATTCCCCACCATTGGTTTCCCACTGCTGGTTCAACTACATTCTCATTCTCATTTGCTCGGTTCGCATTACCCGCTCCCTCCGCTTCATTCTCTTCTCTTCCTTGTACTTCTGCACACAACGAGAGGCGTTATGAGAGGATAAAAGTTCTTATGACCCGAGAAAGATTGGATAGCTGTGTCAAAGCCATGAGGGTGTACGGTAAAGCGAAACCAAAGTCAATAAAGAAAGCCCCGAAAATAAGAATTCTTCTGCGGACTGGAATATGCATACCTGGAGCAACATTATCATTCTGCAGCCTTGCCTCGGCTGGATTATCATTTGCTCTTAGAGCAGGCCTTTGATGCCGCGGTGGTGCTGCTGCTCTCTGCATGCCTTGGGAAAGCCATTGTACTAACGGAGCTAGAGCTCCAGTTTGGTATCTGTCAATTCCAACGTTAAAGCAGTTCAGCAACTTACTTTTACTGCTTTTGAACATATAACAAGTAAAAGCCTCGACAATTTCAAAACATGGATTGATGGCTTTCGAGGGACTACTGAGAACAATGGCCCCTTTTATATAAGCATCTCTTTGGGACTGCCAAACAATTTACTGGTCATGCATCTCAGACATCACTGGGTCTTTGTCATACTCAAGATCCCAGAGTTCTTGGAAAGAGACTACACAGATTCTCGAGACTTACAAGTATATAATTAATGCGAAAACCACCAGAACAGCTAGCCTTTGTCTAGATCCATCTTGGTTGAACAAAAAGATAACAGCAGTGAGCTTGAGTATGAGAAATAAATCAAGCTGGAAGGGTATCCGGAATCTCCTTCCAATGGCTTGTCTTTGATGAGCAGGTTGTTGCTGCTGACCCTGTTGTTGTTGCCCAGCTTGTACTTGTTCGTCAGCCCCAGTCGCAGCCTCATCATTTGGTCTAGTGCTATAAGAAATAGAAGTCCACATACTTCAATATAACCGTATAAATTCACCGATGATTCAAAAATCTGATTTAAATTTGGAATACACATTTGAGGATGGTTCGTATTATCAACTGGGTTTGAAACATGAAGTCCATGCGTAAGTAACTAAATTGTCATCCTCTCGACGTACATTGACCAAGAATCTAGTATTAAATTCCAGAGACAGCCAAAACTCAATTCTTTTCCGTAAATAGCTGACTCAATTGTCCTACGGGCACACTACCAGATACAACATAACTCTTGTATCATCTAATACAAAAATCTACAATAATATTACTTTGGGTCAGGAATCTACTAAATAGAAGCTTATTTCCTCGATAAAGGTAACACAGAACGCAACAGCATTATGAACTATGAAAGGTAATTCACCGAACTCATGAAAGATTGAAGAAACTACTTACATAGGGATATTGTATGTAAGAGGGATAAGGTTGTTTGATGGAAGACCAGGAACATGTCCTGTAAAGGGAAGGAAAGGGACTGCATAGATGCCAGCTCCTCGGTTTGTCTGTTCTTCGTACTGAACTGGATTCATTCCAGGAGCGAGAAAAGGATACCAGACCGGATTCATAGGGAAATCACCATTTGGATAAGCTCGAAACCCTGAAGACGCTGAAGCCTAAATACTCGCACCACAAAATTAACTCGAGCATTAACACAGGGTCTTACACAAAGTTACAGTGTCAAAATTCAGAAATGGAGCCCTAATCCATCATTAGATCCCCCAATGGCATAATCCAAGAACAGAAACCAAAAGACATCTATCACCCATCATATCAAAATGTGTAATTATAGCAGGAATCGAAGAATTTGATAACCGGAAAGACAGAAATTCTAGCTTAAAGGCAAAATCATTAATCGAATTTCACAAGAATTATTTGAAGAAACTGATCAACCTGGGATTTAACGTCAGTACCATCCTGAGAGGTAGAAGATCGATCCTTTATGATTTCTTCCGCCATTATCATAGAAAGGATCATCTCACCGAGATGTTCCTCCCGTTTCTTCTGAAAGTTTTTGATTTTGCTTCGGCGAATTACGTCGCTTCTTCGTCATCTCTTCCAATCGAGAACCGCCACGTCAGCTCATTTCGTGACTTCAGATTTGTTTACTAATTTCAACCCTTACCTTTTAAAATTTACAATGTGTCCCTCAATTTTCAGATAGTTCGGAGCTCGTTCGAATAAAGAAATCTCTAAACGCCGTTTTATGCCGGATGCCATCATCAGATTTATACAAAAAATGTAACGCATCAATTTATATAATTATACGATTTTATTACAATTTATATTTAATATACACAATTTATGATGATTAACTGTAAGATGATGTGCAAAATAATATATAAATTGTATGAAATATAAGATTTATAATAAAAATATATAATATTTTAATATTATTAAAACAAAAACTAGAGAAAGAAAATTTTAAAAATAAATTGTAACTTTAATTTTTTCAAACTTTAAATGTTTTAATATTATTTTTAAAAATATAATTATATTTTTAAAAAATTGTAAAATTAAAATAGAAATAAAATCAAACCAAAATTTTTTATATGATATATTTTATATCCAAATATAAAATAATTAATCAGTTAATTTATTTCACATAAATTATAAATTATTTATAAATTTAATATAATTTTTATTTAATTTTTTAATATTTTATTTAGACAAGATTAAATTTAATATGATATTTTTATCCAAATATAAAAAATTAATCTTTAATTCATTTACAAATAAAATATAAAAAATTTGAAATTTAATATAATTTTTTATTTATCCAAAAATAATATTTAATTTAAAAAATAGAGTCGTGTCTCATATTTAACTCTAATTTTATTTTATTATTATAATTAATTAAGAATAAAATTTTAAAATCATTTAATTTTATTTCAAAAATTATTTACATAAAATTTAAATCTTTTATTTTTTTAGTAACTATAAATCACTTTTAAAATACAAGTTTTTAATATCTTAAAATTATATTATGTTCAAAAAACATAAATACTTTTAAAAAAATTTCAAACGAAAATTATTTAGTTTATTTTAAAAATATAAATAATTTTAAACGAAAATGTTTAATGAATAATTATTTAATGTATTTCAAAACAAAATAAAAATATTTTTAATGTTTATATTATATTTTTTGAATCCAAAAATTATTTTAAAATTTTTTCAATAAAATTATGTTTAAAACTAAAATCATTTAAATTTATTTCAAAAATCTTTTTACTTTTTACAAAACATAACTTTTCACTTTTTCGTATTTACAAATAATTTCTATTTTAAAATTTATTTTATTGTTACCAAATATTTAAAAATATTATTTTAAAATCATTTAATCTTATAATTTTCTCTCAAAAAAGTTTAAACCCTAATAACTTTCATGAATAGAAATAAATTTTCATTTTATTTTAAAAAAATAAATTTTCCTCAAAATTTAATAACTCATGTTCATTTATTCTTTTATTATCTTTATATATTAATAAATTTATTTTAACAAGAGAAAACAAATGTATGGTATTCTACAAACAAAATTAAGGTATTCAACAAAAAAAATCACCACTAATTGTTTTTTATTTTAGAATTTCTGTAAATTAAAATTTTTTATAAATATTTAAATAATTATTAATTTTATTTGTTTCTTTCATTTATAATTTTTAACTAATTTTTTTATTTTAGAAATAAAGCAAAAGGTAATATGAATTGTATATAGTTTCTTAGTTTGGTCATCTAAATTTTAAAGTTTTTTCCATAATTATACTAATATATTTTTTCATGATGATAGAATTCAAACATATATAAAATCTCATGATATTCTAAAATTCAAAGATCTAATTAATGAAGGAGAATGTTATAATATTTTCAATTTTAATTCGGTTTCTAACCTTGGTTTATATAATTCATCAGACCAACCATTAAAGATTAATTTTTATTTTACAATATTTGTTAAATCTTGTGATTCTATCATAGACTCGCCTTATGAATTTTGTTTCTCTTGGTATGTCTTTTTACTTTATTTTTTGAAATGAATTAAATGATTAATTATTTTATATTTAGATACAACAAATATCATATTTAAATTTATATTAAAATATGTTATTTGTCTAGAGGAAGTACGAAGAAAGAAAACTCTAACGAGAAGTTAATATTATTTGGATACAACAAATATGTGATTAAGGGTTACTAATTACGGTTAAGAGTTTTGTTTTAAAAACATTCCTCAATACTAATTACTATTTAAAATAATTAAATAAAATTTTTAAGTTGATTAGAAAACAAAATAACTTTATTATTTTATTTTATAAACAATGTGAAATCAATTATTCAAATAAAATAATATTTGAATCTCATTTATTCAGATAATTTGTTATTATTACAATTTTGAATTCTAAGTTGATTAGAATCTCATTTATTTTTGTTATTATTACAATTTTAAATTCTAATTTATTAAAGTTAGAAATGAAAAATTAAAATTTAAAAAGTAAATATCATCTGTATAAATTAATTCAAATTTATTATTGTAATTGTAGTTAATATTAAATTTGAATTTATTGTTTTTGTTCATTAAATCACTCTAACTCTTGATAAACTTATTGAAACAATAATTGAAAAAAATATATATACCACAAAAATTATTAGAAATTATTTAAATTACTTCCATTAAATACTTTTCAATCTTCACTTCCATCTAACTTTGAATATATTCATTTTTTATTTTCATCTAAGATTACATATATTTAAACGTTAATATATAATTATTATAACTAAATAATTAACCTCTACACCTATATATCTTTAATAATACTTATAAATTATACGTATCATATTATATTTAAACTACTTATTAATTGCAATTTTAATAATTTTAAAATTTATGTTATGCACGGGTAATATCTAGTTTTATTATAAATCGTTGAGGGTACAAACATGAAATGAAAATAATGAGATACATTGTGCAAATGTTTTTGAGTTCAGATGAATTCTTCTAAACCTGCTGAATTTCGATCAAGATATTTGATCTTGAGATAACCTTTCCACAATCTTGTTCGAAAGAGTACAAGATCATTTTGTTGAATTTGTCAATAACCTAAGTGAAATTAAAAATAATATTAGGATGTTTTCATAATTAATTAAAAGTTAATTATTTGTTTAATTTAACATAAAAAAGGAAAATAAGTTACTAAAAAACAAGGGAAAAAGTCTATTCCCCTAAACTATCGCATTTTAATCTTATTTCCTCTTAACTTTCTCTCTCATCCTATTTTCCCCTAAACTATCATTTTAATCATATTTTCCCCTAAACTTTAAAAATTCATCATATTTCCCCCTTCGTTAAATATCTATTCATTTTTTTGTTATTTTTTAACAGTCTATAAACTAGAATTCATATAGTTCGGGGGTATAGGCTAAAAGTCATATAGTTTGCGAGGAAATAGGTTGTTTTAAAAATATTTAACAAAAAAATAAAGGATATTTAACGGAGGGGGAAATAGGATGGATTTCTAAAGTTTAGGGTGGAATAGGATTAGTAATGGTAGTTTAGATGGGAATATGATGAAAAAAAAAGTTCAGGGGGGAATAGGATTAAAGTGCAATAGTTTAGGAGGGAATAAGCTTTTTTCCGAAAAACAAAGAGAAAGACTATGAGAAAAGTTCCCTTTGACTTCCAACCATGTCAAAGGATTGAAGAATCTTGATTTCAGTGTGGACTGCTCATTATGAAATTGCATCTTCTTCATCCTAATATCCTTAAAGGTCAGTGCATCTTTGCTTATTAGTTTTGAGAAAACATAATCCATGAAACAAAAATCTCAAAAAAAAAAATAGATCTTAAGTTTGGATTGTTAGAAACGTTTTCGACAAACAAACAACTCTACAGTGATATAAGAGCATATGATCTTCTGTAGCTAAAGATTTCGACAAATTCAGATAAAAATTTGCTCGAAAATGATAGTTTTCGATCGAGCATTATCATTGATTAAGGCAAATTAAACAACGATATCACAAACTCGATCGACCATTATTGTCGGTTAAGTAAATTACACAACGGAACCACGAATTCGACCAAGCAATTTTTTGTAGAAAAAATAGGGTTTAGGTGAAATAGTGCTCGATCGAGCAATTTTGTAAGAGATGGTGCATTCACACAGACAAAAAAACTACCAATTGAGCAATATTTTGCTCGGACCGAGCATCACGGTCTCAAAGGTGATCGATCAAGAAAATGTTTGAGTCGAGCAAATATTTGGTGAGGATGACTCGACCGAGCGGTGTGGCTGTACTGACCGAGCAATTTCTCGGGAAGAATTCGTTCACAAACAGAAAGAGTCGAGCAAGAGTTGTTTGAGCTAAAATATTCTTTCCACCGATCAAATGGTTGTTCGGACCGAGTGTAAATACAGTTTTGAAGGTTATCGATCGAGCAAAGGTTGTTCAAACTGAGCGAATGTTCTGTAAGGATGACTCAACCGAGCATGTGGCTATTTCGGTCGAGCGATTTCTTGGGAAGAATTCACCAATAAATAGATCAACCGAAGTAAGAGTTGCTCAAGTCGAGCGATTCTTCTGAAAGGACAACTCGAAAGAGTAAATGGTTGCTCGGGTAAATCAATTTCTCGATAAAAAATTTCTCACAGTCGGTTTGTATTGAGCAAGTGTTTTTTAACCCGAGCAATTTTTTAGGTAATGGTCACTCGACTGAATAGTGTGACATTCAGGCTAAGAATTTTATCGATGAAATAAAACAGTCTGAGTAATATGAATGCTCAACCAAGCAATCGGTTACAAAAACATACCATTACTTAATTATTGATTTCCAAAATGTTAAAATTGTTTAGGCTAATGCCTTTCCCATCAAAAGTAGACATAGTTGGATTCTCTCTTATATGGAATTACTTGACTATGAAGAGGCGTATAAGTTTGGATTTAACGAGTTTAGTCTGTTGCATATAATGCACAATGAGAGATCAATTCGATTGAATTTTTACATCTTGACTACCTGGGGTATACATATCATAATTGTTGACAACCATAAGTAATGGGTGAACTCAACTATGTCCATAGGAGCGAGTTGACTACCAGGGTACAAGTGATGTAGAGACATTCATGTGTTAAACTTGTTAGTATGTTTGAGAAGCGACCTGGCTACCAAGGATGATGTTTAAGTATTCTTATGTTGTCATACTTTTTGTTTATTTTATAGATCTCTCAGACCATAAAGAAGAATGTCTTCCACATAGTTACGATAGATGACTGATACCTCAACCTTCAGTCTTCCATAAATTGTTTGAGATCAACTTTGATGACGGGTACCTCAACTTTTGGTTGGTTCTCATGCATGAAAACTTATCGATGCCATCGATAAGCCGACCATGACTGCTTACTTGAAGCATGATGATGGTATGACTACTCCTAAGTGTATCATTTTAGCATTGATGAGTTGAAAACTCCAACGTCAGTATCAGGACAAAAAGATGTTGTAGATCATCGAATATCTTAAGAAGAGGTAAGGATCTCAGAGTAAGACAACTAGGTATCGTTGTCCAAGACTTTTTTTCAAATCCATATTAACTGTCAACTCACCCATGAGCCCCATTTTCAAGATGATAGATCTTATACAACAGTTTGAGAAGTTGTGTTGCTCGTTGCACAAGAACTTGTCACAGGATTTGATCCTCTAGTCACTCCTGAATACATTTTCATTGTTCATCATTAATTTTAACATGAACAAGTTGAACTTGGATCTGCATGGGATGTTAAACTTGATGGTTGATTACAAGGATCAAATAGTGTTTGAGATATCGATGGAGTATGAAACTATAATAGAAACTCTAAAGGAATCTTGATTGTCTCAAGGACAAGAATAACGTATGACCTTCATCAAAAGTGTTTTTATGATTTCTTTAGCTACTATTGATTTGACTATATTTAAATACCAACCTTTGTTTTAACATTCGCAATATATTGTAGGGGTTGAGAATCGGTAGGAAACTGGAGAAGAGAGACTTCAATCTACAAGCAGTAATGACGTAAGCGTTGCGACATTACTTGTAAGGATGATTTCTCTATGTATGCTTACGGGCATAACATTGTGTTTAGATGATGTTGATTATATTCTAAAATTTATTTCGAATATAATTTCTATTTTTATGTCGGATAGATACAACATTTGAAACAATTTCTCTAGTAAAATTTACTTTATTTTCATAATATTGAATTATATGCAAATGATTATTCAATATGGTGTGTAGATCTTTATTGATTCAAATGTTAATATGATTAATATGCATATTTTTCGGTCATAAGATAAAAAAATTATAATCATTTAAATCATGCATTCTTTTTGTATTGTAGGCCTGATCATATCAGAGAGAAGATGATTAAGTGTTGCACCGAGATGGTTATCTTGGACAATATGATTATGAATCATTCACTGATATTTCTATTAGTCTATTGGGGTACGCTTTAAAACCGGTTGCATATTTGGTTAACAAGGTTCTCACTAACGGAGTGTCTAAGAATTCATATGAGATATATATAGGACGTGATCCAAATTTGAAACACATAAGAGCATGGGGATGTTTGATTTTCCTTAAGAGACTGCAATTGGATAAATTTGACCATAGGTCCGATAAGTGTCTATATATAAGATATCCTAACGAAACAACGTGATACTATTTCTATCACTTCTCTTAGCACAAATTGTTTGTGGCTAGAGGTACAATCTTTTAGGAAAAGGAGTTCCTTATGAAAAATATTTTCTTATGGAAGGAAACCATAGCATTTACGTTAAGTGTAACTAGTTCGTATGTGGCGGATCTCGACGAGAAATATTGGAATTGGTGGAAACCATTCTCAAGTACTTAAGAAGGACTAAAGACTAATTTTGCAGTGACTATAGTTTAGAGTTAGAGGGGTTCACCGATTTAAGTTTTACATCCGATAAGGACGGTAAAAATCCATTTTATATTTTATATTTTTTTCTGAACGGTGGAACAGTCAGTAGGAAGAGTTGCAAACAAGCTACAATAACATAATCCAATATATAAGCAGAGTACATTGCATACAAGGCAACAAATGAAATGGTGTGGATGAGAAAGTTCATTAGTGAATTTGGTGTGGTTCCTTCGATTAAAGAGTTCATTCCATTATTATGTGATAATCTTGGAGGGATAGGTCAAACGAAAGAACTAAGATCTCATAAAGAAATCAAATCATGTTCTAAAAAAGTTTCATTTGATACGAGATATAATTGAGCGTGAGTACATTTAAATTTGGAAAGTATACAGGAAAAAATTAAAGTCAATTCACTCACAAAGACGTTTGGATCAAAGGAGTTTGACGATCACAAATTGAAGATAAGATTGAGAAATATGACATATTGAAACTAATTCTAGTATACTTTCAAGAGTTGAAAGTGTTTAGAACTAGTATACGGTCATGTGATATTTGAATATTTTATTTAGTAAAATAGTATTTATTTATCATATGATGATTTAAGTATATATATATATATATATATTGCATATGAGATATGTGATATTCCATGATTAATATTATAAACTCGTTCATAATAAATATAGTTGATTTTTAGTGTATATTAATCAAAATATATTCTTAATCGTGGAATGACTAATGAAATGTTAGTTATACAAATAGATCAACCGATTATGGATGATGAACATGAGAATATGATCATTGAAATAACTAAAGTAAGATTTTCTAATGATTAAGTTACCATTAATTAATTTGTATGATTTTTCGTAAAGGATGTAAATGTCAGATTTTCTTTAGACTTAAAGTCAACAGTGTAATTGACAAATTATTTTTCGTTCTTTAATTTTGGACACCCTGTGCTTTAAATCGTCGGGAGAAACACGAGAGGACGAAGAACCTAAAAAGGAAAACAACAAGTTGTTAGGGTTTCGGGTTGTCAAAGGAGAAGAGAAGAAAGGGAAACCTACCGGAGACGGCGAGCCGACGAGAGAGATGGAGAAGACACGGACGGACTGCGTTGCGCCGGAGAGATAGAAGACCGAGAGGGAGATAATCGAACCGAGGAGAACCGAGAGGGAGTTTGTTGGGATCGATTCCCCTCGATGGCTGGACGGAGAAGCTGAACGGGCGAGTGGCGACGCCGTGCAAGGCGACAGATGGGCAAGGAGACGCATCGCCCTAGGGTTTTCGGCAGAAGGTGAAAATCGGGAGAGAAGACTCTCAACCCCTAAGCAAATTCAGTGTGATGATGGGTTGCCGAAAATGAGCCCACACGAAGCTCGCTCACAGGTTGAGCCTAGCCCGTGTGTGTCCAGCCCAGTTTATGAAGAAGCCCAAGGTCCAGTTCTGGTGAAAGAGACCTGAAACAGAAATGCAACAAATTCTGGTAAAATGCGGACTAAAAAACGTGTATGAGCCTATGTTTAGGTTGATTTTACTGAAAAATAGATAGAGATATATGAATTAGACCTAGGTATTATGATCTAGGTTATTTATGCTTTTCAAAACTACTTTATTTATTTATTTATATATATATATATATATATATATATATATATGAAGAGAAGGAGGTAAAGAGTAATTACTCACCAAAAAAAAAAATTAACAACACGTTTTCCCTGAATAATAAACGAGGATGTTGAAATCTCCAAGAATCAGGGAGCAAAGTGCTAATTATTATAAGATTTGGCCATATCTCTGTGAAATGTCTCTGAATCTTTCAGTTCAGTTTTGTGTCTTAAGACTAATCACAGTTTAGATATGTTACAAACAAACAGAGTAACTGGAGCTTGTTTTCCACCATACGAGTGTTAGTTTCACGTTTCTTAGAGAGGAAATTAGGGTTTGACTAAATTTAACTTCAATAGACATAAGAGTTTTATTAATAATGTTGCTTGTCTGACTTCATGTGGTATATTCATGGTGGCAACAACATGAGTTTTGTCACCATGGGCTCTTTCAATTAGTGTACGGATTGTTACATATCTTAATTCCAACATGCTAAAATTATAGTTTTTTTCAAACGTATAAGACAACCAAACAACTCGTTGACATGTTATTATTATATTTTTCCATGAATTCCAAAAACTTAAAAAAATTCTTTAGACTTTATCATTACAATGAGAGGTAATAAATTATAACCCAACATGGGGATATAATAATGTCAATTTTCAAGAAGTTATGAAGTTTAGACGTGTAATTGTTATCCTTTTTCTTATGAGGAGGAACTGATGAACAACAGATTCTGACAATGGCAATTTTAAAAGCTATTTCAATCGTAATCTTAGTTCTTGTGGGTCTTGTTCATGCTCAAGATCAATCTGGTACTCAGAACTCATGCTCTGTAGCAACCTCAGATGCTGTAATAACAATGGTGATTGTAATACTGAATCCTTGGTTTCTCTGTTTAACAGGTTTTATCAGTATAGATTGCGGGACGCCAGATGGAACGAGTTACAATGATGAGAAAACAGATATAAAGTACATTTCAGATTCTGCTTTCGTCGAGTCGGGAACAAGCAAGATTATATCAACTCAATTCCAAACAAGTAACGTTGAGAGACAGTTCTACAATGTCAGAAGTTTCCCTCAAGATAAACGAAATTGTTATGATGTGGCGCCGCCGCAAGGGAAAGGCTTCAAGTATTTGATCAGAACCCGTTTCATGTATGGTAACTATGATGGTCTTGGTAAAGCACCTGAGTTTGATATGTATCTTGGGGTCAATCTATGGGACAATGTTGTTCTTGACAACATCACATCTATAGTTACCAAAGAGCTCATTCACATTCTTCCTTCAGACCATGTTTATCTTTGTCTTGTTGATAAAGGCAAAGGAACTCCATTTCTGTCAGTGTTAGAGCTTAGGCTCTTGAAGAACGATACTTTTATCTGAACCGGAGATGGAATTTGGGTGCACTCGACGATCTTCCAGTCAGGTGAATGCTTTTATTTTCATGTTGTTTTGTCCTACGTCTATTTTGGACATGAATCATGAATTTCTATATATAGTGTTGGACAATCCTAAAACTCTTGAGTTAGATTTCAAGATTTTAGGATTTGTTAGTCAAAGTTCATATTTAACATGATATCAGAAAATTGGTTTGTCCCGATTTGAATATTCACACGTTGGTCCCTTGATTACGATATTCGTGCTCCAAAAATGTGATTAGACGTATGGAAATATTATGTTGTATTGTCCTACATCGATTGGAACATTGGAACATGAATCCAACAAGCTGTTGAGGTTCAACTAAATTTTTGGATTCATCCCACCACAACTTATATTTGACATTAATGTTTATACAATGAGCTTTATGGTTATTTTTGTAATGTTGTGAAGGTACAAAGATGATGTGTATGACCGCATATGGATGCCACTGAGTTTTCCGAATCATCGAATCCTGAATACATCACTCACGATAGATCCAAATAACAACAATGGATTCCAACCCCCTCGCAGTGTCATGAGGACTGCAACCACACCTATTAACACCACTCAAGACTTAGGTCTTTACTGGGAGCCAAAAGATCCTAAGTGGAAGTTCTATGTATACATGCACTTTGCTGAAGTTGAAGAGCTAACACGAAACGAAACTAGAGAATTCACCGTATATTTCAACGAAAAACCAATGATGATTAACGATGTATTCACACCGCGTTACTTGTATACAGATACACTCTCTCCTGAAAATCCTGTGAGTGGAACAAGACTAGAATTTTTTCTTAGAAGAACCGATAGATCCACTCTTCCGCCCATTATTAACGCCATTGAAACCTATCGCGTTAATGAGTTCCTCCAACTATCGTCCGATCAACAAGATGGTGAGTTTCTTTTGGACCCTCTACTCATAGTGAGACTTGGCATATTTAGTTTGATTTTCTTGTGCTTTAGTCGACGCAATAATGAAGATCAAGTCCATTTATGGGGTGAAGAAGAATTGGATGGGAGATCCATGTGCTCCAGTAACCTATCCTTGGGATGGTCTTAATTGTAGCTATGCTGATAACAATCCTCCAAGAATCATTTCAGTGTAAGCATCGATGAACTGATTCATTGCACATTCAGGGTCACGTTCCTTTTATATATGATTTGTTCTCTCTGTAATATGTGTCATGTTTCACGACAATATTTTGGGGTTTGCAGGAACTTATCCTTCAGTGGATTGACTGGCCAAATAGATCCAGCCTTCTCCAATCTAACATTCATAACAAAACTGTCGGTATCCATGGTGTGATTCGTTCTATCGCATATAGAATTTTACAACTGACAAAATGAATTTTCCGTTGCAGCGATTTATCAAACAACAGTTTAACTGGAAAGGTTCCAGATTTCCTATCCGATTTAACGAACTTGACCGAGTTGTAAGTCATGTCAAGTTGAGCAAACAACTCGACATTTCAAGTAAATACATCATTAATTTTTGAGTTAATACATGTTTTGTTTACGCTTTTTCAGAAACTTGGAAGGAAACAAGTTGACAGGATCTCTTCCAGTGAAGCTACAAGAGAGATCAAACAATGGATCACTTTTGTTAAGGTTAGTATTCAATAAGCGTTCGAACTCATCAACAAATCTGTTTGTGTGCTCATGTTGTACCAACGTTTCAAGAGTGGGCGGAAATCCAGATCTTTGCATCTCTGCCTCATGCCAAGAGACAAACAAGAAGAAAAACAACGCATACGTAATTCCATTAGTAGCATCCGTTGTTGGACTACTCGTCCTTTTGCTCGTCTTAACAATATGGTGGATTTTCAAGGAAAGATTACCGAGAGGTAAAAAGAAACAATCCGAAGTTATTTCTTCCAAGAACTCTGTTGCATACAACTTTTCATGTTCTTTTTACAGGTGTTAATGGTGTCAATACCGGGCCATTGGACACAACTAGGCGATACTACAAATACTCGGAAGTCGTACAGATTACTAACAACATGGAAAGAATTCTCGGCGAAGGAGGCTTTGGGAAAGTGTACCATGGTGTCTTAGATGGTAATGAAGTTGCTGTCAAGGTGCTGTCTGAAAGGTCATCTCAAGGGTACAAGGAGTTCCGAGCAGAGGTTATTCTCTTACTTTTTCGAATCGTTTTTTTCTTCTTTAGGTAATTTAGGTATAAGATATTTGGTTCAGCTACAACTTACAAGAGTTTTTTGGAATTAATCTTGTTTAATATCTTCAGGTTGAGCTTCTTCTGAGGGTCCATCACAGGAACCTAACCTCTCTTATCGGTTATTGCAACGAAGGGAAACGTATGGCTCTTATCTATGAGTATATGGCAAATGGGAACTTAGGAGATTACTTGTCAGGTCAGTATTGTTCCTTCTTTTTTTGGTTTATGATTCTTTGTGTTAAGAGTGTGGAACTGATCTTTGATTTGTTCCATCTCTAATTAAGTTAAAAGCCGACATATCTTAAGCTGGGAAAAGAGGTTACAAATATCACTAGATGCGGCACAAGGTTTGTAATATTCTGATAACAATATTGACATTTTCCATCTTGTGATATTTTCTAATTAAAAAAAAAACAATGAACTGTTCTATCGAACCAGGCCTCGAGTATCTCCATTATGGCTGCAAGCCTCCTATAGTACATAGAGATGTGAAGCCAGTGAACATCTTACTCAACCAGAAGCTTCAGGCGAAGATAGCCGATTTTGGATTATCAAGAAGTTTCCCAATGGAAGGTTGCAGCCAAGTTGCCACTGTTGTTGCTGGAACCATTGGCTACTTAGATCCCGAGTAAGTTATTTAACAAACATTTTTTTTATACAAAGAAACAACCTAACACTCTTCTTCACGCTTAGACTCGAGTTGTCGAATGTGGACATTGCGATAGAGTACTGAAAATCGGAATATTCAAATTGGGACAAACCAAGTTCTATACGACGATAAAAGATCAATGACAAACTGTATCTTATTCATTCAACCTGAAGAAACTGCAGATATCAATACATTTGTTTGGGGAATACAGGTACCACGCGACACAACAACTAAATGAGAAGAGCGACGTTTACAGCTTCGGTGTGGTTCTTTTGGAAGTGATCACAGGGCAAAGGGTGATCACACGTTCAAGATCAGAGAGCACACACATTAGTGATCGGGTCAGCTCCATGATTGCGAAAGGGGACATCAGAAGCATCGTTGATCGACGACTTGGAGATGGGTTTGAAGAGAGTTCGGCATGGAAAATCATAGAAATAGCCATGGCATCTACATCTCAGAGTTCAAAGCAAAGGCCAACGATGAGTCAGGTCGTGATGGTGCTCAAGGAGAGTGTAGACAAAGTGACCAGTGACAAGAACAAAGGAACTAATATCAGGGGATCAAGCGAATTGATGTCAATGAATCTGGACTCGTCAATGGGTCCTCCTCAACCAAGGTAGTTGATTTTACGTCACTAATAAATATAGAAATCAGTGTGATGGAGTGATGAAGAACAAGCTCCCACCTGTCTGTTTGTGACATATCAATCTATGTGTGTCTTATAATCTCAGAGATCTTTCGTGTGGCGAAAAACAGAAGAACAATGTTGAATTATCAATCTTTTAAATCTTTGATTCTATGGGATTTCAGAACAAAATAAAAAAAAATTGCTTGATTAAATTGAGGAATGGTTGTCCAAACAATACAGAGATATAATTTCACATAATTTCAGACAAAGAAGTGATCTCCAACTAAAAAAAACATGCCATTTTTGCTTTTTGGAGATCAGACCGAATTGATGATCACACATCAAAACAAAACTAGCAACGTTAATTTGGGTTGGGTTTAATGGTTAACCAACTCAATTCTAGTCACGCTCATATATCTAGTCACGCTCACTGTTTTAATTCGTTTGCTCTTCTCTTCGATTGCTCGCTCTTTTTTTACCGGTCAAATGTTTGATATATTTTTATAACTAAAATACATTATATTTTTAATAATTAAAAAAAATAAAAAATTCCGGAGGAAAATTTTTTCGAAAATTAAAAAAAATTTGAAACTCCTCATTCGCCGTCGTCTTCACCTCCTTCTCCTCGTGCCGTCGTTGCCTCCTCCTCCTCCGTCGCCGACGTGGTCGCCTCCTCCGCTGCCGTCGTCGCCTCTTCAACCTCCACCACCATGATTGTTTCCTCCAATTTTTATTTCTTTATTTTTTATTTTTTTAAAAAAAATTACGGATTCATATTGTTATCCCACTGAAAATTTTTTGTATATAAAATTATTTATTTTTTTATAAAAAGATTATTTTCCCAAAAAATTCTTTAAAAATTATTTTTTGTCAAAAAAATTTCAGACAGTATTTCGTCCTTAATTTTTGGACGGATTTTTTCGGTCGTCTAGAATTTTTTTCAAAGAAAAAATCAATAATAAAAAACAAATAAAACTAAAAGAAAAAATAAAAAAATTTATTGAATTTGTCCCTAATCCATATCCGTCCGGAATTTAGAGACGGACCAAAATTTCTGTCCGGAAATTCCTTCCCAAAATTTAAAATTTTTAGTAGTGTTTGTTAAAAAAAGTTATTTTCATGAATTATCATTTTATATATTGATATATTAAGATGAAAATTTGATTATTATATCATATGTGACGTGTGGAAACGCGAGTTATAAATAACCTAGTCCACTTCACCGCAAGTATACGGATCTTGTAGTACCAGGGTCGATCTCAGGGACTAATACAAGTAAACTAAGAACAAAACTAAACTAGGAAGAAAGGTGATAGGAGGGGATATGGTTCTAATGGTCCTAAATCTATCCTAATGGAGACAACGGAACGAGGGTAAAGATGAACTAGATATGATGAATACTACGGGTGTACGGGATACCGGATATTGCATACATGAACGACTAAAGATCATAGATCTACAACCTACTCTCGACAACGGGAAATTCATGCTCTACGGTCGAGGAGTGATTCTTCCGAGCCTAAACCTCCTAACCATGGATACATGCAACCCTGCCTTCCGACAGCCGATTAACACGTACCATGGCAGCATTAAGACCGCAATCACTATCCCTAAGTTGGCTAACCGACCGGTCAGATTCTCATTAGCCAAGGCTTAATCTACTACTTAGCGGACCGGATTCGTTCCTTAACCTTCCAGCAAGGTTCGACATCCATTGTTGTTGAGCGGTCAGCACTAACATATGATTGATATTGCTAAGCATAGAACCGTAAATCAAGAGTAAAAATCATAAAACTAAGCATTAAAGAAGATCATCGTTCATACATACAAATCCGATAACCCTACCCGCAGTAGGGACTCTACTCACTCATGGAATACATGAAAACAGAAGATAACACAGCCCAATACATGATAAAACCCTAAGGAACTCGATGCCTCGACCTTCCCTAATGCGTTACCGGTGTACGGATTGGTGCTTCTCTTCTTCTCCGATGCTTCCCGAGCTTTCCCAGATGTTTTTCCAGTGCTTTCTTCCCCTGTTCGTCGCCCCCTTTGCCCTAGATCTATTCCTTTCCTTTTATTTGCTCGTTTGAAACTTAGATCTAGGTTGTTACGGATTACGCGGCCCGCTCGGGCAGTGGTGCTGCCCGGTCGGGTAAAGGCTTGCCCGACCGTGGTGAGCGTTGCGCCCGATCGGGTAGTGGTCACCCGATCGTGTGGTTGAGGGGCCCGAGTCGCGTAAACTTACGGGGCAAATGGATGGCTGAATGCCCGAGCGGGTAGTCAGAACACGCCCGATCGGGTAGTGATCACCCGATCTCCTTGTTCATGTGCCCGGTCGTGTAATCTTGCATGGACAAACCCCGTAGACTTTACCCAAGCGGGTGGAGAATAGTGCCCGGTCGGGCACCCATGTGATCTTGATATTCCTCTTTTCCGCTCGTTGCTCGGGTGTCCCTTTGGGTTCTGGAGCTCGGTCTCGGCTCTGAGTAGATTTTCCTTCAAATCTTGTGGTTTTTGACAGGAATCCTTCATATTGAGCTCATTTAGGCCTTGTCGCCTAGAAACCTGAAAACCAATAAAACGGGTGTGTGAAGCTCAAAATAGAATCGGATAAGTATGTAGACGATGTAAGAATCATGCGAAAATGATGTAAAAACCTATCCTAATAATGATACACTTTCAGTGTTATCAAACTCCCCCAGACCTAAACCTTTGTTTGTCCTCAAACAAAACTAGAGTCTAGCCTTAGAAGAATCTAATAACGATGGATACTAGCTCAAAATTTCCGAAGTATTAGCCACTTTTGCATTTCAGCGCGTCACATGGATAAAAGCCTAAGCGTACCGAGTATAGCCCTATATCTACCGAAAGTGCTGAGCCATGAAATCTTTCCTAAAATCTAAGTCTACTTCACTACCCTAGATAACGTCCAAGCAATCTCCATACCGATTTTTCTAAGCTCTTGATATCATTTGAATTTTCTTTTCTCGTTCTTATACACTCATTTTTTTTTCTTTCGCACTTAGATACACGCTTTGTTCCTAGGACGTCGAAGTCGAAGAGGGTAGCTTTCTACTTAGACCCAGGCTGCCTATGGCACACTCATAAGGTTGCGCGACCTTAGAGGAGTGAAGAGTTGCGTTTTTGAATCTTTATTCTTTTATTTTCTTTTCTTTTTCTTGATTACGCAACACTCTAACCCTTAGGACGTAGAATAGCTTCTCTACCCACCACTTAGACCCGAACCATCGAATGTCGATGTACTCATGTCATTCTTAACTCGGAAAAGCGTAAAACTTATCCTAGATGACAGCGGAGTATAAGCGTGTGGTCTAACTCTAGAACGCTAAAATATATCAATGAAGCATAGCTAAATGGTATCTACGGAGATATGTCTACTTGGTATCGAGATCTAAAGGGTGAATTCAACTAGACATAGGGTTTCAAACATAACTACTCGACTAAACGGTATCTAAAAGGGCTTCTAAGCAAACCTAAACTATTATCCACGATTCAACAAAGTAGCAAAAATATGACTAAATTCGAAAAAATTTTCGCTAGATCCATCTTATTTCTAAATCCTAATCTAATCATGCCGCTCTAAAAATGCATCCAAATATCAATGAATGTAAGAAA
>CM071874.1:6807590-6822484 GCA_036759665.1 Gynandropsis gynandra | reverse complement strand
GTCTACAAATTGCGAAAATTGCGTCTCGTCACTTTGCTTCTTCTGAAGTTGACGCTGAGGGAACGGCAACGGTGGAACTCCCCGGCAACGGCGCCAAAAACTTGACGTGTGGAAACGCGAGTTATAAATAACCTAGTCCACTTCACCGCAAGTATACGGATCTTGTAGTACCAGGGTCGATCTCAGGGACTAATACAAGTAAACTAAGAACAAAACTAAACTAGGAAGAAAGGTGATAGGAGGGGATATGGTTCTAATGGTCCTAAATCTATCCTAATGGAGACAACGGAACGAGGGTAAAGATGAACTAGATATGATGAATACTACGGGTGTACGGGATACCGGATATTGCATACACGAACGACTAAAGATCATAGAACTACAACCTACTCTTGACAACGGGAAATTCATGCTCTACAGTTGAGGAGTGATTCTTCCGAGCCTAAACCTCCTAACCATGGATACATGCAACCCTGCCTTCCGACAGCCGATTAACACGCACCATGGCAGCATTAAGACCGCAATCACTATCCCTAAGTTGGCTAACCGACCGGTCAGATTCTCATTAGCCAAGGCTTAATCTACTACTTAGCGGACCGGATTCGTTCCTTAACCTTCCAGCAAGGTTCGATATCCATTGTTGTTGAGCGGTCAGCACTAACATATGATTGATATTGCTAAGCATAGAACCGTAAATCAAGAGTAAAAATCATAAAACTAAGCATTAAAGAAGATCATCGTTCATACATACAAATCCGATAACCCTACCCGCAGTAGGGACTCTACTCACTCATGGAATACATGAAAACAGAAGATAACACAACCCAATACATGACAAAACCCTAAGGAACTCGATGCCTCGACCTTCCCTAATGCGTTACCGGTGTACGGATTGGTGCTTCTCTTCTTCTCCGATGCTTCCCGAGCTTTCCCAGATGTTTTTCCAGTGCTTCCTTCCCCTGTTCGTCGCCCCCTTTGCCCTAGATCTATTCCTTTCCTTTTATTTGCTCGTTTGAAACTTAGATCTAGGTTGTTACGGATTACGCGGCCCGCTCGGGCAGTGGTGTTGCCCGGTCGGGTAAAGGCTTGCCCGACCGTGTTGAACGTTGCGCCCGATCGGGTAGTAGTCACCCGATCGTGTGGTTGAGGGGCCCGAGTCGCGTAAACTTACGGGGCAGAATGGATGGCTGATTGCCCGAGCGGGTATTCAGAACTCGCCCGATCGGGTAGTGATCACCCGATCTCCTTGTTCATGTGCCCGGTCGTGTATTTTTGCATGGATAAACCCCGTAGGTTTTACCCGAGCGGTTGGAGAATAGTGCCCGACCGGGCACTCTTGTGATCTTGATATTCCTCTTTTCCTCTCGTTGCTCGGGTGTTCCTTTGGGTTCTGGAGCTCGGTCTCGGCTCTGAGTAGATTTTCCTTCAAATCTTGTGGTTTTCGACAGGAATCCTTCATATTGAGTTCATTTAGGCCTTGTCGCCTAGAAACCTGAAAACCAATAAAACGGGTGTGTGAAGCTCAAAATAGAATCGGATAAGTAAGAATCGATGTAGGAATCATGCGAAAATGATATAAAAACCTATCCTAATAATGATACACTTTCAGTGTTATCAATATGCTTTTAATATATGTTACGAATTGTATTTTCATACATTATTGTTTTGAATATTGAATATTAGTTATAATATCTAATCTTATAAACATGTCTATTATAAATGTTAAATGATAAAAACTTATATACAAAATTTTGTTTATATAAATAACCTCGTTTAATCCGATCTGTATAATCCATTATTAAATGGATCGGGTTGAACCCAATCCAATTTTTTTTATAAAGCTCATTCTATTTTAGTGGGTTGGATACAACCCAACCCATTGACATCTCACTCTCCGGTATTGATTTTTAACCCTTTGTTTTAAAAAACAATAAGCAAGATGATACACAAGAACAACAAAGGCCACCGGTGACTTCAGCTATAGTAGCTGGAGGAAGATTAAAGAAACTTAACACTTTTTAAGAATAGAAGAAGAAATGATGAAGAATATAGTGTAAAAGTGCACGAGAAGAATACAAAAATAAGGCTCCAATTGATCTTTGATTATATGTATTCCAGTTGGCCGAACTGACGTGGACATAAAAGGGGATATTTTCTTTTTAAGATATAGAAAACTAATACAAAAAGAAAAGATATAGAAGTAAATATACAAGGAAGAAAACATATATTCACAAATATATCATATTTACTGTAAAGGAAACAAGATTTATTTTTGTTTCTTTGTGTGGTGCACGTGCATGTGGAGAAAGGAGGAGCCGGCTTGAGACCTTTTTGGAGAGAAATATTGGTTTGATTCTTCTAGACAAGACAAGAGACATTCAACATTTCATTTTTACGAAAAAATTCGATTTAATCTGATTCGAATTCTAATCTGAAACTCTATCGTGAATTATATCAAAATTTGATAAATAAACACTTGAATTCATGGTATACGAGATGCAGCGGAATAGATCTACGTGCAATTATCGGAAACTTCACACCGACAAGATGTATGAAGTAACTCAGATTCTTTGAAAGTTGTTTTTCTTTAAGATGTCTGTGATTAACGAAAATCACTATACCAAAACCAAATGAATCTCATATATATATACATATATACATGTATATGTGTGTGTGCACGTGAACCATGAGCATATACCTCATGGAGATAATTTTCGCTAAAAGCGTGATTGTTTCCACTTTGTTATTTCTGGCAAAACATTTTTCCAAGACCTCGAGATATTCCTTAGCTAATGTCATTTCATTGGACACCGAGCCCCTAAAAACCAAAGGAATTAAATGCCTAATGATCATCAAACACGTGCAGTATGAGGTTTCCAACGCTCAAGTTTGTTACGATCATCAATCTCCCTAATCCCTAATCGCAAGGTCGTGACCCATCAAAGCAAGCACGATCAGTAAGTGCTCTTTCCATTCAGCAAAGTTCGACCCATTCAGCGTATGAACTAAACTAATGTTGGCAAAGATACTTGATGCCGATTTCACAATTGTAAACAAAAGATAGCTTGTGTCTTAGACATACATTTAATAAAATCTTAATTAAATGATAACATAAGATCCAATCTCATCACAAGGCATTTGCGCAACATCAAAATTTAGTTTTTGGCAATAATTTTGACTTGCAATATAGATGATTCAGGGCATTAAATAAATAGTGTAAATCAAATATCTCATATAATGGTTAACCTTTGTGCACATTCATCACATTTATGTCATTTCGAAAATATACACGAATGCACACATAATATAATATTGTCAAATCATGAATAACTTTGGGTTTATCAAAGTTTGCATAAATAATATTATTAGCATTCTCAATGTAATTGAAATAATTATTTTTCTCAAGATTACTCAATTTGGTAAGATGTTAAAAGTTTTAATTAAATCGTATATATTATTAATCAAATGATATTTATTAATAATCATCATAGTTTTAGTGAATAACCTTAATTCAATAATTACAAATTAACTTTATAATTACGTGATCCTGTGTAATAAATCATAGTAACTAAAATTAATAATATAATATACATAAATAACATTTGCGTCAATTCTAATCTAAATGAATTGACAAAAAATTAATTAAAAATAAATTCATCTTTATACATATTAATTTACGGATTTAATTCTATATTTTATTGTATTATTCCCTCGTAATCGCGAAAAACTATAAGTATATTCCGTATTCATTGAATGGAGCGATCAGCGCAATTGACAAGAATGCTTTGGATACAAAGTTCGAATCCGAAACCTGGTACTCTTAACTTCTTTGGGTAAAAAAAAAATGCAATTGGCTCGACCATTTTTTTATAAAAGAAAAAAATTATCTGGACTAGTCCCAAAACTTTTTTTATCATTGGACCTCTCCAAAAACGGGCTAATAACAATAAAGCCCAAAGAAACTAGGGTGAGTAATTTTTGTTATTATTTTTCTGAAAAAACTTTAAGTGGGTCGGGCCTGGAACCTTTTAAACGTAATGGACCAAGCCAGGAACGTTTTTCTAAACATAAAACGGGCTTGACCTAAAAAAACCCAATTATTCCTTTAAAATTTTAGGCACGGCCGCCCTAATAATTCATTCCTATTTGTTTTTTTTTTAAAAAAAGAACAATTGGATGTTTAATCGGGTTAACTTTCAAAAATATTTTTGTAGGGTTAAAATATTTAAAAAATACCCCTACGATCCTACGATTCAATTTGATCCAGCGACTCAGTTCGATTCTGCGACCCTTATTCTTATGCGATATTGGATCCCTGCAACCTTTGTCCATCTACGATTCTTGAACTCTTACGACTCGTGTCCTTCTACGACCTTTGGACCCCTGCAACCCTTGTTCCTCTGCGACCCTTGGATCCCTACGACCCTTGTCCCTCTACGACTCTTGTTACAATAATACTAAATCCACAAAACATCGATACTAACAATATAGTCAAAATAATTTATTATTTACAAATTATTTACAAATAATATGAATAATTTTTAAAAAAATTACAATGTACAAAATTGAATTATCCATTCCTAAAATTATGTTACAAATAAACTGTTAAAAAAGAACAATGTACCAAAATACATCTTCCATAATCAACGAGTAAACATTTTTTAGACCCATGCGACCCTTTTCCCCCTCCGACCATTGTCTCCCTTCGACCCTTATACCTCTGCGACCACTTGGACCACTGCGACCCTTATCTCCTTTCGACCCTTGTACCCTCTACGATCTTTGTACCTCTGCGACCCTTTGTCCCTCTGCGACCCTTGGACCCCTGCGCCATTGTCTCCCTCGTAGGGTCAAGGATCACAGGGTCAAGGGTCGAACGGGTAAAAGGTTCGCAAGGGACAAATGGTGCGACCCTTGCAATCCTTTACGCTTTATTATTTACAAACAATATGAATAATTTTTTAAAAAATTACAAATAAACTGTTAAAAAAAGAACAAGTTGAATCAACGAGTAAACATTTTTTAGACCCTTGGACCATGCCACCCTTCTACCCTCTGCGACCCTTGTCTCCCTTCGACCCTTGGACCGTGCGACCCTTGTACCCTCTGTGACCCTTGGACCCTCTGCCTTCCTTATCTCCCTACGACCCTTGTCTCCCTTCGACCCTTGTACCTCTGCGACCCTTTGTCCCCTGCGACCTTTGGACCCTCGCGACCCTGATTACAATAATAGTAAATCCACAAAAACATCGATACTAACAATAATACATTCTATTGAACAATAGTAAAAAAACCAACCAAATACAAACATGAATTTTGTAGTTCAAATGAGGTTCAAAGCAATCAAAATACAACGAAATTCAATCTATGAAGATTATAGGGGCAAGCAGTAGACAAGGTACATCATCAAGAACGGTGTCCAGTTCGACTTTGAGGGTACAACCCACGTTAAAGTCATTATCATGAAAAAACTTTGTCCAACCCCTGATGATGCTAGCACCACCGCGTTTCATGGGCCTTAGATCTGCCTCCCAAATGTCCGTGTAATTGGTTATCAGCTCAACCTTATATGGGTCGGAAGGGTCACATGGGTCGGAAGACAGGAGTCTGACAGCAACATGACAAGTCACATGGGTCGGAAGAAAAGATTCTGACTGCAAAACGACAAATCTCATGGGTAGGAAGGGTCACATGGGTTGCAAGACAGGAGTCTGACAGCAAAACGACAAGTCGCATGAGTCACATAGGTCGCATGAGTCGTCCATGGGTCATATGTGGTCATATAGGGTCGCATGCGTCGGATGGACTCCTCTATTTATAAACTCATATTTAACAAAAAATAAATGGACTCCTAAAATTCACGAAAGACACTAAATACAAAGAATGACCAAGGTGCATGTATTGACCACATTAAAGAACCTTTTAATATAGGTATTGAATGTGGCATTGGTAAAATAAAAAGCATAGCTAGCACCTGGAAAAAGCAGTAGTCTGACATTGAAAAGACTAGTCGAAAGACTGGAAATGGACAAATAGTTGTTAGTGTTATTGTTAGTATCGTTGTTTTTGTGGATTTACGATTATTGTAACAAGGGTCGCACGGGTCCAAGGGTCGCGAGGGACAAGGGTTGTACGGGTCCAACATATTTTGATTTGAGCTGTATTTTCAAAATATTTTTCATATTATTTGTAAATAATTTGTAAATACTAAATTAGTATCGCACGGGTCTAAGGGTCGTAGGGGTCCAAGGGTCGCAGAGGGACAAGGGTTGCAGGGGTCCTAGGGTCGAAGAGGTCCCTCTGTGACCCTTTTACCTCTTCGAAAGTGTCGAAATGGACAAATGGGTCGCAAGGGTCCAAGGGTCGCAGAGGGACAAGCGTCGCAGGGGTCCTAGGGTCGAAGAGGTCCCTCTGTGACCCTTTTACCTCTTCGAAAGTGTCGAAATGGACAAATGGGTCGCAGGGGTCCAAGAGTCGCAGGGGTCCAAGGGTCGCAAGGGTCCCTATGTGACCCTTGTACCTCTGCGACCGTTTGACCCATGCGAAAATGTACCAAATATTAAAAAAAACAATGTACCAAATGTTAAAAAAAAACAATGTACCAAATGTTTAAAAAAAGCCAATGTACCAAAAAAACATCTACCAGTCCAGAAAAAAAAGACAATGTACCAAATATCAAGTTAGTCTTCTTCGGGTTCATAGATACTTTCTCCATTACTATATATATCAGCCGCCATCTTCTCACGCATGGAAGTAACATTTTCGTCGCAAATTAAGCGAAACACATTCATCCCCATTAACGAGGCTTCTACGAATTTTTAGGAGAAAACACCAAAGTCATTCGCGCTTTGGTTTTGTGACAGACCTTCATAATACACATACCTCCATTCATCTTCTCCAGAAGCCAAAGAAGGAAACCCTCCGAGAATGAGCATCTTGGGGACAACTTTTCTTATCTTCTCAATCACCGGATCGATATGCGTTTCCTTAAGGCTCATCTTGCAGTCGTATATCGTGATGCATCGGGTTTTGAAATCTGCTTTGATGGCTACCCAATGGCATCCTACTCATCGATTTTTTTACGATGAAATGTTTAGAACCGAGACAAAACCTTCATAATCACTAATTGGTGTCTTCGTACTTCTGAATGGATACTTGGCATTCAAAAAATCACTAAGAATTTCCAGGAAAGTTTCCATATCCTCGTACATCCACATCGAGAGCGTCTGCATGAAAGCAACATGACAAACGTAATAATTCTGATTCGCGCTGGGATCCAATACCGAGCGAGAAGACACCTCCATCAACGCCTCGTCCAATTGCTGGAAAAAGAAATTAACACACAGGAATACATATGACACAAAACTCTGTGAGACTAAGGGTTTAAAAAAACTGACATCATCTTGAAGCCATACGTTGGCCTTTAATATAATCTCCCAAAACTTTGGCCCTCGGGGAATATCTAGCTCAGATTTCCACCACCGCTCATGTCGAGGTGCCTTCAGGAACCAATATAGATTAGTCAACTTGTCACCACTAGCATCAATGAAGGAAGGAAAACGATTTATCAAGCCCTTTACTAATCCCTTGGGATTACACACAAAATCGTCTTCCCTTTCAGGTTCTTGAACCACTGTTCTTGCTCTTTTCGCCGGCGGAGGTTCAACATATGGCGTAGACTCCTTCGATAAAGGTCCAACACCTGCATAAAATTTACCTCATTAAACATATGGCGACCAATGCGACCTATGCGACCCATGCGACCAATGCGACCTATGCGACCAATGCGACCCATGCGACCAATGCGACCTATGCGACCCATGCGGCCTCAAATGACCGTACTTACTTGGTTCGTTATATTGATTATGTAACACATGCGACCCATGCGACCCATTCAAATTTAGCAACCTAGTGACACATGCGACATATGAAACCTATGCGACCCATGCGACTCTAACGACCCTGCGGCCTATGCGACCCTACGACTTATGCGACCATACGACTTATATGTCTCGATGGAAATTGACACTCAAATGACCTTTTCACTAAATATTACTTACTTGGTGCAACTTTCTCGACAGCCTTTGATTTTGGATTAGGCATATGAATCCCGACATCCCTTAGAAGGTCTCTTACGACATTGATGATTCCTGACTTCCTTATTTCCCCTATTAATTTCTGCTCCAGTGTCAGAGGGACTGCAACATCAGCATCAACATCACTTACGCTACTGCTGCTGATTGTAGCCATTTTCCTTCTCGCCAACTTCAAATCGATCCCTCTCAAGTTCGACATCACTTATTTCTTTCTTGCTATAAACTTTTAAACATGTTTCACGTTGAAAAACTCTCATTTCTTTCTTGTTGTAAAATTTTAAACAGGTTTCACGTCGAAAAATTGTTCGGCTTTCTCGTTTTTGGCAGTTTTTCACGTCAGAAAACTGCCGAACGTGGGTTTTTCCATGTTCGAACATTAAGGGCAATTTTGTCTTTTCTTCAGTTTTTTTTCGGATTTAATAATTATTTTAGGGAAGGGTATTTTTGAAGTGGTTTAGCCCTATAAGGGTTTTTCTGATATTTATCCTGCCTAATCATTGAAATTTTTTTTTTTTTGAAAAAATAATCATTTCCTTTCGCCCGAGAGGTTTTCTTGATCTTAATCTCATCTTTACTCAAAAATTTGCTAAATTAACAATAATTAAACATAAATCTGAATAAACAGAATATAATGATTCTGATATCAATTGAAAGAATTTGATTTAACCTGATTCAAAATCTAAATCTGAAACTCTATCGTGAATTATATCAAAATTTAGGAAATCTGAACAGAAGAACGAAATAAATACCTGAATTCATAGTGTATGAGATACGACGAAATAAATCTTCTGATTCTATGTGCAACTACCGAAACTTCACACTGATTGAATGTATGAAAAAATGAGATTGTTTGAAAGTTTTTATAAGACGTATGTGATTAATGAAAATCACTATACCAAAACCAAATGAATCTTATATATAAACCATAGACCATAAAACCAATAGATAATCGGTTAATTTTCGGTTCTTTTTGTCCATCATGAAATATAAACGATGCTGTCAAAGGTCTGTATGCATATAATCCTCCACATTCAGTTCAATACCAAAGTCCAAATAATTAAACTTGAATCCAATCACATTTAATTTGGACTAAACCGAATGAAAACACTTATACAATAATTATTCATATATATTGGTCCACAAATATAAGATTAACCAAATATCTTATACCTTAAAACCATGAGGTGGTACACTGTTAAAACCATATCAAGTAAAATCTTATGGTATAAAATCTTGGTGAAGGAAAAAAAAATAATTCTCGATTCATGTGTTTGATGAGAAAATTGTTTGAACTTGAGGTTAGTGAAGATCCACAAGGCCAATTCGTTGGTGAAGATCGAAACACATTAAATCGCTTGTGACCTTGGTGAATACACCGACAGGTTGGTGTGAGCTTTGGAAATACCTTTAATTTTGCTTGAATCTATGAAATTAAGAAGACGCTTAACAACCTTCAGCAAGTCGTTCAATCACCATTTCGAGGAATTCAAAGATCTACAATGTAAATCTATGGAGATCTTACAGCGAGACAACCAAGATCAGGTGAGTTCCTTTAGAATACAAGTCTTACATGGGAATTAACAACGACATTAATTCTTTGCTAAACACTACTAGAAAATAAAGATTTCAGGACTAAAAAATCCGTCCCTAATCGATCCCCAAACACGTTTAGGGACTCACCAGATGTATATCGTCCGCAATACGTCCATACATACGAACGAAAATTTTAGTCCTTAAACCTTCTGTAATTTCAGACCACACTGTCATCCGCAAAATGATGGGAAAAGTCACTTATTAACGAACAGGTCGAGATTTCAATTCATTTTTTTCAAAATTGCGGACGCCCAATCCATCCGCAATTACGGACGCCCCCGTTCGCAATTTTGAAAATAAAAAATTAAATAAATTAAAATAAAATTTAATTTTCATTAAATTTTAAATGTTTACAAATAACAATGATTAATTAAAATTCATACATAATTAATATGTATTACAAAGTCTTCGAAGATATTTCCGTGGAGATGGCATCGTGACGGTATGAGATGGCATCGAGACGGCGTGGAGATGGCGTCAAGATGGACCGAGCACAGGATAGACGACATCGAGATAGTGTGGAGGAGAGAGATAGACGAGATGCTTGACGGTCGAGGGAACTCGAACGACCACCTGAATATCCAGCAGAAATAAGTGGGGGAGAGGTGGGACGAAATGAACAATGGTGTATGGGATGGAATTTATAGCCCTTTTCCGGACAGTCAAGAAAAACCGTTCGTAAACCGTCGGCAATTACGGATTGAAGGAATATGGCCGTCTACAATTGCGGACGAAAAGAAAATGAGGTATCCTCAATTACGAACGGAGAGCAAACGGTCGTCTAAAATTACCGACGTAATGAAAATGGTCGTCCTCAATTACAGACGAAAAGCAAACGAACGTCCGTAATTGTGAAAAAAAAGCAAACGATTGTCCGTAATAGTGGACTGCAAGGGCATCGGCATTTAGGAACTGCACGGGGCGTCCGCAATTAGGGACTGCACGGGCGTCCTTAATTAGGGACTGCAGGGGTCGTCCGCAATTAAGGACTGCATGGGTGTCTGTAATCAGGGACTACACTAGGCATCCTTAAGTAGGGATTGGACTGGTGTCCGCAATTAGGGACTTCACGGGCGTCCGTAATTAAGGACTGCACAGGTCGTCCGCAATTAGGGACTGTACGGGCGTTCATAATTAGGGATTGCAATCGGGCACCGCAATTGCGGAATGCAACGATGCGAGCCTTCTCTATTCGTGACCCGACATCGTTCATCAGTCCCGAGCCTTCTCCATCGTGACTCGACATCGTCCATCAGTCCCGAGCCTTCTTCATCCGTGATCGACACCGTCCGTCCGTCCGTCCCGAGCCTTCTCCATCGTGAACCGACACCGTTCGTCCGTGTAGAGTTAACTTTTACAATTCTTAATTTGTTATACTCTTGTCCCGTGACCAATTATTGGACAAGCCAATCGACCATGTGTTGTCATCCAGATGGTATACCATAAGTTGGTACAACAATTGGTACAAAATGCCTAAATAAACATTTCGATTCTCAACTGCAAAATCAGGATATACCTTGTTAAAGTGTTTCCACGCCTCACCATTTGAAGGATGACATATCTCATGTCGCTTGCGGTCTTCTCATGTGCGAGTAGATCTGTTGCCATGGGTTAGAGTTTTGCTGACATGTAATGAAGGTTGTGCTTAATGCTTGGTATAGTATTCGATCATATTTTAGATTGATTGGTTGTTCTTAATGCTTTTATTCTTGTTGGTCACTTGAATGAATGATTATAAAAGTTTGATTGCATCGGGAGGTGGATTAGATTTTGGAACGTAGCTTAACACTTTTAGTTACATACTATTCGATCTCGACGATAATGCCATTATAATCCCAAACAATAAGAATATATGTAATGAAATATATGAGAATTGTGTATGAGAAACGAATAAAAGTTTGAGGGGTTAAATAGATAATTTCTAGACTGATTATGAACTAAGACAAATATTTACCAACGACCCGTCCCTAAGCGGATATGTGGACGTCCCGGATTAGGGACCGCGACCCAAGGGCGTCGCAAATTGCGGACGACATCATGGGTATCCATAAATTTATGGACTGTCGCTGCAGCCGTCCACAATTTGCGGATGCCCCTAGGTCGCGGTCCTTAACCCGGGACATCCACCAGATCCGTCTCCAATCCGTCCGCAAATACGGGCGATTTAGGGACTGTTTCTCCGTCCGCAAGGCGAGGTCTCTAGTTCAAATCCAGGATAGCCAGCTGTTCTGGACGGATTATGAACGGATTTTTGTTGTTGTCCCTATTCTGTCTGTAATCCATCTGCAAATTTAGGGATGGTATGGTCAGTCCGCAAATTCTGTTTGGAATCTTTAAATTTCTAGTTGTGAAAATCATTGACTCTATTGAATGAAGTTTGTAAGCAAACTTAGAAGGAATGAGGGTCTACTAAATTGTTCCAAGGAAGCCCACTTAAGACAATTGATTACAACAAATTCAATGCAAGTCATGAGCGCAAGATCATATGCACTACAAAAAGCACGTAAAAATCAACACAATATCTCAATGGTAGTAGTTGATTTTGTGTTGTTAATCACTATTTTCAACGCTAATGTAATTCGGACGTTGCATTGGCAAGACTCAATTGGTAAACAGTAAGCGTCGATACGATGTTAGATCGGATAATGTCACTGCAATGCCAAACTATGTCACAAAGACTTATGTGTGGTCAACGAAAGTGCATTGCAAAGAGCAACAACACCATGGTTGCAACTAGCGTTGGAATAATTGTCGACTGAGTTAACACGCGTTCACCATAACAACACAGTACCATGTTACATATTGCTATATTTTTCTAACGAAATTTGTGTAGCCAACACCAACGCAAAAGAAAACGCAAGGGTTGCCTTAAAACCTTGTTTGATTTTGACGCTATTCTAACGTAATTTGGGTGCACATAGCAACATAATTTTAACGCGGATTGCATTGACTTTTTTATTTTTTATAAATCAAATTTTGAAATATAAAAAATAATAATTAAAAAATTCTAATAAAACTACTGATTGGTTCTCAAAGTTCAATAAATAACCTAAACTACCCACAAGTGCACGACACGTGTGTAGTACTTCAGGTGTCGATCCCACAGAGACTATGCAACACAACCTAAACTCTAACTGTTAATCAAACTTGCTAACGAACGAAATATGGTTTGAAGAATGGAATACTAAAAGCAAATAAACAAACTAGTTCTTATGAATGAGAAAAACGTTCAAAGAAACCAGTTTCACCACAAGACTACCGAGATCAACAATCAATCTATCTATCATGCAATCCCAGTCAAGTTATCTAAGGCAGACGATCCTAATATGATATCTACCCTCTCTCAAGGCATAGACACGTGATCTTGTCAAGTTGCCTCCTAATTTCGTGGCTGACACCCTAAACTAAACCCATAAGATCTGTGATTCATCCGTTTTACCCTCAACCGCTGCTACCCTACTTTCGTGGCCTAACCTCGATTGTTCTAAACCTGATCTTCTAGGACTAGAATTCTCCTTTCGGTCCTTCTCCTAACCCCTAACACATGCATCTACGTGGCCTTTGTAAACACAAGTCATTTAAGCATTCAGATAAAGAATATATAAACGAAAACGGGAAGATGCATTCAAAGATAAATCAAAAGTTGTTTCGGGATAGCCATGGACTAATCCCTCCTCCTAGAACAAACAAACTACTCACTCATACATCCGTAAACAATCATAAACGAATTAGAAGGTCTAAGGAATATGAAAACCAAACAAAACCGAAGTGTGAAGTCGATTTCCAATGCTCCTCGTAAGTCTCCTTCGCAAGAACCTTCTTCTTCTCTCTACGTGTGCTCTGTCTTTTTTTCTCTTCGTTTCTGTACCCATTGTGCTGCTGAAGCTCTCCCCTTTTTTACCTCTTTCTCCCCTTTCCTTTCCTCTAATATTTTCTCTTTGGCCTTCCCCTTTCTTTCCTCTCTAGTGGCTATAATTTTCTATTTCTTACAGCAACTGCAGTTTTCCTTTTCCGAGTTTTTCCATCTCTTGTTTTTCCATTCTTGTGTAATTGTCAAAGTTTCCTCTTTATTTTCCAGCCATGTAGTTCCTCTTCCTCTTCTTTAACCATATTTCCATTTGTTTTAATTAGCCAACACGTTCCTTTTCTTGTTTTGCTAAGTTTCCTTTTTCACTAGTTTCCATTTTTTTTGGTTTCTCTTTTCTTCATCAGCTTGTATTTCCTTTTCCTCTTGTGCAGCAACGATTTCCTTTTCCTTTTTCCTTCTTTTCCTCTTTTCTTTGCGGCCTTCTTTCTTGTTCTTGCATTTCCATTAGTTTTTCTATCAGCCATTTCCATTTTCTATCTTTGACGATTGGTGTTTCCAATTCCAGTGTAGGTGGCAATCTTTCCATTTTTGTGTCGGCGGTTGGAAGTTTACATTTTGTTCTAGCAACTTGCTCCTATTTTATATAAAACATGTTTCCTTTTCATGTTCCAACCGTGATCTTCTTACTTTTGTTCTAGCAACCGAAATTTTCCATTTTTGTTCCAACCACCGAAAGTTTCCATTTTTGTAAGCGGCCATTGTTTCCATTTTTTTGTAAGCGGCCATTGCTTCCATTTCTCTTCTCCGGTTTATGATTCTTTTGATGCTGACCGTGCATAGCTGACAGGAGAGTGTTTTTGCTTAATTTTGCTTCATTTATTCGTTTTTGTATCCCGATATCTCCATTCACCGCACGGGTAGTGGCTATTCCTTCCCTAAGCAAACGTAAACGTGGAACACGTGGGGTGTACAAAATCCGAGAATTCCCCTTCTACTAGAAATACCGCTAAAGCGAACCTAACCGATCAACTAGCACAGCAAAAGCAAATTCGGCCTAATTAAGTTTTCGGTCTTCATCCTAGGTTCACCAAGGCTACCCATGAGAAAGTAAATAAAAGGAAAACTAAACAAGCCAGCGTAACTCTCTCCACCAAACAAGACTTCAGACAATGCTAAACCTAGAACAACCCAGGATACTTGTTTCTTTTCCGAGCTTCTTTCTTTCTTTATTCCTTTTTTCTTTTTCTTTCTCTTTTTATTTTCTTTTTATGACTTCTTTTTTCGTTTCCCTTTTATTTTTTTTTTATTTTTTTACTTTTTTTTCTTTTTTTTTTCTTTGCATACACACTAGGCTTCTAGGACGTCGAATTTGAAGGGATCCAGCCTCTACTTAGACC
>CM071874.1:6759811-6803804 GCA_036759665.1 Gynandropsis gynandra | reverse complement strand
GTTCTGATTATCCATCTCTCGTTGATCTGAAGGCTCTGCAACGGACAAATAAAGAACGATTTACGTAGAAAGAACGAAAGAAAACAAAACAAAAACAAAAACAAACAAAGACGTGTTGACAATAGTCCCCGGCAACGGCGCCAAAAACTTGATGCGTTCTCATAGTTAAATAAATAACCTAAACTACCCGCAAGTGCACGACACGTGTGTAGTACTTCAGGTGTCGATCCCACAGAGACTACGCAACACAACCTAAACTCTAACTGTGAATCAAACTTGCTAACGAACGAAATATGGTTTGAAGAATGAAATACTAAAAGCAAATAAACAAACTAGTTCTTATGAATGAGACAAACGTTCAAGGAAACCGGTTTCACCACAAGACTACCGAAACCAACAATCAATCTATCTATCATGCAATCCCAGTCAAGTTATCTAAGACAGACAATCCTAATATGATATCTACTTTCTCTCAAGGCATAGATACGTGATCTGGTCAAGTTTCCCCCTACTTTCGTGGCTGACACCCTAAACTAAACCCATAAGATCTGTGATTCATCCGTTTTACCCTCAACCGCTGCTACCCTACTTTCGTGGCCTAACCTCGGTTGTTCTAAACCTGATCTTCTAGGACTAGAATTCTCCTTTCGGTCCTTCTCCTAACCTCTAACACATGCATCTACGTGGCCTTTGTAAACACAAGTCATTTAAGCACTCAGATAAAGAATAGATAAACGAAAACGGGAAGATGCATTCAAAGATAAATCAAAAGTGGTTTCGGGATAGCCATGGGCTAATCCCTTCTCCTAGAACAAACAAACTACTCGCTCATGCATCCGTAAACAATCATAAATGAAATAGAAGGTCTAAGGAATATGAAAACCAAACGAAAACAAAGTGTGAAGTTGATCTCCAATGCTCCTCGTAAGTCTCCTTCACAAGAACCTTCTTCTTCTCTCTACGTGTGCTCTGTCTTTTTTCTCTTCGTTTCTGTACCCATTGTGCTGCTGAAGCTCTCCCCTTTTTTACCTCTTTCTCCCCTTTCCTTTCCTCTAATATTTCCTCTTTGTCCGTCCCCTTTCTTTCCTCTCTAGTGGCTGGAATTTTCTATTTCTTACAGCAACTGCAGTTTTCCTTTTCCGAGTTTTTCCATCTCTTGTTTTTCCATTCTTGTGTAATTGTCAAAGTTTCCTCTTTTTTTCCAGACATATAGCTCCTCTTCCTCTTCTTTAACCATATTTCCATTTGGTTTAAGTAGCCAACACGTTCCTTTTCTTGTTTTGCTAAATTTCCTTTTTCACTAGTTTCCATTTTTTCGGTTTCTATTTTCTTCATCAGCTTGTATTTCCTTTTCCTCTTGTGCAGCAACGATTTCCTTTTCCTTTTTCCTTGTTTTCCTCTTTTCTTTGCTTCCTTCTTTCTTGTTTTTGCATTTCCATTAATTTTTCTATTAGCCATTTTCATTTTCTATCTTTGACGGTTGGTATTTCCAATTCTGGTGTAGGCGGCAATCTTTCCATTTTTGTGTAGGCGGTTGGAAGTTTACATTTTGTTCTAGCAACTTGTTCCTATTTTATATAAAACATGTTTCCTTTTCATGTTCCAACCGTGATCTTCTTACTTTTGTTCTAGCAACCAAAATTTTCTATTTTTGCTCCAACCACCGAAAGTTTCCATTTTTGTAAGCGGCCATTGTTTCCATTTTTTTATACGCGGCCATTGCTTCCATTTCTCTTCTCCAGTTTATGATTATTTGGATGCTGACCGTGCATAGCTGATAGGAGAGTGGTTTTTCTTAGTTTTGCTTCATTTACTCGTATTTGTATCCCGATATATCCATTCACCGCGCGAGTAGTGGCTATTCCTTGCCAATTCTCGTCCCGTTTGTCCCGTGATGATCCTCAATGTTGGTACTTTGTCTCGTGCATGTCCTTTAGCTCCAAAATGAACCGAATACGCATAAAAACCTGTAAGAACATGAAAAAACGAAAACAAGTAAAACGGATACAGAATCATACGTAAAGCAACACATATATATCATAAACATCTCTAAAATCGTGCAAGAAATACATATGAAAACGAGATGATCAACTACATAAACTAATTATCGTTTAAAAACTCTTCTAATACTGCAATATCGATTTGCAATGATGAAGAATATAATGATCTGAAGGACTGTGTTGCTTTGGAAGGGGCGAAGTGCAACCTCAACTAATGCATAAGCTCTACAACCGATTCGGGATCGATCACCTTTTCTTTGCATCACGCGAGCTTGGCCTATTGTACGGTGATATGGGTTTATTTTTCTTCTACTAGTGTCACGAGAACATTGTTATATCACACAAGGCTCGTGATCTTATGCATACCTATGGGCATCTCATCGTCCGAAGTCCCGATGATTTATGACTTCAACTAGTCTAAATAATATATATCCCTATCATTTTGGTTGGAAGATCTACAAAAAACGATTATTCAACAATATTAAATATTTTAAAAATGAATCCAATTGATTTTGTTTCGATACTTACATCCATGTAAATCTCATCGAGGTTATTTGAGTTATCTCTTACAATCTCAACCTTTCTTCCTTATTCGACGATCCTATTAATAGTAATGAAAGCCTGTAGAAAGTTTTCTCCCATAATATGAGTTATCACCACTTCATTACACAAATTATAAATAAATAAATAAATAAAGGATAAACAAATCTTTGAACAGAAATTAAAAAAATAATAATATTAGTTATTAACATTGTTAATATTATATTATTAATTATAGTAATATTAGAAATTGCAGTAATATTAGAAAATATTATATTTAAAAGATAAAAAGATTACGTAATAAGTTTACTAAAATCAATAAATATTATCTTTAAATAAGGCATCTACCACATAAACATACGAAAGCAAACAAACGAAAATAAATGATTCGATTAAACTGAATTTTTGTTTTGGCTAACGAGTTCTATATTCATTGTCAATCTATTGTTTGCTTACTGACTTCATATCATTCGAAAAACCCTAGTTTTTTCGAATTATAATTATATATCTATCTAAAATTTAAATTTTAAAGTTAAAATGTATGTACATTTTTCTTGACCTTATCGGCTACTATTTAGTCTTATCATAGATCCATGTTTTGTTATGTTTCTGACGAGTCTTCTATATAAACTCTAAACGTCATGGAGATTGACCATATTATTTTTCCTAAATGTAAACATATATTATTATATTGAAAATTTATTAAAGCTTGAATATTATTAGTATACTCACAAAGTCATAAAAACCTTTCGCGAAAAGTTTCAAATCATATGTATGTGTCAATGGTGTCACATTAGGTGCCAAAAAATGTGTCTTTTAGATTCTCTTTGCTTTCTCTTTCTGCCCGAGAACCTCTAGACTCGACCAATGCTCGATAAGTGCCTCTTAGATTTTCGGACGGATAAAATTCGAAGGGAAATTGTCAAAGTGCAGATCGATGAAGCAATTCTCTTTTTGGCTCATGATTACTTATTTCAAAAACCTTTTGTCACTAGATATTTCCACTAATCATATTTTCTGTTACGATATTGGGTTCTCAATACCAAAAAATAAATTAAAACATTAGTATAATTAAATTAATTATAAATATAAATTAATACATATAAAAGTGGTATTTACAACGAACAAAATTCATCAATAATCTTTGGTGACCTGTGGAATGTACATATAACCCGTGAACGGTCCAAATTAGTTCATATTGATGCATTGGATAATGTTGGAATTGACTTGAATCTACAAAAACATATATCGAATTAGTTACTTAAAATAGAATATATAATATAAATTAAAATTAATGATATAATTAAATTAAAACTTATCAATACTTTGGTTTACCTTATGGATTGTAAACTTTCTTCGGATGTAACTCATCGACGTTTACAATTATTGGGATATGAAAACGATTATCTTCGATATCATTCAAACTTGATAAAATTTTGAACTCCAAGTACAAGGTTTGCAATCACATATCTTTCATATCAAAGCAAGAATATAGCATCTTCTTGGTCGTTTATGAAGTATTTGTTTGTTCCTTTATTAAGCATATCATTCACATAGAGACAAACAATTATAGATGTGTCTTTCCACGTTTTATATATACATACTTATCACACTTATTTATTTTGAATCATTCGATAATAATGTATTATTAAATTTGTTATCTCATTGTTTAGGTCTATAAATAGATTAATCTATTTGCAGACCTTCCAATGAGGATACGAGGGTACAAAACATGATCGTTCGTATGGTTACAAAAAAAATCTTGTAACGGCACCACAAAGGCATCAAGATACATCAAGACAAACACATGTGACTTGCCTACAAGTAGAATAGATTGAGATGACCAAGAAGCTGAGGATCTAAAGACGCTCGACATGAGCAAAGAATCGCTTGACCTAAGCAAATTCTCTAGCGTACATGTGAAAACGTTGGGCACTCGGCCTGAGCAATGATGTGCTCAACGTGAGCAAACATATGGGTCTAAAAGAGCATTCAACAACCTAGATCACTTGCTCTGAGCATTACCCAGCTCAACTGAGCATTTACCGACTCGACTGAGCAGAGGAGCTACTTGACCAATCATAATTTATTAGACTTATTATAGTGTTTGAACCTTATGTGGTGCAAGACCGAGTAGTTACTTAAATCGACCGAGCACTTTCACCTGTTTTTCTTGTTTGGCTTATTTCATTTAGTTTTGTTTCATAATTTAGTCCTTATAAATAAGACACCTGTTGAATGACATATTAATTTATAGAGTATTATTTTTCTTTGCTAATTCTTGTGAGATTTAATTACCAAAAACTTGAAAAAATTCTAAATATTCACCGACTTATCAACACTAGATCACAAATCTTATGGTGTCGCTTGCTGTGTTTGAGATTTTCCAGTGGAGTTGCAGTTGAGTTTGGGGCATTCATTTTTCATAAGATTAAAGTTTAGGTTCTACTACCGGATTGCTAGATGATTTTATTATAAATTCTATCCATATAACAATAGAACATTGGTCTAGATCATATCAAGTGGCATTGAAATCTCGTTCTTGCTTTAGAGTATCGTTCTTTGATCTTACTTTGAAAAGTTATCTTTTGATTTAGTTTTGTTTTGTTATTTTGTTATAGAAAAAAAATAAAAAAGGAAAATCAAACAAAAAGAAGGAAGATGAAAACAAAAAGGAAGGGAAAAAAAACAGGGAATAAAAGGAAAAGAAAAAAAAAGAGGAGAAAAAACGGTAAACGAAAAAAAATAAAATGAGTACTAGAAGAATATAGAAGGGCAATGGGAACTATATTAAAAAACAAAGACGTAGTAGCGAAGTTATACACTTATGGTGTCATGATATAATTTGAATTCATTTGAAATTAACTTTGATTTTTTTATTGATTCTAAACTCAAAAGAACAAAAAAAACTGAGTTATAGACATGAAAGCGTGCCACTGTTACTTGGTGATGGTTGAATTTCAAAGGATGATGCGGAAGAATAAACCATTTTCAACAAACGACTTGATCAAATAGAACTAAATACAGCTCGTAATCCATATCCCATAGAAATGGATGAAGTTGATTATGTTGAGGTTTTGGAAGAGGAGTATGATAGTCTAATGAGGCCCAACCAACGAACAAGAAACGTGATCGATGATAACATTTTTAGCATCAAGATGGAAAATTCTATGTCCATTGCTCGAAGCGATGAAAAAGTGTATTTAAAGTGAGAACGAAAGACAAAGATGGATTTTGATTTTCATCAATACTCCAAGTTCAAGAAGTTGAAGTTGGTATCAACAAAATTCAGTAACTATGTAGTTGTGTAGTGGATCATCTTACGCCTTCTCGAATGCATAACGGAGAGAATGCCATCATTACTAGGGATAAGATGTGTACCATAGGCATTGATTTTTTACTTTCTCACTATCATCGAGAGGTCAATCAATATTAAAGAAACTGGTACAAGGTAGTAAGAGCATGGAAGATTACTACCAGGAGATGAATTTTTTGATGATTTAGGTAAATATCGAGGAATATCAGAAAAAACGATGGATCAATTTCTAGGCATTCCCAATTCTAGCATAGAGAATCATGTAAAGAATCTTCACTACGTAAACATGGATGATTTGCTGCATTTGACGGTCAAGATCGAGAAATAATTGAACCGAAAGGGGAAAAGTTTTTATAGGTTTGAAACTGAAAATGTTTTAGAGGTTTGAAAACTCTTCCAGCTATTGGCCTGAAGCAAATTGGTTTGACAAACCAAACTTGGGACACAAAGCGAAGGAAAAGTGGAGATAACCTGACCAAAACCATCTAGTATCACCGACACTTCATTATGAAACTGTGATACCCATTGTTTCATGTGTAGGGTCAATGTTAATTTCTTAGGATTGTTCAGACAAAAAAGCATCATAAGAGCTGATTAAAAAAATATGGGATTGAATCATAGCAAGATGAGTACAGACTTAGAGGTATGCGCCTAATTCAGATAAAGATTATTAGTACGAGGCAAGGAAGAGCGAGTTGTTAGTAGCACATAGAGAGTTGAATCTATAAGCTAAAGAATTAGCTATCATATAAAGGGAGAATATCTTCTACATGTGTAGACTTTTCGAGAATAAAGTATATTGCATCACTGTGAATGGAGATAGTTGTACAAACGTAGCTAGTATATCTCTTGTTAAGAAATTAGGATTTATCACTATAAAACATCTGAAGTCATATAAACTAAAGTTGTTGAACGATAATGGCGAAACCAAGGTGCACCAGAAGGTGAAGAATGGGTTTAGCATTAGAAAATACGAGGACAATGTGCTATGTGACGTGGTACCAATGCAAGTGGGACATCTGTTAAGGATGATTATGGCAGTTTGATACTCGGGCACAACACAACGAGTTTACCAACAATTACTCTTTTGATTTCAAAGGACAACACGTTTGATTAGTTCCACTCACACCAAAGGAAGTATTTGAAGATGAAGCGTCGAAGAACAAGAAGAAAAAATCTTGTATGAGGTACTTCACAAAAATAGTGAGGTCTTGAGAGAAACGTAAAAACAATTTTGAACGACAACCCGTGAGCAATAAATTTATTTCAATGAGGCTGAGTGACTTTAAAAAGGTTTGGCTTTCACTTCCACCTGATTATTGTAATTTTCTACAATGATTCATTTTTCTTTAACGAACTCATCACTTATTTGTCTAGTGTTGCTTCTGATTTGTTCCAAAGTTTTAAAGGCACATTTCAAGAAGAAACACCCAATGTATTATCTCCATGCGTGTGATTAAACATCAAATTTATTGTATACCTAGAGCGATTACTTCAAATTACCCAACATACCCAACAAATATCGTGGATACTAAGGAGCTCGAAAGGCAAGTGAATGAGTTCATGGAGAAGGGATACATGCAAGAGACCATATCAGCATGTGTTGCATCGCTGATACTCGTGCCTAAGAAGAACGATGGCATGTGGCGCATGTTGGATAAGTTCTTCAGTTATTTTTTGAAAACATGTGGGCTAAATTAGGAATGAAACTATTGTTTTCAGTTAATGTCACTTGTAAATTGATGGCCAATCAAAAGTAGTCAAAAGGATCTTGTTGATCTTATTACGTGCATTATTTAAGAGTAACTTTAAAATGTGAAGGAGTGTTTGTCATATGTCGAGTTCTCATCCAATAAGGCGATTCATAACGCTACAAAGTTTTCACCTTTCGATATTGTGTATGGATTTAATCCACTTATACCGTTAAATATGGTTCTTTTATCGTCATTAGACTTTACTAACCTTTATGGCAAGTAATAGCCTAATTTGTAAAACATGCATGAGAAGACACATGCAAATATAAAGAAGTGAACATAGTGATACACCAAACTTGCAAACAAAAATGAAAGAAGGTGGTCTTTCAACTTGGTGATCTCGTGTGGATTCATTTATACAATGAGCATTTGCTTCAGCAGCATAAATCCAAGCTCATGCCTCGACGAGACATGCCATTCAAATTTCTAGACCGCATCAACGATAATGCCTTCAAGACTGACTTACTTAGTGAGTACAATGTTAGTTCGACTTTCAATGTTGCTAACTTAGTTTGTTTTGATCCAGATGATGATCATGATTTAAGGTCAAATCCTTTTATATAATGAGATGATGATGAGGATGAGACTATGAATGAGGCACTAAGCACATATGTCACGAGAGCGAGAGTTATGGCTGAGAGGATGCAAAATATGATCGTTTGAATAAGTCGGAAGGTGAAAACTTTGTAGCGTTATCATCAATGCAAGCACGTGTGGCTTCCTACAAGTAGAAGAGATTGAGAGGAGCAAAAGCACGCATGACTTCCTTGTACATTAGTACTATCATCGGCTGATTAGAAAGCAAAGCTTTCTTAATCTCTCTTGCTCTCATAGAAAGAAAAATGTTTGTCGTTACAGGTTTGCTCTCACAAGCCATTTTCTTGGTTTCTCTCAAGATCTCATCATTTTTTAAGTGAACTACCTCATGGTCACTCAATTTAGCTTGCTTCTCCTTCTAAATAGCTTCACTTGATCTTCAGAAACCTCTTTTAGCATTAATGGTATCCAACCGGTCTTTTTTCATTTGTGCTCAAACGAACATTTGTTACCCGTCATGATTCACATGAAAATCAAAGTGCCATGGGTGCCCAAGCAACAAATGACCAACCTGCATTGAAACCACATCGCATAATATTTCGTCTTCATAGCTTCTTATGTGAATTAGAATCATTACTTGCGATTCACCTTGGTTTCACCACTTCTATTTTACAACTGAATTCGGTATGGCTTGGGCTGCTTCTTGGTCAGCAAACCAAGTTTCTCAACCAAGGATATGCTAGCCACATTCGTACAGCTGCCACTATCAACAATCACAATGCACACCTTACCCTTTGTGTGCCCTCGAGTATAGAAGATGTTTTTTGTTAAACAATGATCTCCTCTCTAGCTTGAAGATTCAAAGCTCTTCGAGTTACTAAGAACTCACATTATCTTCTTCTTCTTTCTCAGAGGCTGATTCAAAATCTCTGTGAGTATTAGTGTACATACGATGCTTATTCACACAATACTTTGCATAATGACCCCTGCCCAAAAAACGAAAGCACTTAATATCATGAGCATGACTTTGGGTCTTATTAGTGTTACATCATCCATAGATTGTGATAGCTCAGCCTTTTGATCGGATATGGAAGTAAAATACGTCTTCTCTCTTTTGGTGTAATCAGTCCGAGAAAATGAGGTGGAGTTCCCATTCTTTTGTGACCGTTGGTCACCAAATCTAAGTTGTTTTGCAACTCTAATTGTGTGATGTAGGAGCTCATCCAAGGTCTGATAATTTTGAGCTTCAACAAGATTGTGAATCTCCCTATTCAAACACATGTTTACACTCTTCCAAACTAACTCTAGCCTTAAGCATCTCCAATTCTTTGTAGTATTCCTCCACACTACAAGTCCCTTGCACCAATATTCTAAGTCGCTCACACACCTCATCTTCATAATAAGCGGGAACAAACCGTCGCTTTATAGCATCTGTCATCTCCTCCCAAGTTGTTATAGGACGCAATATTGCTCATCTCCTTGATGCTATCACTTGATCCCACCATACTAGTGCGTAGTCATGGAACTTTGATACCCCAAGTTTCACCTTCTTACGTTCCGAGTAATGATGAAACTCGAAAACCATTTCAATGTGTATCTCCCACTTCAAGTAATCATCAGCGGTTCCGTAGCCATTAAAAGAAAGGATTCCCAACCATATATTTCTCAGGTTGTCATCCATTCTATTCCTTTCATTTCAGCCACGCATAGTTGCCATCGGTGCTAACAAAGGATTTGCATTGATCTCTCCCATCTCAGCCTCGTATGGATCTTCCGTTTCTCGGTTCCATTGTTCACGAGGATTGCTTATCCTTTGTGGTACTACAACCTCTAGTTCATCTTGCTTTGGGACTTAGTTGCCTCTAGGCTACTCGTGAGGAGGTGGCGGTGGTTAATCTTTCAATTCATCTCCACAAATAACTCCATCATATGATTCTGCTAATGTTGTAGACGTCACTCGACCTGTTGTTCAAGGTTATCACAACATAATGATTACGAGCTAAACTTTCAACAATCCGTTGCTCTTCGGTAAGTTCGGTGTCATTTTGTTGTTGAATGTTTTCCATGAGTTTATTATCTACAAAGTGAAAAAATGATGATTGGAACGGAAATAGACAAAGGAAAGGAGTGTGTAAGAACCTTACAACCTCTTAAGAATGGTGTTTCACTTTATTTTCCACTCTATCTTCCCATGTTTCCTTGTCAAATCGAGTTTGCCCTAACAAACAACTCTAGAATTCGAAATTCAATCAAAGTCAAGCTAATTAACAACCACAATGTTGAGATTTCACCGAAAATTGTTGCAAATCACAATTACAATGCCTACTGGTTCTCAAATCTATCATAACCACAAAATCACAAGTTCTATTTTTCGTTTAGGAAAAGGAACCAAACAAGCAATTTGGTTGTATTTTCGTGCCTACCAAGAAAATAACTAAATCAATATTGAATTCAATAAGAAAAAGGATGAAATAACTATTTTCTAATCATGTATGCTCGAACCTTTGGACTAGCTTTGAATTTTCTTTTCTTTTATGGAAAATTTCATTTTTCTTTGTATTTCTTTTCTTTTATAGTAAATTTTCTTTTTCTTTGTGTTTCTTTTTCTTTTACATCAATTTTTTTTTCTTTTTTTTTCTGTTTCTTTTCTTTCTATTTTTTTCTTGTTGGTCATGCGATGGAACAAGTCTAGACAAACAATCAAACGAAAATTTCAATTAAAAAAATGAAAAGAAAAGTAAAAGACACGATTCACACCTCACACGTAAAGCACTAATAAAGCAAAGATCAACAAAGCCTACATTTGACTCCTATGACTCAAAACAAACTAAAAACTCAAGGATAGACGCTAAAACAAATAAACGGGGCTCTAATACCAACTGATATGACCCGAGATCACGTTTCAATATTTTAGAACGAAATAGAAGATGGATTTATGTTTCAAAATCTCTCAACAACCAGCAGCCGAAACCTAGGACTAGTCTCAATAATGAGGATGCCCTAAACCCCTAAAGAACTCGGTTGAAAAACCTTGAGAACATGTGAAGACGCCACAAATACAGGTGGTTATGTGATTGATAAGTCAGATTGAATCCCAAGACTTCAAATCAAGACTGGAAGGCTAGAACTTTGGAACTTGCAAAACAAACTCTCTCAAATCTCAAAATTCATGGTCTATCTTGCAACTAAATAGAAACCGACATAAATAAACCATAGGAAGGAAAAACTATGCATTTTGCCTTAGTCATAAACCAAATAAAATCTCAAACCAAGCAAATAAGCTCTAACCGAGCTCAAAAATCGAAAATAAGTCTATTTAAACAAAACTATGCGTTTTGGACTTTAAGAGTTAGCCTAAAAACACTCAAGTCTTCTTGTTCTTCAAGTCTCCACATCCTTGGCTCCAATTAGTGTGATGAAAGTCAATTCTCCTTGTGACTCTCCTCCATATGGTGCTATTGTGCCAAACTAAGCTTGAACAATCTTGGTGAATGCATTTTGTAATCTTTTGACTCGTGCACGCGTCATTGGCCCAGTAACTTCAAGATCAGGTTCTTTAACTCATCTCTTGCTCTCCTCATCAATCTCGATGTCCTATGCAATGCTCGATCGAGTGGTTACATCGCTTAATCGAGTATTTTTTCCTCATTTTTCTTATTTGTCTTATTTTATTTAGTTTTCTTCTATGGTTTTATCCTTATAAATAAGACATATATTTTATGATATTATAATTGAATTTTTATCTATCGAGAGTTTGTTAATTCTTGAGTTTAGCTACCAAAATTTTGGAGAGATTCTAAGTGTTCACCGACTTAACAACACTATATCTCAAGTGTTGTGGGGGTGTTCGCTGAGTCTGGAGTTTTTTGGTCGAGTTATAGTTGGGTTTAAGGTATTCGTTCTTCGAGAGAACAAGTTATATGTTTTAATATCGGGTTTCTATGGGATTCATATCAATAGAATATCGATCTAGGTTCATATCACATTCTTTTCTTGCCCTTTGACAATAAAACCCTTCGGGCTAATTCTTATACATTTTTCATCCAATTCACCATTCAAAATGTAGTTTTTAATCAATTTGGTGGATTCTTAGATGGTGAAGCGCTACTATATAAATTAATGCTTTTATAGATATAATTCTGGACACTAGTGAATACATGTCAAAGAAATATGTTCCTTATATTTTACAATAATCTTTGGCTACTAATCAAACTTTGCATTTCTCTATATTGTCTTCTGATTTTATTGTTCTTTGGAATATCAATTTATGTCCCATTGTTTGTTGCCCAGAGGTAAATCTACCAATTTTCACGTATTGTTGTGCATAATGGATTACATTTGATTTTGGATAGCCTCCTTCTAATAACGTATTTTTGTCAATTCTATCGTAACCTTAATATGTTTGAGGTTCTACTTCTAACATTAAAGTCATAATGTAATGTCTAAAATCTTTGTCAATTCTGTTGTGTTTACTTTTTCTAATATATAACATTTCTTGTTGAAATGTTAAAGAACTTGCAACATATTGTGACAAATGTCTATGTATTCTTTGATAGATGTTTTAGCATTAAGAGGACGACTTGCTCAAGAATTCTGTTTGTGCAGATTCTATAACCAAATTTTCGTAATATCTTCAATTTCAAAATTATGAACCAAAACTCTATAAGCGACACTATTCTTCGCATGGCCAATATAGATGTAACTTATGGTCTTTAATCTGATTTTAATTCTCTTTAGTAAATGGACTTGAACTTTTGCAAGATAACTTCAAACTTTTATAGCCTTGTAAGTTGATAATCATAATTTTCACAACTCGTAAAAAGATTTATCACTCGAATTATGTGAAATTCTATTTAGAACATCATTTACAAATAACACTACCTCACCCCTATAAACTTATTGATGCTCCCAAACCAGTCAACACGAGCTTATCATATTCTTTATTGTTCTATTTTTTTATCTGACGACTCCATTTTGTTGTGGAGTATATAACACATACGTTTGATTCATTATTCTTTAGGAAGAACAAAATTTTGTGAAGTCATTAGATAGATATTCTTAACAGACCTTAAGATTTTTGTTCTTTTCTCAAGTTGATTTTCAACGTCGTTTTGACAATTTGAACATACTCAATGCTTAGTCTTTGATACGTATGAAATATACGTAGCATTACTTACTACAATCATCAATTAATGTTATATAATAGTTTCTTCTTTTTTTACACTCTGTGTTGTTTGAAAATCGTTTAAATCCGAATGAATTAATCTAAATATTACATTTAGATTTATGTGGATAATTTATATATTTTAATTCAACACAATGCTGCATTTCGTTTTCATAATCACAAAACATTTAATAGACATAAATTTATTATTCTTTATAAAGATCAAAAATTTATATTTCTTGTAACAAGGAAGATGATGATGCAATTATGTACATAAAAGCAACACAATTAATAAAATCAAATACATTTAGTACAATATTGAACTTGAAGAATCCATCATTGCCACAAATGTTCTCCTGTTAGAGATTACAAATTTCTCTCATTCAAACACTTCAATGAGAACATGACCAAAAATTAGGTTTTTACGAATACAGAAAACATGAAACACATTTTCTAACACAATTTTTTTCTCGAAATTAATTCCAATATTAATTTTCATTTTCCATCAACTTTTGCTATTGCTTCGTTTCTTGTGCATATATTGTATATCTTCAATTTCATTGATAGGTGGTGTAAATGCAATAAATTAGGGTCGTAGAATATAATTCTTTAAAATCATGTCGTTGAGATATACAAGGAGCAGAAAGGCTTGTGAGAGGAATGAGGAGAAATTCAAGAAGTCAAAGAGAAGAATGAGGAGAAGAAGACGGAGGCAAAAGAGGATCAAGAGATCTCAAGTTTGAAGAAAAAACAGCAAGGATATTCAGCTGAAAAAACCGGTGGGTTAGCTGAGCACATGGGAAGATGACACAATCCCACTGGAATGACGCTCTAGAAATAAAGGTCGGATGGATAGGCCTTGCTGCAACGAGTTGCACAAGGTGGGTGAAGCGATTGGTCACACGAGAGTTGCGAAAGGGCTCTCGATTCACCGGTCCGTCTTCGAAGGATATTACACACCAACGAAGAACGAACGAACGTTGGATATGACACACCAACGGGTTGCTGGATATTACGCACCAACAAATGATGATTGCACAAAGGAAAATCAAAATAAAATTTCAAATTCAAGATTGTCTAAAACCTTACACCATGGACGACCATAATAAACAAGAAGACCATGCAAACACAAAAATGTAGCATTAAATGCTAGTCACCAAGCAAGGCAACAATTTAATAGTTAGAAAATAACTAAAACATTAATGATAAGTTGTAAGATGTGTCGTTGGGTTGCGAACTTGTCTTGAAACTCTCGGTTAATAATTAGGTCACAGAAAAGTGATTCGTGGCCTCGTTAAAAATCCGTCGTTGGAAAACCCCGTGGGACAAAACCAACGAAGGGAAAAGAGTACACGCGGGTCACTTTACCTAATTATTAACCGTTGCGAGTTGTGTTTCCCGTGTAGTATGATGTGGATGTTGGAACTTCTTTGTGGACTCGAGCATTTGTCTTGAACTTGAATAACCGTGAGAAATCACGACGATAGGCTCCTTGAGCTTCCTATCTTTAGCTTGGGTCATGGGACCTGCTTGTATGATCAAGGCTTCCTCCTCTCTAGCCCTAGCACGGGTCACGGGACCGACGACCTTCTTTCGGGTCGTGTACATCTTCCGTCCTTTCGTTTCAGCTCGGGTCGCCTCTTCTGCAACGCGGGTTGTATCCTTTGTGACGCAGGTCGCATCATCGACAACATGAGGTGCGTCCTTGGCATCATAGGTCGCGTCCTCCTCAGCATGGGTCGCGTCCTTCTCAGCACGGGTCGCGTCCTCCTCAGCACGGGTCGTGTCTTCCTCATCATGGGTCACGTCCTCATCATTCGCCACGGCTCGGGTTGTGTCCTCGATGTTGTTCATGATCATATCATACCCTCCCACTTCAAAAGGATTTGTCCTCAAATCCGTTTGATCTGCGATAGAAGGAACCAAGTCAATAACATTAAAGCTGGGACTCACATGATACTTACATTGCAAGTCGAGTTGGTAGGCGTTGTTGCTGATTCTCTTGGTCACTGTGAAGGGAATGTCGATCTGGGGCTTTAACTTTGACTTCCGCTCGTTCGAAAATTGCTCCTTTCGCAAATGAATCCAAACTTGATCGTCAGACTTGAAAATCATTCGCCCGCGGGCTCGAAAAAACCACAAGTAATGCTGCCACGTTTGCAATGCTCTCACAAGCGCGTAAAGCTCCTTATTGTATGGGGCATAGTTGAGGGTTGCACCTCCGCGTTTCTTTGAAAAAATAGGAAATTGGCTTCCGTTCCTGCATCAAAATTGAATCTACACCAATTCTTTCACTGGATGCACCAATGTCAAATGTCTTAAGGAAATCCAATAAAATTAATGGAGGGGCTTGAGTAAGCTTTTCGTTTAGCGTTTCGAACGCTTCTTTTTGTGCTTCTTCCCACCCAATGTTTTCCTTGATAACTACGGTGAGAGGGGCTGCCAAGGTACTAAGGCCCTTTATGACGCGATGATAGAACTCCGCGAGTCCATGGAAGCTTCAGACTTCGCCTACGGTCTTTGGGCTCGGCCATTTCCGAATGGCTTTAACCTTCTCCTCATCCACCTTGACTCGATCTGCACTTATAACAAAACCTAGAAATACAATGTTATCCGTAGAATAGGTACACTTCTTAAGGTTAGCATAGAGTTCTTCTTTCCTAAGTACCTTTAGATCTGATTCTAGGTGTCCAACGTGTGCTTCTCAGTCTTTACTATAGATCATCATATCATCAAAGCAAACCACTACGAGTCTACCTGTAAACTCTCTAAGAACTTGGTTCATTAGACTCATGAAAGTACTAGGTTCACTTGTCAACCAAAAAGGCATCACTAACCACTCATATAATCCATATTTAGTTTTAAACGTCGTTTTCCATTCGTCACCGTCTTTCATCCTAATTTGATGATATCCACTTTTAAGATCAATATTTGAAAATATCCTACTTCCATGCAATTCATCTAACATGTCATCTAGTCTAGGAATAGGATGTCGATACTTCACCATAATGTTGTTGATTGCGCGACAATCAACACACATGCGCCAGCTGCCATCTTTCTTTGGTACGAGTAGAACGGGTACGGCGCATGGACTCATGCTTTCTCGCACGTGTCCCTTGGCCATGAGTTCCTCCACTTGCCTTTGCAGCTCCTTTGTTTCCACAAGATTGGTTCGGTAGGCTGGCCGATTTGGTAATGTGGCTCTGGGAATAAAATCGATTTGATGTTCAATATCGCGTATCGGGGGCAATCCGGTGGGGTTCTCTTCGGAAAAGACATCTCCATAACCGTGCAATAAAATACAAATTTCACTCGTCAGCATCAGTGCAAGGTTAGCTAAGCTCGAGAGAGCTTTCTTATATACAGACAATAATACGGACTGATTCGAGTGAAGAGATTTCTTGATCTCACCCGATTTTGCGTAAAATTTTGATAATTTAAGCTCGCGTTGTCCTTGTTGTTTTAAGTGCATTTGATCTTGCTGCACTTCCTTTGGTATCTTAGGAATAAGACTCATTTTCCTGTCATTAAGCTCGAAAGAATGGTGGTTAGTAAAATCGGCATGTATTACCTTAGGATCCGATTGCCATGGAGTACCGAGAAGGGTAGGGCTTGCGTCCATGGGAAGAACGTCACACATGATCGCGTCCTCGTATTCGCCAATGGTGATAGGCACGGCCACTTGGTTGGTCACATTCACTTTGCCATTCTCGTGGAGCCATTGTAGTTTTGAAGACCTCGGGTGCTTCTTAACCTTAAAATCGAGTTCTTTTTCATAATCCTTGGTTGACGATTCAGATTCTTTGTCCTCGGATTCACTCTCACCATCCTCACGAAATATCATAAATCTTTTGTTTGGACATTCATCCGCATAATGATCTCGACCGTGACACTTGTAGCACTTTGCATGCCGAGCCCTTGATGTAATGACCTCGGTTTTTCCTTTGTCTCATTGAACCGATGGAACCACTTTGATTGTGTCTCGGGTTGCTGGAGCAAATTTGTCTCTCCATGGATAGCTCAGTTTTCCCTCTCGTGGTTGAATGTATTTTCAAGCCCCAAAGTTAGAACGAGAGCTCATTCTTCGCTGGAGTTGTTGATCGATTGGAATCGATTTGTGTAACTCTCGAATATTGTGATTCGGAGCATATCGCTTGTGCATTATGGCTTTCATTTTCAGCCACGTCTCTATAGGTTTCTCTTCGTAACGTCGCCTAGAAGTCACGAACTGATCCCACCAACTCAAGGCGTAATCGTAGAACTCCTTGTCCGCCATTCTAACTTTCTTGGCCTCGGGGTAGTGTTGACAACCAAACACAAGTTCAACCTTTTTCTCCCACTCTAGGTAGGCGTCCGGGTCGGCTTTACCATGGAATGATGGAATTCTCAGCTTGAGACCAGCGAGGTCGGCCCTCGCGTCGTCCCATCGTTCCCTCGGCTCACGTCGCTTTCGGTAACTACTTTGGGACGAGGATGAATTGCCTCGTTCGTAATAGTTGTTCTCCTCTTCATGCTGGTTCCTTTCTCGTTGCTGGAACGCATGAGTGTCTCTCAGTCGGGTCAGCTGTTCGGGTCGAAATTCTTGCCGAAACTCCTCCATTTTGTTAGTGATACTTTGCTCCAAACAAGTCACGAGAGCCTCGATTAATCTCTCGTTCACTCATCTGTTCTTGGCTCTGCTCGATGATTTTTTTGAAGATATCTACTCTCGGACTTCCTACACACTACCGCACGGAGTAGCCACAAGCAAAAAACAACGAAAGACAATAGAAACGTACGAGTAGCAAGACTCGTAGCACGTACTATATTTGTTTTTTTATACGTTCAACCCTAGATATGATCAAAACAATCAAAACCATGAATTGCAAGTATATGTTTTCCGAGTTTTGTTATTTGGAGTCTTGTACTATTATAAAGGCCGAGTAACGCGATCCCACTGGAACGACGCTCTAGACTAAAGATCGGATGGATAGGCCTTGCTGCAACGAGTTGCACAAGGTGGGTGAAGCGATTGGTCACACGAGAGTTGCGGAAGGGCTCTCGATTCACCGGCCCGTCTTCGAAGGATATTACACACCAACGAAAAACGAACGAACGTTGGATATGATACACCACCGGGTTGCCGGATATTACGCACCAACAAATGATGATTTCACAAAGGAAAATCAAAGATAAAATTTCAAATTCAAGATTGTCTAAAACCTTACACCATGGATGGCCATAATAAGCAAGAAGGCCATGCAAACACATAAATGTAGCATTAAATGCTAGTCACCATGCAAGGCAACAATTTAATAGTCTAGAAAATAACTAAAACATTAATGATAAGTTGTAAGATGTGCCGTTGGGTTGCGAACTTGTCTTGAATCCCTCGGGTTAATAATTAGGTCACGAAAAAGTGATTCGCGGCCTCGTTAAAAACCCACCGTTGGAAAACCCCATGGGACAAAACCAACGAAGGGAAAAGAGTATATGCGGGTCACTTTACCTAATTATTAACCGTTGCAAGTTGTGGTTCGCATGTAGTATGATGTGGATGTTGGAACTTCTTTGTGGACTCTAGCATTTGTCTTGAACTTGAACGACCGTGCGAAATCACGACGATAGCCTCGTTGAGCTTCCTATCTTTAGCTCGGTCACGAGACCTGCTTGTATGATCAAGGCTTCCTCCTCTCTAGCCCTAGCACGGGTCACGGAACCGACGTCCTTCTTTTGGGTCGTGTACATCTTCCGTCCTCTCGTTTCAGCTCGGGTCACCTCTTCTACAGCGCGGGTTGTGTTCTTCGTGACACGGTTCACATCATCGGCAACATGGGGTGCGTCCTTGGCATCATAGATCGCGTCCTCCTCAGCATGGGTCGCGTCCTTCTCAGCACGGATCGCGTCCTCCTCAGCAAGGGTCGCGTCCTCTTCAGCACGGGTCGCATCCTCCTCAGAACGGGTCGCGTCTTCCTCATCATGGGTCACGTCCTCATCATTCGCCACGGCTCGGGTTGTGTCCTCGATGTTGTTCATGATCATATCAGAAGATAGATAAGTTAACTCGAGAAAAAGAAGAGGTTAACGAATCTGGGCGAATATCGAAGAAGCACCAAAAACAGAGTGAAAGCAGTTCACAGAGTTTTAAGTGTACTTAGTGGGACATCGTGAGAAAGAGTGNNNAGCATTTATTTACATCTAACTCAGGGGGAGTTATCTGCGGAAATCTTTAGTACTTTTTAAAAACGAGTAAGTGTACTTAAAAGATTGATTGGTAAATAAAACTAGTATTGTTTTGTGAATTTTGGTCTCTTCAAAATAACAATTGATTTAGTTGTCTGTCTACAAGTTTTCAATTGGTATCAGAGCATGTAACCTAAATTTAGAGCAATTCTAAGATCAAGTTCAAGATCCTAGAAGACAACAATATGGAAGGACCAAGAGATTTGTACGCCTTCTGAAAACCAGTCATGCTTGATGCATCAAATTATGGTTATTGGAAAGTCAAAATGAGAGCAAGCATAAGAGGAATCAATGAAGATGCTTGGAGTGCTGTGAAGAACGGTTGGAATCCACCAACAGTGATTGATGAAAATGGAAATGTCAAAGAAAAACCTTGAGATCAATGGACGCCTAGTGAGAAAAGAAATTCAACGTTTAATGCTAAAGATTTAAAAACTATTTTTTTTTGTAGACATAAATGAGTTCAAGCAAATTCAAGGATGTGAATCTTAAAAGATGCATGGGACACTCTAGAGACCATTCATGAAGGAACTACAAGTGTCAAAAGAACGCGTCTAGATATTCTGGAACATTAGTTTGAGAAACTGGAAATGGGTGAATACGAAAGTGTCAAGGAATTCAGTGGTCGAATGAATGTAATCGCCAATGAAGTAAGTATACTTGGACAAAATCTTGACGATAAGAATCTTGTCGAAAAATTGCTCAGATGTCTACCAAAGAAGGAAGTAAAGGCGTCCTTCTTCAGGCTACAAACAAAAATTCCAGATTGATAATCTTGAAGAAAATATTGTTTTACTGACCAGAAGATTTGGAAAGTTCATGATAAAACACTCAGGAGTGAGAAAATCATCTACTGATGAACCAGGAAAAAAAGGATAACAAATCCGAAGCTCAATGTCATGAGTGTAAAGGGTTTGGACACTTTAAATCCGATTGTCCCAGTATCTAAAAAAGAGAAAGTGTTCTGAAAAGTTTACGAGAAACGCAATGCCACAAATGCATAAGATTTGGACATACAAAGAATGAATGTGCTGATGGAAACTCGGTCAAGGGAAATCACTGATCATGTTTAGTGAATCAAGTTCGAAATCTGAAGATGACAATGAAGAAGAACTGTCGAGTTTTGTTGCGTTCATTGGAATAATTGATGAGACTGATAAAGAAAGCAATAAAGCTGAAATTGAAGAAGAGGAAGATTGATCACCTGCTTTCGATAGGCAAACGAAAAGGAGATAACCACAGAATTGACTATACGGGAAATTTAGGTGACACAAAGAATAATTTTGTTTCAGGAGGAGATTTGCAAGAGGATATGAGGCAGAAACGAAAACAATGTGCAATACACTAAAAAATGAACAAGATTTCAAAGTCTTCAATAAAAACAGAAATGGAAATTATCCTTTTCATGGATACAATTCAAGAAGACAGTATCAAACTTCACATCATGGTTACAACACTAGAAGGCAATATCATGTACCATTTCATGGACATAATACTGAAGGAGGTATCAAAGTGTGAATCAAAAGAGGAATACAGTGACATGTTATTTCTATGGAATCAGAGGATATAAATAGATCACATGCTACAGAAAACTCAGGTATGACCCAGGTAAGTATATGTCTCCTAAAGTGAAACAAATTTGGATCAAGAAAAGTGATTTGTATCGCAGTATTGCATATATATCTGCTAAAAAAGATAAGTTTAATATCTGGTATTTTGATAGTGGATGTTCCAGACATATGACAGGTTCAAAAGAACTTCTATTAAATTTCACAGAAATCAAGAATGCAGGTAGTGTCATTTTTGGAGACGGAAACAAAGGAAAAATTCTTGGAAGAGGCGATATAAATTCTCCAGGACAACCTGTTCTGAAAAAATGTGCAATATGTAGCAGGATTAACAGCCAATTTGATTAGCATCAGTCAGTTGTGTGACAGCAACCATCGGGTCTAATTTAATCATAAAAATGTCAAGTAATGAATTCTGATAACAATTGTATACTTACAAGTACACGCTCTTCAAACAACTTCTATGTATAGAGTGAAAAGAAAATCTGTCTTAAGGCAACAGATGATGTATTATCCTTGTGGCATCAAAGACTAGGACATGTGAACTATCGATCTCTCGTGAAACTATCAAGCTCAACTGCTGTAAGAGGTATTCCTAAATTAAATCTTGATAGAACAGACGTTTTAAACCATGTCAATTAGGAAAACATGTAAAAGTACATCACAAGAAGATGCCTGACGTGAAGACTGATAAAAGTTTGGAGCTGGTGCATATGGATCTTATGGGTCCAATGAGAACGGAAAGTTTTGGTGGGAAGAGATACATTTTTGTGGTTGTTGATGATTTTTCTAGGTACATTTGGATGAAATTTTTAAGAGAAAAATCTGACACATTTGAATATTTCATTATTTGTTTCCTCAACTGAAAAACACAAAAGATTGTATTGAAAGAATCAGGATTGATCACGTGAAAGAATTTGGGAATGATGTATTTCAGAGTTTTTGTCAAAAACATGGCATCATTCATGAGTTCTCTACGCCCAAAACACCACAACAGAATGGTGTTGTTGAGAGAAAGAACAAAACTTTGCAAGAGATGGCTCGGACGATGTTGCATGGAAAATCCATCTCTATCAGGTTTTGGGCTGAGGCTATAAATACTGCATGTTACATCATTAATCGTGTGTATGTTCGACCAGGTATGTCGAAAACTTCTTACGAACTGTGGAAAGATAAAAGTCCGAACCTAAGCTATTTTCATGTTTTTGGGTGCACTTGTTATGTACTTAATGACAGAGAATATGTGGGTAAGTTTGATGCTAAGAGCGATGAAGGAATCTTTCTTGGTTATGGTACCAATACAACTGCATACAGAATATTTAACTTGCGTACCAGAATAGTTGTTGAATCTGTGAATGTGGTGTTTGATGAAGATCATCTGACTGATAGTGTTATATTTCCATTTTCCACTAATACAGTACAAGAACAGTCAGAAACAGTTACTGAACATCCAAGTGTATCTGCTGAATAAACTGTTGCGGAGCGTGGAACGGACGAGATTATTCAGAATGCGACAATCACAAAACTAACTTGGAACAGAGGCGGTGCATAAAAATCATTCAATAGATGATATCATAGGTAACATTGAAGATGGTAGAAAAACACGAAATAAACCAAGGGTGAATTACCATGATATGGTTAAATTTGCATGTTTTACGTCTCAAATAGAACCCAAATATGTTCGTGATGCCTTAGATTAAGAATCTTGGATAAAATCCATGCATGAAGAACTAGAACAATTCGTTAGGAATGATGTCTGGACATTGGTTCCTCGTCCTGTGGATTTAAATGTTATAGGACAAAATGGATATTTAAAAATAAAACTAACGAACATGGTGAAATTGTAAGGAACAAGGCAAGGTTAGTTGCACAGGGCTATACACAAGTCGAAGGTGTTAATTTTAATGAAACTTTTGCTCATGTTTCCAAACTAGAATCAATTCGATTGTTACTTGGTGTTGCATGTTTCTTCAGTTTTAAGCTATTTGAGATGGATGTTAAAAGTGCATTTCTAAATGGTATCTTTCAAGAGGAGGTTTAGGTCGAACAACCAAAAGGTTTCGAAGATCCGCATCATCTAGAACATGTTTACAAGCTGAAGAAAACTTTATACGGATTGAAGCAAGCCCCACGTGAATGGTATGAACGGCTGACAAGTTTTCTGATCTAGAACGGCTACAAGAGAGAGGGAGTTGACAAAACTCTGTTTATCCATAATTCTGATGATATTCTTCTAGTTGTGCATATCTATGTAGATGACATTGTTTTTAGCTCAAAATCGCAGGATAAAGTCAATTAGTTTGTTCAAACTATGAAGCGATAATTTGAGATGAGTATGTTTGGTGAGCTAAGTTATTTTCTTGGATTGCAGGTGAAACAATTTGACGGCGGATTATTCATATCTCAGAGCAAATACGTTAAAAATCTGGTGAAAAGATTTGAATTAGACCAGAGCAAGTCAGCAAGTACCCCCATGCCAACGACAACTAAGCTGACAAAGGATTCAGATGGAGAAGATGTCGAAGTGAAACTTTATAGGAGTATGATTGGAAGTTTACTCTATCTTACGGCAAGTAGACCTGATTTGTGCTTGAGTGTGGGGATCTACGCCAGATATCAAGCAAAACCGAAAAAATCTCATTTGCTGGCTGTGAAACGAATAATTAAATACAACAAAGGTACAACAGAATATGGAATTTTGTATTCCAGAGATACTAACTGTGAACTTGTTGGTTTCAGTGATGTTGATTAGGGAGGCAATGCGGATGATAGCAAAAGCACTTCTGGTGGTTGTTTCTTTCTTGGAAACAATTTAATATCTTGGCACAGTAAAAAGCAGAACTCAACGTCACTATCCCATTGGAAAGATGATCTAGACTAAAGGTCGGATGGATATGCCTTGTTGCAACGAGTTGCACAAGGTGGGTGGAGCGATTGGTCACACGAGAGTTGCAGAAAGACTCTCGATCCACCGGCCCGTCTTCAAAGGATATTACGCCCCAACGAAGAACGAACGGACGTTGGATATGACACACCAACAGGTTGCTGGATATAACGCACCAACAAAGGATGATTTCACAAAGGAAAATCAAAGATAATTTCAAATTCAAAAGTTCTCTAAAGTTGAACATCATGGTCGACCATAATAAGAAAAAAGGCCATGCAACACACTAATATATCATTAAATTCTAGTCACCATGCAAGGCAACAATTAATTATTCTAGAAAATAGCTAAAGACTTAAATAGGACAAGTCGTAAGTTGTGTCGTTGGGTTGCGAACTTGTCTTGAAACCCTCGGGTTAATAATTAGGTCGCGGAAAAGTGATTTGTGGCCTCGTTAAAAACCCGTCGTTGGAAAACCGCGTGGGACAAAACCAACAAAGGAAAAAGACTACATGCGGGTCACTTTACCTAATTATTAACCGTTGCGAGTTGGGCTTCAGCTTGAAGAACGATACGGATGTTAGTGACTTCACGTGGACTTGAATATTCGTCTTGAACGTGGATGGCTGCGAGGATCCCGATGATTGCTTCCTTAAGCTTCGTAGCTTTGGCTCGGGTCACGGGATCAGCTGGTACGGTCAAGGCCTCCTCCTCCCTAGCCCTAGCTCGGGTCATAGGACCAACGTCCTTCCGTCAGGTCGTGTCCGCCTTTTGTTTAACTTGGGACGTCTCTTCCTTCTCGCAGGTCGCATCTCGGGTCGCGTAGGTTGCGTCTTGGGTTGCGCAGGTCGCATCTCTGGTCGCGCAGTTCGCCTCTTCTTCAGCACTGTAGGTCGCGTCCTCCTCTGCATTATAGGTCGCGTCCTCGACGTCATCCGAGATAATATCATGCCCCCTAGTTGAAAAGGATTTGCCCTCAAATCCGCTTGATCTATGACAAAAGAAACCAAGTCAGTAACATTAAAGCTAGAATTCACGTTGCACTTACCTTACAAGTCGAGTTGGTAGGCGTTGTTGCTGATTCTCTTGGTCACTGTGAATGGGTCGTCGATCCGGGGCATTAATTTGGACTTCCGCTTGTTCGAGAATTGTTCTTTTTGTAGATGAACCCAAACTTTGTCACCGGGCTCGAAAGTCAATTGTTTCCGTCCTTTGTTCGCCTATTTCACATAGAGCTTGGTCTTCTCCTCTATGTTTTTCCTCACCTTTTCATGAATCTGCTTGACCATCTTGGCCTTTCTTTCTCCGTCCAGACTAACTCGATCACTTGATGGCAAAGGCATCATATCCAATGGTGAAGCAGGATTGAACCCATACATAATTTCAAAAGGAGAAAATTTGGAAGCATAATGTACAACATGGTTGTAAGCAAATTCAGCATGTGGTAAACATTCTTCCCATGTTTTTAAATTCTTCCTAACAATTGCACGTAATAAAGTTCCTAGGGTTCGATTTACTACTTCGGTTTGACCATCGGTTTGTGGATGACAAGTCGTAGAGAATAACAATTTCATTCATAACTTGGACCATAAGGTTTTCCAGAAATAGCTAAGAAATTTAGTATCCCTGTCAGAAACTATCGTACTAGGCATGCCATGCAAACAGACTACCTCCTTAAAGAAAAGTTCAACTACATGCAATGCATCATTAGTCTTTTGACATGCTATAAAATGCGCCATTTTTAGAACCTATCTACGACCACGAAAATTGAATCTTTACCATTCTTAGTCCTAGGCAACTCAATCACAAAATCCATAGATATATCAGTCCAAAGGTGAGTTGGGATAGGAAGAGGGGTATACAAACCGTGAGGTTGAACCTTAGACTTAGCCTGTTTGCATGCGACGCATCGCTCACAAATACGTTCAACGTCCCTCTTCATGTGTGGTCAGTAGAAGTGGTCCTGTAATATCTTCAGAGTTTTTGCAACTCCAAAATGGCCCATAAGTCCACCTCTGTGGGATTCTCTAACAAACAGCTCTCTCATTGAACTGTTAGGCACACATAAACGATTATCATAAAATAGAAAATCATCTTGCCTATAGTAATGTCCTGAAGCAAATTTTTCACTGTGCTTGTACACTTCTCTAAATTCTATGTCAAATGCATATAACTCTTTGATTTGTTCAAAGCCTAGCAGCTTAGCATCCAAAGTGGTCAACAATGCGTACCTTCGGGATAGGACATCAGCCACTACGTTTTCCTTACCTTGCTTGTACTTGATGACGTAAGGAAATATTTCAATGAATTCTACCCACCTCACATGTCGCTTACTGAGTTTGTTCTAACCCTTCAATTATTTGAGCGATTCATGATCGGTGTGTATCACAAACTCCTTTGGCCACAGATAATGTTCCCAAGTTTGTAACGCCCTCACGAGTGCATATAGTTCTTTGTCGTAGGTGGCTAATTGAGAGTTGCACCTCCGAGTTTCTCACTGAAGTAGGCAATCGACTTCCGTTCCTGCATCAATACTGCACCAATTCCTACGTTGGATGCATCACACTCAATTTCAAATGTTTTAAGAAAATCAGGCAATATAAACAAAGGAGCGTTAGTTAGTTTTTCTTTCAACGTTTGAAACGCTGCCTCTTGCGCTTCTCCCCACTTGATCCCACGTTTTTCTTAATGACTTCAGTAAGAGGGGCGGCCAAGGTGCTGAAGTCCTTCACAAATCGATGGTAGAACCTCGCGAGTCCATGGAAGCTTCGGACTTCCCCGACGGTCTTTGGGTTCGGCCATTCCCGAATGGCTTTGACCTTTTCTTCATCCACCTTTACGCCATCTGCACTTACAACAAAACCTAGAAATACGATGTTATCTGCACAAAAGGTACATTTCTTAAAATTAGCGTACAGCTCTTCTTTCCTAAGTACCTTTAAGACTAACTCTAGGTGTCCTAAGTGTTCCTCCAAATTTTTACTATAAATCAATATATCATCAAAGTAGACTACCACGAATCTACCTATATGCTCTCGAAGAACATGGTTCATTAAGCGCATGAAGGTACTAGGTGCATTTGACAATCCAAAGGGCATAACTAACCACTCATACAATCCATGCTTAGTTTTAAACGCCGTTTTCCATTCGTCACCTTCCTTCATCCTAATTTGATGATATCCACTTTTAAGATCAATTTTTGAAAATATCCTACTTCCATGAAATTCATCTAGCATGTCATCTAGCCTAGGAATATGATGTCGATACTTCACTGTAATGTTGTTGATTGCGCGACAATCAATACACATGCGCCAGCTGGCATCTTTCTTTGGCACGAGTAATACGGGCACGACTCATGGGCTCATGCTTTCTCGGATGTGTCCATTGTCCATGAGTTCCTCCACTTGCCTTTGCAGCTCCTTGAATTCCACGGGATTGGTTCGGTAGGCTGGTCGATTTGGTAACGCGGCTCCGAGAATGAAATCAATTTGATATTCGATACCACGTATCGGGGGCAATCCGGTAGGGTTCTCTTCGGGAAAGACATCTCTAGAATCCTACAAAAAAGTAGAAATTTCACTCGACAGCACCGGTGCAAGGTTAGCTAAGCTCGAGAGAGCTTCCTTATATACAAACAATAATACATACTGATTCGAGTGAAGAGATTTCTTCATCTCACTCGATCTTGCGTAAAAATTTGACGATTTAAGCTCGTGTGCACCTTGCTTCTTCAAGTGCATTTGATCTTGCAGCACTTCTTTAGACATCAACGGAACAAGCACGGTCTTCCTACAATTATACTCAAAGTAATGCTTGTTAGTGAAACCGTCATGTTTTACCTTGCGATCCGATTGCCATGGTCTACCGAGTAGAATATGACTCGCCTCCATGGGTAGCACATCGCACAAAATTTCATCTTCGTATTTGCCTATGGCAATAGGCACGGTCACTTGGCTGGTCACCTTCATTTCGCCATCTTCGTTCAGCCATTGAAGCCTATACGGCCTCGGGTGTTTTTGAACTTTTAATCCGAGCTTTCGAACCATAGTAGAGCTTGCAATATTCGTGCAACTTCCTCCGTCGATGATCACGCTACAAACCTTTCCATGAAAAGGCAGCGGGCATGGAATAAATTTTCTCGTTGTTCTTGTTTGCCACCCTTAGGTTGCACGCTCAAAGAATGACGTGCCACCAGCAACTCTCCTTTGGTCGGTTCCTCCTCATGCGTCTCGTCCGAATGTTCAGCCGCTTCATCCTCGGACTCGAACTCGCCGTTGTCACGAAGGATCATGACTCTCTTGTTCATGCACTCGCTCGCGTAGTGTCCTCTCCCGTGACACTTGAAACACTTCACATCCCGAGCCCTTGAAGTCGTGGCCTCGGCCTTCCCTTTGTCCCGCGGGGCTGCTAGACCTATCTTCGTCGCGTCTCGGTTCACTGGAATGACCTTGGGTGCGTCTCGGCTTGCTGGAACCGTGTTGTCCTTCCTTGGATAGCTCGGTTTTTCATCCCGTTGATGGCCATATTTTCCAGCCCCATAGCCGTATCGTGAACTCCTTCACCACTGGAGTTGTTGCTCGATGAGAATCACCTTGTGGAGCATCTCCTCAACCTCCACGTAGTGTTGCATCTCTAAATGGTCTTGGATTTCCAGATTTAGTACTCCAAAGAATCGAGACATCAACGCCTCTCTATCCTCTGAGATGTTAGCCCTCAACATTAGAAACTCCATTTCTTGATAATATTCCTCCACGGAATGGTTTCCTTGGGTAAGCTTCCTTAGCCACCGATGCGCTTCTCGGTGGTGATGACTTGGCACGAACCTTTTGCGCATAATGGTTTTCATTTCCAACCATGTCGCTACTCGTTCTTCACTGTTTCATCGCCTAGAAATCATGAGTTAATCCCACCAACTCAAGGCATAGTCGTAGAACTCTGTGGTCGCCACCCTAACCTTCTTGGCCTCGGGGTAATGTTGACAACCAAATACGAGTTCCATCTTTTTCTCCCACTCTAGGTAGGCGTTCGGGTCGGCTTTTCCATGGAACGATGGAATTTTCCGCTTGAGACCAGCGAGGTCATCCCTCGGATCGTCTCGTCATTCCCTCGGCTCACGCCGCCTTCGGTGACTACTTCGGGACGAGGATGATCTGCCTCGTTCTTAGTAGTTGTTGTCCTCATGCTGGTTCCTTTCTCGTTACTGGAACGCATGAGTGTCTCTCAGTTGGGTCGGATGTTCAGGTCGAAATTCTTGCCGAAACTCCTCCATTTTATTTGTGATACTTTGCTCCAAACGAGCAGCGAGAGCCTCGATTAATCTCTCGTTCACCCGGCTGTTCTCGGCTCCTTTATACCCCATGATGCTTGATGGTTTTTGAATGTACCTACTCTTGGAATTCCTGCACACTAGCACACGGAGCATCCACAAGCGGAAAACAACGAAAGACAATAGAAATGTACGAGTAGCAAGACTCGTAGCACGTACTATATATATATATATTTGTTTTTTTTTTGCGTTCAAACCTAACTATGATCGTAACAATCAAAACCGTGAATTGAACTAACCTTTTCGCTAGAACGAGCTCTGATACCAGACTAAAGGTCGGATAGATAGGCTTTGCTGCAACGAGTTGTACAAGGTGGATGGAGCGATTGGTCACACAAGAGTTACAGAAAGACTCTCGGTTCACCGGCCCGTCTTCGAAGGATATTACGCACCAAAGAAAAACGAACGAACGTTGGATATGACACACCAACGGGATGCTGGATATAACGCACCAACAAATGATGATTTCACAAAGGAAAATCAAAGATAATTTCAAATTCAAAAGTTCTCTAAAGTTGAACATCATGGCCAGCCATAATAAGCAAGAATAGGCCATGCAACACATTATTACATCATTAAATGCTAGTCACCATGCAAGGCAACAATTAATTGTTCTAGAAAATAGCTAAAGACTTAAATAGGACAAGTCGTAAGTTGTGGTGTTGGGTTGCGAACTTGTCTTGAAACCCTCGGGTTAATAATTAGGTCGCGGAAAAGTAATTCGCGGCCTCATTAAGAACCCGTCGTTGGAAAATCCCGTAGGACAAACCCAACGAAGAGTACATGAGGCTCACTTTACCTAATTATTAACCGTTGCGAGTTGGGCTTCGGCTTGAAGCACGATACAGCTGTTAGTGACTTCACGTGGACTTGAATATTCGTCTTGAATGTGGACGGCTGCGAGGATCCCGATGATTGCTTCCTTAAGCTTCGTAGCTTTGGCTCAGGTCATGGGACCAGCTGGTAGGGTCAAGGGCTCCTCCTCCCTATCCCTAGCTCGGGTCATAGGACTAACGTCCTTTCGTCGGGTCACGTATGTCGTTTGTTTAACTCGAGACGTCTCTTCCTTCTCGCAGGTTGCATCTCGGGTCGTGCAGGTTGCGTCTCGGGTCGTGCAGGTCGCGTCTCAAGTTGCGCAAGTCGCATCTTGGGTCGCGCAGGTCGCCTCTTCTTCAACGTTGTAGGTCACGTCCTCCTCTGCATTATAGGTCGCGTCTTCGACGTTGTCCGGGATCATATCACTTGGTGTTTGTGAGCTTTGATATTTTGTTGATATAAGTGATAAGTTGATGAATTTTCAGATTTTTGATGATCTTACGAAGAAAAAGGAAAATAAGTTATAAGTCTGTATGATTTAAGTACACTTAGATGACTCATGCTCAGCCTATTGAATATTCAAATGCTCATGTCTTAATAAGTTTCCTTTTCGGTAACTCAAGTGAACTTAATTGTATCACTTACTCCTCTAACAGCTTCTACACTTATTTCTATGCAGATTTAAGAAAAACGTGTTATGAGTATATGCAAGGGTCTAAGTTGAGAGGTATTCAGTTTCAGTTAAAACGTCCTATGATACAAATCTAAGTTGAGCTTACATACTCCTCTATGTTAAATTCATTTACATAAGAGTATACCTAAAAAGGTAATCAAGGAGCTTGTTATATGAACAAAAGGATATCTAAACAACGTCCTAGAAGCTGGTGATTTTTTAAATAAAAAATAAAATAAAAAGAGGTAATTTTGGCTGAAGCTTGTCTTAAGTAAAAAACAGTCTTGCGTAAGTGTACTTAAATGGTCAGTCTTGTGCATTATTTGACTCATTCTTAACGGTCTGATTATTTTTAAATATTCCTCATTCTTAACATTTTGTTTTTAAAAAATAAAGAAGCAAAATCTACATACTCGAGTGATTCTCTTAAACAAGGCAGTTTTCTGAAAAATGGTTTTTGTGATTTGATGTTTTGGTGGTTGGTGTGACTGGTGCAGTTATTCTTATTTTGAACTGCTGTTTGCTTTTAAAACCGTGTGTTCATTTTCTCTCTGAACTGCTGCTTTTCATATTGCATTTGAAATTCTGAAACCCTAACCAAACCTCTAGAGAGAAAAAAGTGCAATTTGTTTACAAATTTTGCATAAAAATCGAGAAAATAAACCTCAGAAGAACAAACATTCGAGACCTTCATGCTGATGCAACAATATTGTTCAACGAAGTTCCTGTTCGCGTCGGTGACCTAACATTTACAGATGATCCTTCGAGGATCAATGGAAAGAGATATAAGGTCATGGCGACGATGAAATCAAAGACAAAACAGACTAAACGTGCAACCACACCTCCTGTGGCTTAGGTCGAATCTCAGTCCAAATCTGAGTCTAAGAACAGTTTGTCAAGCTCGTCGACACACGGCAATGTCAGAGCCGATGTTTAACCTCCGGCTCGATCACCAACACAACGAGTTTCATCCACTAGACGAGGTACACCTATCTCTCCTTCTAAAGTTTTTTTCACAAACATTTTACAAGGAAACCAGTGCAACAAAATTTAAGACTCTCAAGGAACGAAAGATCTTCTCAGAGAGAGGTTTAAGCGTAAATTAGTTTAAGCATTTGTCGATTTGGAAATTGTTAGTTGACAGGAGACTAAGACACACAGTTACATTTGTTGTTCTTGTGTGCAAAGAACTGATTTATGAGTTTTACGCCAATTTAAACCCTGAGATTGAGGATTCTAGTTCTCCGATATTTGGGAAGACGTATGTCAGGGGTAGGCTAGTCCAATTTGATGCAGAGGTCATCAACAATTTCTTTGGCACATCGAACGTGGAGACTACACGGTCTAAGGAACTCTAGATTGATCTAGATATGGATGTGGTCACGAAGGAGCTCACTGATGGAGCCCTGCTGAAGTGGTCCGGACAAATCCCTAATTCAAAGTTGCATTGGGAGTATGCTCTATTGAACAAAATGTGCCACATAAATTGGATCCCAAATAAGACGACGAATGGGATCCGACAGGACACGGCCACCTTTCTCTACTACTTGAAGAACAATGTTCAAATCAACTTTGGAAAGGTGTTTTTGGACTCTATCGTGGGACTTGGCTTGTTAAATTTGACGAAGTTTATTCTGTTGTTTTCATGTTTGATTCATAATATTCTGAGTCAACAAGTTCCAGATGTTGTAGGGACTGAAGAAGTACGAGAAAATATCCCTTTATGGATTATTTTGGAAAAGCGGTACATGGCGAAGATGCCATCTTCGGACGAAACTGACACTGCTGGAGATGATGTGGTTCAAGAAATCAGCCTGTTGAAACAGACGGTCACAACGATTATGTCCACCCTAGAGAATGTTCAGAAGGCACCGATTGGTCTTCTGAAGCGCCATCAGAGGAAACTAGTGAAGTTTTTTTTACTTCCTATTATGTTGTTCGATTTCTGTTTTTGATGTGCATTGTTTGAATCTCTTATAACAGAAACAGGGGGGAGAACCACAGGAAGATGCGGAACAGATGGAACCCACCACAAACAGAGCAAATGGCAAGAGACCAAGGAACTAATGTGTTCCTTAATACTGACAGATATTTTAAATGCACTTATGGACCAACTATATTTTAAGTGTACTTAATTACATTTTTGTTTGAACTTCTTTGTGTTGATTGGTACTGCATTATGTTTGATGATTGGTGTTGCACTATGCTTGAGTGTTTATTGCATTATGTTTGAATTCTGTATGTTGTCTGGTGGGTGTTTATGTGATAAGAATTCAAATGGGGAGATTGTAAATGAAATAAATTAGGGTCGTAGAATATAATTCTGTAAAATCAGGTCGTTGAGATATACAAGGAGTTGAAAGGTTCGTGAGAGAAATGAGGAGAAATTCAAGGGGTCAAAGAGAAGAATGAGGAGAAGAAGACGGAGTCAAAAGAGGATCAAGAGAAGTCAAATTTGAAGAAAAAACAGTAAGGATGTGCGACTGGAAAACCGGTGGTTTAGCTGAGCACATGGGAAGATAGATAAGTTAACTCGAGAAAAATAAGAGACTAACGAATCTGGGCGAATATCGAAAAAGTACCAAAAATAGAATGAATGAAGTTCACAGAGTTTTAAGTGTACTTAGTGAGATATTGTGAGAAAGAGTATGAGATAGTTTAGCATTTATTTACATCTAATGCAGGAGAGTTATCTACGGAAATCTTTAATACTTTTTAAAAGCGAGCAAATATATTTAAAATAAATTTAGATTTCTTCAAAATAATAATTGATTTAGTTGTCTGTTTATAAATTTTAAATGGAAAACAATTCTGTAATCAAACACACGTACATCGTAATTTCAATCAACCAATCAATTCAAATTTGATATTTTATTTAAAAGAAGTCAGATATACTTTATGTATTTTTTTTCTTAAGATTCTCATTAATAATAGTAAATTGGAGATCTAAATTCTAAAAATAAAGTTAGAAGGAAGATTACGGCGTCGCTGTTGTATAATAATGGTTTGTATAATAATATTATTTTATAAAAGGACCATTTAAAAAAAGTATTTAGGGCAGAGATGAGATGACAAATGACACATGATGTGTTTGAAGCTACACGACATGTTTTGTGGGAACACTCCTCACATGTGACTTTAGATGTTAACTTGAATACCTTCAATTCTTAGACAATTATATTCCAATTTCTTAATTTTTTAAATAAATATATGTAGATATTCTAGTTAAATATGCATGCGCTATTTTTTTAATAATTCGTACAGTACAATATGAGAAATAGAAATTTTTGTTGGACCTCGGAGGAAAGCATTTACTTGCCACAAAACAAATATTCATTTTAACAAAATAATATTTCCATTTTCTATGAATAAAGAAAATAGATATCTAGAATCCAATTATTTTTATTTTATGAAAAAATTTATTTCAAAAGTATCACATATATATATATATATGTATTATTTTAGGAATAAAACGATATCTTAACCGAATAGAAGTTGAATACTATCAATATATAGTTTTATAAATAAATAAATAAATAAAAACTCTTAGCTGTATTTGTGTAAATTTTGATGATGGTTTAGGACGAAAAACGCGTTTATGACAGGAAAATAAAGTAAATTTAATAAAACATAATAATTAGTTACATTGGCCCTCAAATTATTAATTTAGGATTTAACTTTTTACCTTTCATCAATTAAGTCAACGTCCTTTTCTCTCTCTCCTTAGACTCCTCTTTGCCTTTCTCGCTCCCTTTTCCGTCAATCTTCCTTGTTGTTTTTTCTTAAAGAAACTTTTCTATAATTCAAATTTATATTATATTATTCTACGATTGCAATTGAAATAAAAAAAAGAATGAACTCCAGTGAAAGTTATAAAAATCGCTTGTTTATTTAGATTGAATCTTCAACTTTATAAAAACATTTGTAATATTTGATCTCCAAACCAAAAAAGTATATAATTAATGGTAAAATTCATAAATTTTTCAATAAATATAAAAAATTGCAATTATATGTAGATTTCCATTGTCTAACCATTTTGTATTACAAAAATATTAAATTACCATTTATAACTATGATTTTGTTGTATAACTAGATAAGTGTTAGTGCATTTTGAATATATGTATATATATATTTATATATTATTCTTGTAAATCGCTAAAATGAAAAAAAAACGTATATAATGTATACCAAAATTAACCGAAATTGTTTTTATTTATTTATTGAGGTCCAACTTTCTTATAGGAAAATTTGCCACTATATATAAAAAACTACAAAAAATTACATTAACTACACCTTTTTTAAGATTGTCTAAATCGTTTACACCTAAAAATCCAAATGAAATACTAAATAGCCAGTAAAAAAATACTAAACATAATCATGTTTAACGAAATGGATAATAAAAACTGTTCAATTTCTAAATAAAAGATCTGTAGTGATGCCAAAAAATCATTGATTTTTCTTCAAAAGGTTTTTTATAGATCATTTTTTTAAAAATAGAAAACCTTTAAATTACTAATACTATAATGTCAAATTTAAATGTAATTTATATTAGAAAAATATAAAAAAATGAAAAAAACCATTTCTTACAGTATTTCCGAATAAATGAAATGAGATTTGGCTTTTTCGAGTAGCATTAATTTTTGTATCTGTTTCTGTACTCAATCGTCAGTCTCGCTCAAGGGTAATATCGTTATTTCACTCGAACTGTCGGACAACTTGCGCGCGAATGCTTTCTCTCTCTCTCCTCCCTCCGATTTTCGGATATAATTAAATTAACTATAAATCCACAACTGGAAATTTATTTCTGAAAAACGTTTATAAAGAGTGAATTAATCTGTAATCTCCCATTATTAGGATGTGACACCACATTTTCTGGATAATCTACGAATATTATAAAATAAAAATACTCTTCTCTGCAATATAATGGATTTTAAAAATAACAACGAAGAAATCCAATTAATATTTTGGTATTTTTATGCGCCATATGAAATTCGTTTAAAGCATGAGTTTTTAGTTGAAGAAATCGTTAGATAAATTCGTTTATATATTTTATTAAAATATTTCAACTAATTCTTATAGGAAATTCATTTTTCTTAAATAGATATTATTTTATAATCTAACTTCAGTTACAATATATTATTGATTATTGTATAATATTTAGATTTCACTGTTCTACGTCTAGTCTTACAATGTGTGTATATATATATGTATGAGTCCTTGTCCTCCATTATTTTGGCACTAAGGAAAAAAGATTATAAACAATTAAGTAAAAGTAAAACCCTAACTACCTTAAATCGACATCGACACTCTCTCTCTCTCAGCCTCTTTCCCCCTCACTGAATCAGAGTAAACTCTCCCATTTATCCTCTTTCTTCCTTTTCCTTAATTTTCTTCTGTTCTGGATCTCTCCTCAAAAAGAAACCCATTTTCGAAGTGTTCCTTAATCACTTCAATAAGGATCTAATCAGGTTCCGACAAGCGTGTTCTGTGATCTTCCTGCAAATGTGATTATTCTTTGATTGATATCGGAATCTTGGGTCGCTCGCCTTTCGATTTGATTCAATCGTAAGTTTACCGTTTCTTCCCACATTTGCTTTTGTTTTGCGAGTTCTTTTCTGATTCGTTTCGTGATTTAATATAATTTCAGACCCATTGTTCGTTTTTTTTTGCTTTTTTATTGCTTTATTTTACTCAAGCTTGTCGACAAGTTTGTCCCTTTTGTGTTTTTTTAGTTGATTATTCCTTGCTTGGATGATTTGAGAAGTGGGTATTCTTCTTTTCTTAGGATTTTGATTAACACTTCATTAAATTCCTCACCTAGCGAATGTATTGGAGAAAATAATAAAGATGCTTTATTACTATTATTATTTTGTGAATAGTTCATCAGCAGTAGTTGCAATTGTGCTTATTTTTTCGGTTTCTATATATGGGATGAGAGTGAGATATACTTTCCTTCATTGTTAATGCGTTTAGGCGTATTTCTCCGTAGTGAGTTTATTTTACCATCTATGTTTCTTTCTTTTTTTCCTCTTCAAGTAGCGATTTTATGTTTTCGTGTTCTTGTCTTGAAGTTAGTTGGCTTTAGCCTTTGTTTCTTGTGCTTGGTTCCTAAAAAATTCAGGGGAAAGTTGATACAAAAAAAATGCTTTGCTTAGACAGGCAGTATCAATCTCTGGTTCAATGTTTGGGTTGGCTTTTGAAACCTGAAAGCCTCTGTCCCCCCAGAGATGATTCTGATAAGTCATTGGCTCCGAGTAATTGATAAGTTCCATCTTTGATAATGTGGTTGTTTTGTGATGCTAGTGAGTTTTCATTTCATTTTGATGCTGCAGATTACTCTATAGCAGCTTAAGCTGGCTCTTCATTGGTAAGAACTAAGATGGATGTCGGGTATAAGATTATCGTCTTTTTAGCACTACTTGCCACTGTGAAAGCAGAGGTTTACATTGTGACAATTGATGGCGATCCAATCATAAGCTACAGAGGTGGTGAAAATGGTTTCGGAGCCACTGCCTTGGAATCTGATGAGAAGATTGATTCAACGAGGTATTTTCAGTAGTTGAATTGCTGTTTTGTTATGCATCTGGGTTTTGGATTTTTTATCAAATAGTTTCCTCGTATGTCATGGTTGATTATCAGGAAATGTGAATTGTCTGATGAATATTGGTTTCTTCGTTTTTGTTTGCACTGATGTGTATGGTAATTGCTCGAGCAGAATCTTTGGTGTTGTTAATATGTTGGCTGCTGTTACAGTGAATTGGTGACATCCTACGCACGTCACCTTGAGAAGAAACACGATATGCTTCTCGGGATGCTCTTCGAGGAAGGAACGTACAAAAAGTTGTACAGCTATAAGCACCTTATAAATGGATTTGCAGCTCACATTGCCCCTGAACAGGTGAAATCGATTTTACATAAATCTACAAATTGAATTCTTGTTTCCTTACACTATTCCAACCATATTAGTAGGCAGAAACGCTTCGTCGTGCCCCTGGTGTGAAATCTGTGGACAGAGATTGGAAAGTGAAAAAGCTCACGACACATACACCGGAGTTTTTGGGACTCCCAACTGATGTTTGGCCAACAGGTGGTGGTTACGATAGAGCGGGAGAAGATATTGTTATTGGGTTTGTTGACTCGGGGATTTATCCGCACCACCCTAGTTTTGCCTCTCACCACTCTGCACCTTATGGCCATCTTCCTAGTTACAAAGGGAAATGCGAAGATGATCCTCATACAAAGAAGAGCTTCTGCAATGGGAAGATCATAGGAGCACAGCATTTTGCTGAAGCCGCAAAAGCAGCTGGAGCATTTAACCCTGATGTCGATTATGCTTCACCAATGGATGGTGATGGACATGGAAGGTTGGTATTGATAATATTGTGTTTCATAATTTCACGACATTTATTGTCTGACAATCTTCTTATTGCTTCCAAAACGAAGAAATCTGTCTTCAGGCAATAACCCTGCATTCATTAAGATGTTATAAGTCATGATTTACTTACTATTGGTTGATCAGTCATACAGCATCTATAGCAGCCGGAAACAACGGTATCCCAGTTAGAATGCACGGCTATGAATTTGGTAAAGCAAGTGGGATGGCTCCTCGGGCGAGGTCAGTGGATAACATGATTCGGCTGTTTTCTCTATGTTTTGCTTCCTGATTTTCCTGAAGCTAAAACCTATCTTGTTCCAGAATTGCTGTTTACAAGGCTCTCTATCGGTTGTTTGGAGGCTTTGTTGCTGATGTAGTTGCCGCGATTGATCAGGTACAAAATAATTGTTCACAGGATTAAATGGATGACTACTATGTCCATACTTCAGCTTCCAAACGTGGCTCTAATATCATTTTGTTATGAACAAATCACAACAAAATAAGAAAATACTCTGATAAAAATCGATATCTTACAGAATGATAAAATACGAGTCATGAAACGAAGGAATATGTCTGGAGAATCGTTCTTTCTCCCCAAACGCAAAACCTACCCAATTTCTTCATAGAAAGTCCTATCATAAATCGATTATCTTAACAAAATGTGCTTTCCTGACCAGGCTGTTCACGATGGAGTCGATATTCTGAGTCTCTCGGTTGGTCCAAACAGTCCTCCAGCAACTACAAAGACAACATTCTTAAATCCATTTGATGCTACACTTCTTGGAGCTGTCAAAGCTGGTGTTTTTGTTGCTCAAGCTGCTGGTAATGGAGGACCCTTCCCAAAAACTTTGGTTTCTTACAGCCCTTGGATAACTACTGTGGCAGCTGCAATTGATGACCGCAGATACAAAAACCATCTAACCCTAGGGAATGGAAAATTACTGCCCGGAATTGGATTGTCCCGTAAGTGTTACTTTCTTCTTTTCTGAATCCAGCCATTTATGTATACACAATAGCATCGTAACAGCTGTTCATTAGGAATAAGAATTTTAGTTTATTTTGCATTTCATAGCAGTATAGCTGATTCTTTATGGTGGCTTCTGTTAATCATTATGTTTTGCTGCAGCTTCGACTCACCCTCATCGTTCATACACTATGGTTGCTGCAAATGATGTTTCGCTTGATTCTTCCGTGGCAAAGTACAGTCCGGCAGACTGCCAGAGGCCCGAAGTCTTGAACAAGAGATTGGTTGAGGGAAATATTCTTCTTTGCGGATATTCTTTCAACTTTGTTGTTGGATCAGCTTCCATTAAGAAAGTTGCTGAGACTGCCAAGCATCTCGGTGCTGTTGGTTTTGTTCTTGTTGTTGAAAATGTTTCCCCGGGAACGAAATTCGATCCCGTCCCCTCTCCCATTCCTGGCATTTTGATCACAGAAGTATCTAAGTCAATGGTAATACAGTTTTGTGCATGTTTCTTTTACTTATACTGTCACGCCCGACCTTGTCAACTTATATTACTTTTCTCAACTTAGGATTTGATTGATTACTACAACGTCACTACATCGAGGGATTGGACTGGAAGAGTAAAGAGTTTTAAAGCTATGGGAAGTATTGGAGATGGTTTGGCTCCTATACTTCACAAATCAGCTCCTGAAGTGGCGTTGTTCTCAGCTCGGGGACCTAACACTAAAGATTTCAGCTTTCAAGATGCTGATCTTCTCAAACCCGATATTCTTGCTCCAGGTTATCTAATATGGGCTGCTTGGTCACCAAATGGAACAGATGAGGCTAATTATGTTGGTAAGGATAACCTTAAGAATACATACTTTGGATTTTTCATACCGGAACATTTATTATTTACCGTGAAGATTAAAGGTTATCGGTAACAAGGATCACGAAATGATTACTTGGTTCTTGGGCAGGCGAAGGATTTGCTATGATATCAGGAACTAGCATGGCCGCACCACACATAGCTGGGATAGCCGCTCTTGTGAAGCAGAAGCATCCTCAGTGGAGTCCCGCTGCTATCAAATCAGCTTTGATGACAACCTCGACAACGATAGACAGAGGAGGAAGACCGCTTCAAGCACAGCAATATTCTGAAACAGAGGTCGTCAGGCTTATTAAAGCCACTCCTTTTGATTATGGAAGTGGCCATGTCAATCCTCGGGCTGCACTAGATCCCGGTCTCATCTTCGATGCAGGTATTATTCTATCTATCAGATTATTTTGCATCACCACGAGACAATTGGGTCGATATTGATAGAAGAATGTCTTGATCCATTGAAGGTTACAAGGACTATCTTGGGTTCTTGTGCACAACGCCGGGAATTGATGCCCATGAGATTAAGAACTACACGAACAGACCCTGCAACTATAGCATGAAGCATCCTTCAAACTTCAACACACCATCCATTGCCATCTCCCATCTCGTGCGAACCCAAGCTGTAACGAGGAGAGTAACGAATGTGGCAGACGAAGAAGAAACATACACGATTACAGCAAGAATGGAGCCTTCCATCGCCATTGAAGTAAACCCTCCTGCAATGACCATCAAAGCGGGTGCTTCTAGAAAGTTCTCGGTGACTCTCACCGTGAGATCAGTGACCGGAGAATACTGTTTTGGAGAGGTGACTTTGAAAGGCAGCAGAGGGCATAAGGTGAGGATACCAGTGGTGGCAATGGGACAGTGGCGATAAGCAAACAAAGCAATATCTGTGGAGGTGTGTGGTTTGTAGTATTATTCTTTGTAATATGCAATAAAGAAGAGCTAGTGTTATAGAAAAGATGTGTTTTGCTTGAGAAAATGCCTAATCACATGTTCAAATATTAGTAGTTTGTATAATTAGTTTAATATATAAATATATATACTAGGAAAATCCAATAATAATGAACTTGTTTCAATTCTACGATGTCCTAATTATATATACATTAACTAGAAATAATTATTATATATTGTATAAGTAGTAATAAATTTATATGTATAAAAGTAAAAAAAAATGTCATTCGAACCAAGTTTATATAAATAAATATATATTGTTCTTTTAATATCTTTTTTTTTCCTTTTTGAAAAACAAAGTAATTTGTGATAAGTGGTTATATTTTCCCTGTAATTTTGCTCATGTCTTAAAGCTTTTATTCGTCGAGAAGCTCACAATCAATCCTCTGAAAATAAACCTCCACAGCTTTAAGATTAAAAGCCAGCATTACAACCCTGTTGAGCTGTACCGCCGATAACGCTCATACCGTCATACATATTCATTCTCAAAGCCAAGCAGAATTCATCAGACTCATTACTAACGAACAGACACTACACATCTAACGCTAATTCTGCTCCTCCTTTGAATTCGAACGTCACCACCGGCAACCCCATCAGGTCACGCTCAATGTTCCCTTTGTAGCACAAGGTTTAATACGACTCCCATTCGTCCGTACGATTTAGCGTCTTGTTCAGGAGGATGTCGACTTCTCGAGCAAGGCTTTCGTATGCTTTTCGAACAAAAATCGTCGCAGAGCATCCTGTGTCGATGACTGTATCCACGAGTAGTATTTGCCAAGAATACTGCTTGGTCAAGGAAAAGAGTAATTCGTGAGAAAAATGTTGCAAGAATTGCCTTGGACGAAAGTAACTACAAGAAGTAGAAGTTGTTGGAACAATCCTTAATCTGTAACAATATAATATGATAAACAATGAACTAGAAATAGAAACAAAATACCGACAGTTCAATCGAGGCCTGCAAGCAGTGTCCTAAGATAGAATTTGATTCCGCCTAAAGGATTCAACGATAACATAATAGTCTTCTGCCGAATCTACTTTGTATGTTCGTTTTTTTTTATCAGAAAAGAGAAGAATTTGTTATATGTTTCTTCAGTGGAAAGTCTCTATTTATAGAGGACTAAAGAGCCAAAATTCGGTTAACCTTGAACAGTCATGACTGTTCATAAAGTTGTGACTGTTGGTGGAATGGTTGTATCTCTTCGGTTCAAACTCAAAGGTTGTGTCTCTTCGGTTCAGTAGTTGCATCTCTTTGAAAACAATCTAGCAAGTGTATAACATGGTGCACCAGAAACTTGAAAATGCAGAAAATCTGTAAAACTTAAGAACTTTCTTTGTATTTCATATGTTTTCAACGTGAATACATTCTGATCAAATACATCATTTTATAGAAAAGAATCTAGGGGTAAAAATGGAAGAAAAGTCGTTAGTCCAATTTTTCACATTAATATATTCTGATCAAATACATCATTTTATAGAAAAGAATCTAGGGGTAAAAATGGAAGAAAAGCCGTTAGTCCATATGCCAGCACATCAAATCTATTTGAAGTTCTGAAAACAGAATTCATGCCCATCACCCTGGATTGTTCAGGGGCTCTTTTGTCATATGTCAGCTCAGGCAAGGGAGAAGAAATTCCTCCTGAATAACCACTCCTTGCATCTCCAATTACTGATGCTGCGTGTACTTCTGCACTCCTCTGAGAATCAGTTTTTAAGCCTTTTATAGCTCTGCAACCTTCACTAAACTTGAGCTCCTTTAATACCATAGTTTCCATGCTATCTCCTCTCTTCTCTGTATTCTGTATTCCATTCACATTCCCCCTCATACTTGGAATGGGTAAATAACCAAGACCAAGTTTGCAACACAAAACATGAAACCTCTGCTTTGGAAGAGATTTTGTAAAGATATCAGCAAGTTGAGATTCAGAAGAAACATGCTTTGTAATAATTGATCCAAGTGCCACATTCTCTCTTATAAAGTGATAATCCATCTCAATATGTTTACTTCGATTATGAAATACTGGATTTGTAGATAGATACACCGTAGACAAGTTGTCACAGTGTAACAATGCCGGAGATGATTGAACAATTCCAAGATCTCTCAGAATAAACGAAATTCACGTTAACTCTGCTGCAAGGCTAACCATAGCCCTGTACTCTGCCTCTGTTGATGAACGAGACACGGTTGGTTGTCTTTTTGCCGACCAAGAAATCAGATTACTGCCTAGAAAGGTGCAGAATCCAGTACTTGATCTTCGTGTCTCCTTACAGCCTCCCCAGTCACTATCACTTTATGAATGAACATTCATTTTGCTGTTAGAATGCAGAAACAAAACCACAATCTACAGACCCTTTCAGATATCTCAGCACCCTCTTTAGAAGCTTGTAATCACCACAAGATGGTGTATTCATTTTATGACATAAGAAATTGACTGCATAACTCAAATCAGGCCTTGTAAGAGTAATATATTGTAATGCACCAACCAAGCTTCTAAACTCAGTAGGATCAGAATATGCTAACAAATCTGTGTCAGAATAATGCTGATACAGTGGTAAAGGTGTTGAGATAGGCTTACAGTCCTGTATATTAGCCCTTGTCAAAAGTTCTTGTGCATATTGTGATTGATTAAGAAACAATCCATTTGAATTAAACACTGCTTGAACACCTAAGAAATAGTGTAAGTCTCCAAGATCCTTCATAGAAAAACTAGAACTAATTGTAGCAATCAGTTCTTGTATCAGACAATATGAATTTCCTGTCAAAATGATATCATCCACATATAATAGAAGGATAAGAATATCATCACCATTTCTATAAACAAAGAGAGAAGGGTCTGAGCTACTGCAGAAGAAACCAAACTCCAGAAGGTAGGAGCTGAATTTATTAAACCAGGCACGAGGAGCCTGTTTCAATCCATAAATGGCCTTCTTCAAGAGACACACATGATCTGGATACTTTTTGTTTACATACCCAGGTGTGTAAACTTGTAGAAGATAGACTATTGAATCAATACTTAAAAAACCAGACGATATCAAAAACA
>CM071874.1:6735095-6750713 GCA_036759665.1 Gynandropsis gynandra | reverse complement strand
TTTTGTTGGTTTCTACAATGTACTAAAGACCTCCACGGATAACTCCCCCCGAGTTAGACGTGTAAATACAATCTCCACTGTTTTCACTCACCACCCAGTATCCAATTAGGTACACCTAAAAACCTTGAACTCCCATGTTCACTGTTTTCTGTACCTCAACGATACTGACCAATTAAGTACACCTAAAACCCGAACCACCTTGTTATGTGTTTTGTGTACTCAATTAAACTCTTCAGATTCGTTGATTATCATTCTTCATTTCAGATCAACTTATCTGCCCTTTCTCTCGGCTCAGCAACCACCACCGGTTATTCCACCGCGCCGTCATGCTGAAATCTCTTCAGCTTTGAATCCGGTCGATTCTCTTGGTTCCTCAATCTTCTCCTCGATCTTCTTCTCGATCTTCTCGTTGACTTGCTCCAGTCTCCTTTAATTTGAAATCACCTCCCTTAGATTTCTCAACTATCTGAAACAACACAAACAAACTCCGATCCAATTTTTACTGCATTCACAAGGTGGCTGTTGCATATACACTGTTTCATTCAATTCACTATGGAGAAACGCATTATTAACATCTGGCTGACAAATTTTCCAATTGTTTGTAATAGCTACAGAGAGGACAATCCTTATGGTGGTTGTCTTTACTACTGGACTATATGTCTCAATGTAGTCAACTCCCTCAGCCTGGTGAAACCCCTTGGCTACTAACCTGGCTTTAAGCCTTTCTAATGATCCATCAGCCTTCAACTTTGTTTTATAAACCCATTTGCAACCCAACACATTCATATTTTGTGAGAAAGGTACCAGCACCCAGGTTTTATTTTTCTGTAATGCCTCAATTTCTGCATTCATTGCTGAACACCATCCTTGATGTTTCAGTGCAGACGTTATAGATTTTGGTTCAGATGGTATATTTCCAGTAAAATTAGTGAGAGCATACCTGGGATTAGGTTTGAAAATTCCAACTCTACTTCTTGTTATCATAGGGTGTGTAGGAACTGGTGGAGATAAAACTGAATTATCTTCTGAATTTGATGTATTCACCATTTCTGTTGTCACAGTTGAGACAGATTGTGAATGGAATCCTTCTTGAGCCTCTGTTATTTGTGGTGGTGACTGGTATAATGCAGACCTCTTATTTGTCTGAGAATCTTTAATAAGAGATGCATTAGAAGACCCTAACTGCCATGATTTCAACAAATTTGTAGAGTAAGTAGAACACATCCAGGAATAAACATTCTGATATGGGAAACTTAGCTAATAAAAAATTGCATGTCTGTTTATATACACCTTCCCAGTAGGTGGATATAAACATCTATAGCCCTTGTACTTTGCATTGTATCCAAGAAAAACACAATGTAGTGACCTTGGTTCCAACTTATGACTTGCATAAGGTCTCAAATTAGGAAAACATGAGCAGCCAAATACTCGTAATGCTGAGTATTCTGGTTCATATCCATTCAAGATTGCAAATGGAGATGCATTATTTGGAAGCACAGACGTAGGAAGGAGATTAATCAGAAAAATTGCTGTAAAGAATGCTTCAACCCAATAAGTCAATGGTACTTTTGACTGAAATATCATAGCAAGACCAAGCTCAACAAGATGTCTATGTTTTCTTTCCACCAAACCATTTTGCTGGGGTGTATAGGGACATGGCATTTGTAATTTTATACCACAGAAAGCAAGATGTTCCGGAAACCTTTTGCTTGTGAACTCTCCTCCTCCATCACACTAAAATACTGTAATCTTTTGTTTTAACTGGTTTTCTACCAGTTTTTGAAACATAAAAAATGTGGAGTAAAAATCAGACTTCTTTTGCAGAGGATAAAACCAACTGTATCTTGAAAATTGATCAACAAAAACCACATAATAACGGAATGATTGATTGGATGTAATTGGAGAAGGTCCCCAAAGATCACAATGAATACATTCTAGAGGTTTATCTACTTTTGAAACTGATTTAAAAAATGGTAGTTTAGCTGCTTTTCCCAGTTGACAAGGAGCACATAAACTAGTTCCCTTCTTAGTTATGCTAATAGCATTTCTTGAACTGAGATTTTGAATTACTTGAGATTGGGGATGACCCAGACGTTGATGCCATATATATTCAGAAGTTGCTTTGTGTCTGATTGAATATGAGCATTGATGAAAAATTTCTCTGACAGATGGATTATCCAACATGTATATCCCTTCATGTTTCCTTCCTTGAGCCATTACTTTCTGTGTAACCATATCCTTTATAAAAAATCCATTATTATCAAATATAAAGAAGCATGGATAGTCATGTGAGCTGAGCAACAGATAATAATTGTTTCTCAAGAGAAGGAACAACTAAAACATCTTTTAAAAACAGTTTACCTGAAACTGTGTCTATTGTTGCTGATCCAACATTTGTGATTGGAAGGAAAGCTCCATCTCCTCTCATCACTGAATCACTACCATTGTATTGCTGACCATTACTTAGGTTGTTGGCTGAATTCGTCATATGTGAGGATGCACCTGAGTCTGGAAACCATTCTCTACCAGACTTGTCCATTGCTGTAAATGCTTGTGGTACTTCAGAAGCTTGGAATGAATTATCAAAGCGATGCCAGCACCTTAAAGCATTATGTCATGTCTTTCCACATATTTGACACACACTTCTAGGTATATTTCTTTCATTTGTCTGATAGTTTCTTTGAGTGGTCTGTAAATAATTTTGTTGAGGAAACCCACGGCCTCTAGAGGTATATCCGCCTCTTCCTCTATAGTTTCCATTAAATGTGTTATTATTTCTAGATCCTTGATATCCATGTTCTCTGGTTTCACCAGATTGGGTTGTAAAAGCCATATGTGGATTAATTATAACTGATTTATGGTATTTAGCATTCAATGACAGACTAGTCAATTGAGACACCACTTCATTAAAGGTTGGATATGGTGGTTTATGCATATTAGTGTGTATTACAGTAGTGAAAGCTTCAAATTCCTTTCCCAAACCTTGAAGTAGTCTGAATATCTTCATCAACTCAGACACTGGTTTTCCAATTGAGCTTAAGTGATCACAGATTGATTTAAATTCCATAAGATACTCAGAAACAGTTTTATCATCTTGCGTGAGTTTTTGTAATGACGCCATCAAATCATACTCACGTGAGACTGATACTACATTGAAATTTTGAGCAAGAGCAATCCATACCTCACGTGAAGTTTCTACTCCAATAACCAGACCAAATACAGCTTCAGTCAAGGTACCACATATCCAGGATCTCACCAGCTGATCCGTCTTATACCAAGCCTTATACTGAGGGTTTGGAACTAAAATTTGAACCTCATTTTGTTGTAAGATCACAGTCTCATTTGGTTTGAGAATGGATCCATCAAAAAATCCTATTAACAACTGACTCTTGAGAAGTGACTCTATTTGAGACTTCCATTTTAGGTAGTTTGTATCTGATAATTTGAGAGACACAAAGTTTGAAATATTGACATGAACAGGAAAAGGAAATTCCTCATTGTCCATTGAATCACTGGATGCAAAGCTCTGATACCATGAAAACAATCTAGCAAGTGTATAACATGGTGCACCAGAAACTTGAAAATGCAGAAAATCTGTAAAACTTAAGAACTTTCTTTGTATTTCATATGTTTTCAACGTGAATACATTCTGATCAAATACATCATTTTATAGAAAAGAATCTAGGGGTAAAAATGGAAGAAAAGCCATTAGTCCTTATGCCAGCACATCAAATCTATTTGAAGTTCTGAAAACAGAATTCATGCCCATCACCCTGGATTGTTCAGGGGCTCTTTTGTCATCTGTCAGCTCAGGCAAGGGAGAAGAAATTCCTCCTGAATAACCACTCCTTGCATCTCCAATTACTGATGCTGCGTGTACTTCTGCACTCCTCTGAGAATCAGTTTTAAGCCTTTTGTAGTTCTGCAACCTTCACTAAACTTGAGCTCCTTTGATACCATAGTCTTCATGCTATCTCCTCTCTTCTCTGTATTTTGTATTCCATTCACACTCTTCAGTCCAAATTCAAAGGTTGTGACTGTTTATAATCCGAAAATATTAAAAAATTAAACTCAAGTTTAAAAGTTAAAATAGGACCAAAGAGCCCTAAGGCCCAAGGCCCTATCTTTGACATTTAATATATGTTAAATGTCCACAAGTTTTTTTACATGCACATTCCAAAACCCCTCACCAAGCCCATGTCATGATTCAAATGGCTAAGGTAGAAAAGCATTAATATAGTGTATTAATTATTTTCCATTTTCCAATGTGGGACTATATCCCTTCACATTCCCTCTTCATTTTCTATCAGAAGTTGTGGTGTGTAAGTAATCAGTATGCGTCTTTGATTTTTGCGAAGCATGTACTGAATTTAAATGAATGACCAAGACGACGAGGTATTGTAATTGGTTTGGCCGCATTGAAAGCGAATATAGAGGATATAACAACGACAAGAAAAGGCGATGTTAAAACCCTTCCTTCCTTCGGGTGAATTTATAGAAGGGTATTATAGTAATTATGATTACTATTATTTCCTCTTTGCCGCTTTTGTAGAGGAGAAGAAAACAAGTGTTTTCTCTGTGTGAACCCTTCTCTTTTCTTGCATGACTTGTACCAATCGAGTTTTTTCTTTGTATGAAATCGGTAGATTAATTTATATGCTCCATCATTGGAGGTTAGATTTTGGCTTCCCAATTGGAAAATCAAAGTTAAATGTCTTTTAGATATGCGATTCCTATTTTGGAAATGAGATTATATAAATAAATTTATTAGAAAATATGATGAATATCTTTGAGATTATGAATGATTAATATGTTATTAGCAGTTTGTTGATATTTCAAATATTATATGAACATAAAATATTTGATTAAATTGTGAAATCTATATAAAAGTGTTGAATATATTTTATAATAAAACAATGAAATACTTCTTTTGTGTTTTATAATGTTATTAGAACCCAGAATCCTTCTTGGATTCTGAGGTTCATCTAGCTTTTGCAAATATGATGATTATTGACGATGATAAAAAAAAAATACGAAGACGATAATGGCAATCCTTAAAAAAAGATGTTGTGGTTTATTTTTGTTTTTTTACATTTTTTTTTACCTTATATTTTTGCGTGAGTCTACTCAACATATCAAAGACGACCACATGCCTAGGTATATAGGCATAATATGATGATCTAAATTGGGTTACTGAAGATCTTGCATCATATATATTGACGCAATATGACTCATAACTGAATATATAGTCGATGACTCTAATGGTATAGTATATAAACACTTTTAAAATTTTGAAGTATAGAAAAATTACGATGAAGTGTATCTTTGGTTATTCCTTGTACTTTATTGTGTGAACCACACGACTCTAGCTCCAATCGATTGAGATAAAAATCCACCTGATGGATTCGATTTGATCGTACACTGCTGAGTTATTTCTGTTGTATAGACTTCTACAACGAGCTATCCAACTAATACAACTACTTTAATAGCGATTACTTCAAAAAGTCTTAATCAGTTTGATATTTTTTTTAAATTAGGTGTTTACGATTTGTACGCTCAAATTTGAAAAACGATATTAGAAAATATGATAATAACTCTAAAATTATTAATTGCTAATATTTTGAAGATATTAGGTTCTTGTTAATGTTTTAACGATATTAGGAGTTTGTTAATATTTTAGAGATATTGGAGATTTGTTAATATTTTAATAATGGGAGGAGTTTGTTAATATATTAGAAATATTATCGTACACTTGTAAATTTAATCAAAAACACAAAATATTTTTACTTTAATTTGAGTTTATTTAAAAATATATTAATGAGAACTAGGAGGAATCGGAGGCGGACCATAAACATTTCAATGGGCAGATTCTCAAAGCATGGAAATTTGGGCCTTAGTGGCTTTTTACATTTCAGGCACACATGTTATTCGGCCATGAGTAAATGGGTCCAGCCCCTAATAAATTCTATTAATTCGATATCCTTTCTTTAAGAAGAAAATTTAAGAAGAAACTCTGACTGGACCTGGTTTAATTACATATTAATACCTATATTTGTTTTTAATTTTGAACAATTAATAACCTTACTCGAATACAGGATACTTAATTCGTACATATCAATTACACATTTATGGGATTTTAACATATAATCAAAATAAGGTAATAAAAATGTACAACTCCGAAAATTAGAGTGCCTTCGTATATTTTTAGATTGTCTTCTCGTAATACGAATATTTTGACATGTTTTATTTTATTAGATTTATTAATCGATTAAAATTGAAATTGAAACAAAAAATTTATGGAGGAAAAATAATAATTGTTAAATATTTATTAAATGGTATGGTGGAAATGAGACAAGATAGGGTTTATATCAATAATTGCGTGAGCATCCGTCACATGATTAAGCAACTAGCAACACGTTGGATCAAATAATTTTTAATCTCGTTTGTTAAGAGATCCTAATCCATCCCTAATCACATGTCCATCCTGTGATTATCCTTTTATATATATATATAATTATATATATATATGCAGAGGTGGCTCAGGTCATGTTCGACAAGATCATTCGAACAGGGTTTCAATAATTTTAGATCTATTATTTTTTTAAAAAATTAGAATAATTGTATATTAAAAAATATAAAAGGGTCTATTTTAATTTTACGGCACAAAGTCTCTTTTCTAACGTTTTTTTAGTTGAACCAAACTTATGTGTTCACAAGGGAAATGTATTTTATGTGTAGTATTTTATCGAGTGACCGTTTTAACATTCTGTGGCCTACACAATTCATTAACCAGCTGTTACTGTTTCTTTTATTTATATCTAGGAATATTATCCGCACGATGGGCGGGTTTAAGATATATTCTACTATATATTAAAATATTTTAGTTTTAAATTTATTTTTTGTTACATAAATTATGATATAAAAAGTTTAAATAAATAGAATCATTATAAATAATTTCTAGAAATTTAATATATACAAATATATAATTATTATACAATTAAATACTTAAATTTTGAATTTTTATTTCAATATATATCTTTATCAAAAGAAAGTTGTAAGGTATTTAACAAATATTAACGTGAAATTGCGATAAATATTCTTCGTCTAAACAACAAACATATATATTAAGACATGAAACTATACATGATAATATTGAAGATATTGTTCAACTACTTTTGGTAACCCTTTATGTTACTCACTAAAAGTTTTTATCTAAACATTATAAATATCGTTGAATAACTCTTTTAAATGATTATTTCTCTTTGAATTACTAGTTTTACATTCCCTAACTGTTTTTCTCAACTCATTTCATGACCTATTCAAATAGTTTCTTATCATTTTGAGTATCGAATATTATATGATAAAACTATAATTATATTTCACGCGAATTTATAAACCAATTATGTATTATATTATTTAATATTTTTATTTTTATATAATATATTAAATATTTTTATAATTTATATTTAAATAAAATTTTACAATTAATTCAAATAGTATTAAATAGAACATTTTTAGTTAATTATAAATCATTTATGATATTCGTGAATAATTTCAGTATATAATTATTTTAAGATAAATATTTTTTCTAAAAATATTTCTTTCCATAATTTCTCCTTGTAACATATCATATTTTAAATAATTAGTATTCAATTTAAATGTAGTATAAGTAAAAATATTATAATAACTAACAATGTCGTTGATAAATACAACTATGCTAGCGATCAACAAATTCTAATGAAATTCATTGTGTTATTTTATATCCTTATAAAAATTCCTATCATACGTTACTTGCATGATGTCATTCGATAATAACAACATAGCCTTTTCATAAAATATGTTCGGTTTATTTAATACACTTTCTGAATCTAGAAAATCATAAGAAGAAGTTTTTTTGTACAACTTTATATTTTAATTGTATTGATTTAATACTATAATCAATTGGATGAAATCGACACATTTTCTTGGACTGTGTTGTGTTCTTCTTTATCATTGACGAAGTTGAGTTTTTTCTATATCTTATTGTATATTCATATGAAATTATAATTTTATATAAATATTTTAAGTTTATGTATGTAAATCCAAATTTTAAATTTTAAACATTTAATAGAAAGACTAATCCTTTTGAATCATATACTTTTCTATTATTATTTTTTAATTCACAAATCTAATATCATTATACTAATAAATGTATTAATTTTATTTTTATATTATTTGTTTACCTTAATGTCTTTAAAATTCTATTAAATTTAGTATTAAGATAAAGAAATGCAATTATTTTGATAACACAATATTAACTTTAACATAATATTAACTTCTATGAGCGAATGAGAAGATAAAGCGAAGGTGTAGAAACTCGCAACGGAGATTTCGTATAAATGAGTTCGGATTGAGGTTGTCAATTTGAAGGTTGTGTGAAGGAAGAGTGTGATGATAGGATTTAGAAATATTGATATTTTATACTAAATTTTATTTCAAATAAATATATAACATTTTTTGTTGTTTATTATTTATTAATTTTTAATTTTTTATTTATTTACATATATAATAACTAAAATATTCTCTAAATTAATATAAATATTTTGTGTTTTTTTAACATAATAATATTAATTTATGAATGGTAATTAATATAAAATAAAAAATTTAAAAAAAAACTTTGATGATGTGAAAACTTGAGAGAAGAGAATGCATGAGAAACCTCCAAATTGTTGAACTTTTAATATATAGTTTTTAGACTTTTTTAAAATTGTTTTAAAATTTTAGCCTTTTCGCAGTTAAAAAAATGTATGAAAAGTTCAAATTTTGGAAGGATATCTTGTATTTATTGCATTTATGCATATATATATATATAGGTCATACGCGCTAATAGCATTAAATTAAAGGTTAATATGTACGAATCTTAATATGCACTTTTTAATAAGTTAGATTGACCATATATACATACAATGATATAGTTAATCATGTTCTATATTTTTCTCCAAGTGGTATAATATGTTTATATAGTTCCGTCGTATATTAAGAAAATATTCGTTACTCTTTGAATTGGTAAATGGTTGGTATATGCAAAGTCTTCTTGACTAATTCGATTTAAAACATAGAGAAATTTTCTAGTCATAAATACTGAAGTATTTTTAGAGCAAATTGAGCTTCAATTGACTTGGTCATCAAAGAATGCGTCGCACGATCTGCCTTTTATGAACTCAATTTTATATTATTGTTATTTTTAAATATTCTATTAAAATTAGTGCCATTGTATGTTTGTATTCAGTTGTGTTTTACTTTTCTCAATTATATATCGTATACATACTCTTGTATTTTGATTACATTTGATGGTGATATACACTATATTGTTTTGAAAATCTATATTGGCGTCAGATTATAATTTTTAAACACTGAAAAATCCAATGTCCTTCGAGAAAAAAAAGATATAAATTGCGAATTAAGGGTTACAATTTTATCATTAAAATTTATAATCGTCATAATTTTCGATGAATAGTAACTGGAATTTTTAGTTGATTTCTTTTAATAAAAAATGCATCGAATTTCAAATTCAATGACTAAAATCATTTGGCATGTTTAACAGAAACCAACTAATATATAATATAATTTGTAAAATATTAATGAATACATGTTATATTTCATCGGAATTTTGAAGTATAACATATATCCATTACGTTACCGAGGCAAAGTCATTCCAAGAATCTGAAGGTGTCAATATTAATTGGGAAGAGAAAAACGACGGATTATATGAAAACTAGATTTTTTTAAAAGATATATCTAATTTTAAAAACATAAAATTTTATTTTTTAAAACAAATTTATTTAATTTTTTGACTTTTAAATTTTTTTACCAATATTGGATAGTGTAAATTCTTATCAAACATTCGACGACTATGTATTGATAACTTAAAATTCCTATAAATATATCGATGGAATATCAACGACATCCATTAATATTTTTTCTCGTATGAGAAGTTATAGAAAAGACTATATTATAACATTTTTAATTCGTGAACAACCTCTCCTTTTGCAGTATTTGAATACTAGTCCGTTTATATGTCGTCTTCTTTTTTTCGCAATTTTAATGGTTATCAACATATTTTCCATTGATATAATCCGTGAACAACAAATGAATACATATAACTACTATAATAACAAATATCGTCGTTGATAATATCCATAAAAATTTCAATGAATCTCCATTGAAAATGTTCAGTGGTCATATCCGTTGATAAGATATCGATGGATCTTAATTATTGCAACACCGTCAAAATTTGCAATAGATAGTTGTTTTTAACGATCGAACATTAACGTGCTGATAGTCAAATCAGTCAACTTTAGTCTCAAGAATTATGGCATTGATGTCTTATTTACTAGATTCAGTTGGCATTCCTAAAACTATTGGAAATAAGGCTTCATGTGTTACATGTTTTAGATCCTATCAAACTCGTGTTTGTTTCTTTGAAAGTGCCAATAAAACTTAAGGATTTTTTTACTATATGCGGATCATATCATAAGATTGCAACTTGTGAAACCACTTATTTGCTGACCATCTTTGAAGGTAGGGGTGGTCACAGATCGGGTAACCGACTTTTTGAGGGTATCCGAACCAAAATCCAATCCAAACGATTAATCAATTTTGTATCTGAACTCGAACTCGTAAAACCCAGGTTCCCGAGGCTCGGGTTTCTCAACAATAATTCGGGGACTCGCGAGTACCCGGATCTGAATTCTTTTTTAATAATAAAGCATATATTGATTCGGATTCGGATTCGAGTTTGGGTACTCAATCCATATCAAACCTAATAATAATGGTATTTTCGTAATTATCATGAAAATTTAAGATATTTTCGTAAATTAATATATATATATATATTTGGGTATCTATGGTACCCGTTAATGAGAATGAAAAACCTAAAACCAAACCTGCTGATTTAATAAGTTTATCACCAACCCGAATTCGAATCTACGAATTCGAGTATTTCTTTTTTCAGGTTTGGGATGAACTTTTCAGATATTTCGTTCACCCTTAATTGTGGTTATTCAAAAGTCTAAAGTAATCTAATAGTATATATAAGAGTTATAATTTATATTATAACTGATAATTAGACAATATAACATAAAACTAATCTCTAAGTTAATCTAACAGTGAAATATCTATATGTGAATAATCTTATTGACAAATAAAGTATTACTATTATTAAATTGATAGGGAAAGCGACCCATCTCTTCCTAAAAGAATAAGATAAGCAACCTCAATAATATGCACATAAATAATATTACGCTACCAAACAAGGGACAACTTGTGAAACATTATAGATTATTATGGGGCAATAATTTATGCAACATTTTACTAATTTAGGAACCAAACAAATTACCTATGATAACTCGATTTAATACATTTAAAATATTCGACATGACAATTGTTCAGAGCATTGATGTAGTCGGTATGAACATTATAACGATTTAATGATGAGATGATTGTGAAGAAAAGAAAATGAAAATCTCTCAGATCATTTTAAATTTTCAACAAATCCAAATTAATTCCGTACTGTTTTAATCTATTGTTGTGTCGATATATTTTAATAATAATATTTGCATAAAAAATATAAACTTAAATATTTAAAATACAATTATGAGGGATTTCACATAAATTTTCAAGATTTTCCCTTTTACAAAATAGATTATTCAAAAATAGTATAAGATTTTTCCCAAAAAAAATATAACGTCAACGTGGACATGCATGTTGATAACGTCATCAGCACGTGACACGATGACACGGAGAGGCATGTGGGACCCAGAATGGCGCCGTATTTATCCGTATGGGGCGGCCAGATCGGAAAGGGGATGCTCTTATTCAGATCCAAGATTCATTCGACTTAGCTCGTTTGACTTTTCCACGACTTGACTTCGTCATGTCCGAAACTTTTCTACACTAAACGTGTAACTTAACGAACAACATGTCTTCCTGTTTTATTTGATAATGATAATAATGTCTGCAAATTATAAATTCATTATCTTGTGATTACAAGAGTAGAATATCTAAACCTCTAGATATAATGGCGTTATAAATGTAGGGTTGATTTCTGATAACACTGAAAATATATCAATATTAGGATAGATTTTAGTACCATTTTCGCATATATCTTACATAGAGACTTACATATCCGATATGATTATACGGTTCACAACCCGTTTTGTTGGTTTTCAGGTTTTTAGGCGACAAGGCTTAAATGAGCTTAAAATGACGGATTCCTGATCAAAACCACATGAATTGAAGATATATCTACTCAGAGTCAAGATCGAGCTTCAGAACCCAAAGGAACACCCGAGCAACGAGCGGAAAAGAGAAATTTCAAGGCAACAAGGGTGCCCGATCGGGCACCATACGTACACCCGCTCGGGTAAAACCTACGGGGTTTTATCCGCACACCTTGCACGACCCGGGCACAAAGGCAGCGAGATAGGGTAGCCTTACCTGATCGGGCGCAAGACGTATACCCGCTCGGGCATTAATTCATCCAATTTGCCCCGAGAGTTTACACGACTCGGGCCGCTCAACCACGCGATCGGGTGACTGCCACCCGATCGGGCACTATGAAGCAACACGACCGGGCAACAGTGGTGCCCGAGCGGGCCGTGTAATTCGCAACAACCTAGATCTAACATTCAAACGAGCGAATTTAAGGAACAGAATAAATCTAGAGCAAAGGGGGCGACGAATCCTTGCACCGGTAACACGATAGGGAAGGTCGAGGCATCGAGTTCCTTAGAGTCTATCATGTATAGGGTTATGTTATCTTCGTCTTTTATTTTCTCCATGAGTGAGTAGAGTCCCTACTGCGGGTAGGGATATCGGATTTGTATTGTATGAACAATGACTTGCGTTAATGCTTAGTTCTATTGATTTATTCTTGATTTACGGTTCTACGCTTAGCATTATCATTCCTATGCTAGTGCTGACCGCTCAGCGATATAGGATTTCAAACTTTGTTGGAAGGTTAAAGGATGAATTCGGACCTGTTAAGTTGTAGATTAAGTTTGGCTAATGAGAATCTGACCGGTCGGTTAGTCATCTTAGGGATAATGATTGCGTTCGTAATGCTGCCAAGGTACGAGTTAAACACTGCTGGAAGGTAGGGTTGCACGTATCCATTGTTAGGAGGTTTAGGCTCGGAAAAATCACTCCTCACCTTAGGGCATGAATTTCCCGTTGTCAAGAATAGTTGATAGATCTATGATTCTTAGTTGTTTCATCTATGCAATTCCCGGTATCCCGTACACCCGTAGTGTTTGCCATACCTGACTTTATCCCCAACCTAGTTTCGTTGTCACCATTTAGGTTAGTTTTAGGAATTTAGGATCACATCCCTTCTATCCTTTTCACGATCCATATACTTGCGGTGAAGTGGTCTAGGAATATTTATAACTCGTGTTTCCAGCACACCAAGTTTTTGGCGCCGTTGTCGGGGACTAAAAACGGCCTAGACTAGGAATTAGCTAGATTAAGATCTAGTCCTTTCCGGAGTCTTCTTTTATTTTTCGTATTCTTGTTTTTGCTTTTCTTTTCTTTTCTTTAATAGAGTAAAAAAAAATTTACCTCACAGAGCTTAATCGAGTTTGATGTCCTTTATCTTGCGAGGTAACATGGACGACTTCAACTCTTCGGGTGCCAACATAGCTGAATTGAAGTATCAGATTTTTGAGTTTCGTCGTAAGTTCTCCGAACTATACCATCCGCAATACTCAGAGCGATCATGGGAACGAAACACTTGGGGGTATGAAGAGGAGATCTATGACAGCTACGCTCATCCTTACGGGAATACCTACAATCACAATGGAGCGATTACACATACTTCCCGTATATGAACACCGAGAGTATGGTGAATGCACAACCATCGTTTGGGAATTTCTAGCCATGGACGGAACCCCAAACTCAGAGCAATCAATTCTATGTGCCTCAGCCATACTCGACTCAATCCGTAGCGGCCCACGAATATCCCGCCACGTACAACTACCTCCGTGAAATGCTTGAGAATCGAGACTATTTATTCATGGGAGTGGAGGCGGAACAAGAAAGCGCCAATGAGCAGATAGGCGATTTATTTGGATCATTGGGCATGCAAGCTTCAGAACTTGCACAAGGGGCATTGCAACCGCAAGAGGTTGCATCGGAAGGTTCGAAATATTATCCTGGTGAATATGTCAGCAAGATCTACCTAAGAGATTGTGAGACGGTAGATCATCCAAGTCCATCATTGATTGAAATAGAAGATGAATCTAACACGACAATGGATGAGGCTACGGACGTTGACGAGTACACGAAGAAACCCGAGGTAGAAGAAGAATTCAGCTTAGTGGACACGATTGAGCAACCATGCCATATCGATTTCGTGTTCCCCGAGGGCAGTTTTGAAGGTTTAGCCGAGGAGACTTGTGAGGAAGCTCAGATCAAGGATTCCTTAGATTTGAGTCGCGTAGCGGTTGAGGAAGGTAGCTACAAGGTACCAACCAAGCCGATCAATAACGAGAGGAAAGAGGAGTCCTCCAACCATGACTTCCGCACGAGCCGAGCTAATTGCGGTGTAAGGCAGTATAATAATGATCCTAAGATGCCGAGATGCTGCACCAAACGTCCAACTCATAATTGGGACATCGACAAAGCTCCCAGGGTAAAGATGAAGTCTTCACCCGAAGGGCTTACATGCACAACATTTCTGGAAAAGATGAAGGAAACGAATGACAAACGCCTAGCCGTTTGCATAGAGTATTTAACCGGACCTAGGAGCAGCTCAACCAGAATGTTTAGACAGCACGATCCAGCCCCGAACATAGAGAGTATTATGGACGATCTTAGGGATGACAACACCGATCGTGCAAGGAATTCGGCAATTTCGCGTGCCACACGATATCAAGCACATATTGCACGCGAAACGCTACAGATAAGGCGACGTCGAGGACGTCCACCTAATAAGTAGCGTGCTTTGGTCAGGCTCGCGACCTTAAACAAGCGCTTCTCGGGAGGCAACCCGAGCCCCATATCCTTTTTAAGTTATCTCTTTCGTTTTATTTCTATATTCTTGGACCTCTTTTATATTTTTTTAGGATTGGACAAGTTTATAGGATCTAGGAACTTGGTGATCTATCGGTTATTGCTGCATATGTTTTCCTCGTTTAATATTTTTCAGTTTTGCAGAATTGCAGCAATTCCTGATCGGGCAAGCATTCTCTACCTAATCGGGCAGTTTAGATTAAGGAGAACCCGGTCGGGTGTCATTGCACAAGACCCGACCGGGTAGGTCAAATTGGGGGTACCCGATCGGGCGTCTACAGAGTACCCGATCGGGCAGAGGAACTTTTACACGGTAAGTTAAAACTCAAGTAACCCAAGCGGCCATTCACTTCACAAATCCAATACCCGATCGTGCTCTCTCAGTTGGCAACCCTCTCACGTCGATTCTAGTCGCCGGAGCCGCCTAGGTATCGCCGCCGTTTCACCGCCACCGGTAAAAACACTCGGTTACACGAAAATTTCCCCCCATCTCTCGAAAAATCTGAAATTCCTTCTCTCTCGTCGCGAAATCCAGGTAAAATCATGAACTATCTTGAGATTAGGATT
>CM071874.1:6690089-6703417 GCA_036759665.1 Gynandropsis gynandra | reverse complement strand
CAAGGAATAAAACTGTATTGAAGTCACTTACCAATGCATCTGCGGCCAGATTCGAACGAGTGACTGGTACCACAGTTTCTCGTAAAATCCTTGGAGCAGGAGTGGCGTAGCTGACGCGAAAGACCATGTCACCTTCGTGAGTGAAAAGTAAGTAATCCCCAACACTTAAGTCTAGGTCGTTGGAGAAATCTTTCCACCCATCAGTGAATCTGGAGCCATCCAACTTGACTTCCCATCTTCTGTTAGACCCATTCGATTTAAGCGTTGTCGTGTTGTTGTCCCTCGTTTTCCCGTATATATAATCATCGAAGAATATCTTTGGGATGTCTTGTAACAAAAACTGAAAAAACAAGTCAAATCTTTACATTCTCTACATGTAACATACCGACAGAGAAACTGATGAAGAAGATTACAATGTAGTTTTCTTCCAGATAGCGCGAAAACATCTCTCTGAAGAAAGAAGGGAGATGTAACATTTTCGGAAAAATTGATGGAATAAGGGTTAGAGAGAGTTTGTGTTGTTATTGTAAAAAAGGAAACGACTGTAATTTGAAAAGACATGACCTGGATATCGAATCGCCGTCAGATGGAATTCGAAAAGACATGACCTGCAGATGTTATTTTTTTAAAAATTTTCAAATATGATGAAAAGTTCGGCGGGAATTTTGGTGACGGAATTTTCGGCGGGTCGCATGGGTGACATGGTAACATATAAGGATCAATACATGCGAACTCGACAAATTTATGGGTTTATAATGATAAAACGTCAAACTAATTAATGCCAATTTAGGGTCACATGAGTCGCATGGTCGCATATAAGGATCAATATATGCGAAATCCACGAATTTACGGATTAACAATGATAAAATGTCAAAAAACAATCAAAACAATACATTTAATACGTCAAACTAATTAATGGCAATTGAGGGTCGCATGGGTCGTATGGTCACATATAAGGATCAATATATGCGAAATCCACGAATTTACAGATAAACAATGATAAAATGTCAAAAAACAATAATCAAAACAATACATTTAAAACGTCAAACTAATTAATGCCAATTGCGGGTCGCATGGGTCGCATTGGTCGCACGGTCACATATAAGGATCAATACATACGAAATCGACGCATTTACGGGTTTATAATGATAAAATGTAAAAGACCAATCAAAACAATACATTTACAACGTCAATCAATGGTTAAAACAGATTATGACCCATGTGTCCCTAGTTTAGTTGTGTATAACCAATTTCTGTGCTACACCAATGTCTGTGCTACAAAACTCGTCTGATGAGTTTGACAAAATTTCAAAAAATAAATTCAAAATTGTTTTCAAATGTCGATATTATTTATATTATTGTCTATATTGATCCTAAATTGATAATGGCATATTGATAATGGCATGGGTCGTATGGTCGCATATAATGATCGATACATACGAAATCGACGAATTTACGGATTAACAATGATAAAATGTCGGATGGGTTCTAATTTAATCCAATTGAGGGTTGCATTGGTCGCATGAGTCATATTTGTTCGCATGGGGTCGCATTGGTCGCATGAGTCATATTTATTTGCATGAGGTCGAATGAGTCGGAGGGGTTCTAATTTAATCCAATTGAGGGTCGCATGGGTCGGATTATAATGAAGAATTTATCAAATGTAAATTCAGACATTGAATGGGGAATGTCCCAATCACTGCAATCAGGAACCGGATACACGGTTTCTTGGTAAGCCAAACGCCATGTCTCCCGAAGGTAGTAGTTTGAACATAGATCTGGTATCTTGCGACCTTTACCAACCTTATGTGCTTCCGCAATTGCGTGACTGCATGGATACTTATCCACGTCAAACATTTTGCATTCGCACGTTCTTTTTTGAAGACTCACTACAAATCTTCTACCCATCTCATTTCTCACCTCATACTCATCACTCAGACTATTCAATTCAATAACATCATACTTGGATGCCTGTCCAAACCGTTCATGTAACATTTTCTCAACGTAAGTTGTTAACTTTTGAGAATCAACACCGGTAGCTGCTTCCAACCTATACCTATTGAACCATTCCACTGTCTTTCCCAAACAAATATCTAAAAGCCCTAGGATCGTAAATTTTTTTGACTTCTTCAACGTTGAATTTATTGACTCGGTGCCATTAGTGGTTAATAAGTTGTACTTTTCCCTCTTAAATTTGCATCTTGCCTACTTAACGGGATCAAGTTCCTCTTTCTCCAATACTTTGGAACATTAGGATACATGCGCAAAGGTCAAAAAGGTCAAAAATGGCCACAAAGGTCACAACATTACAAAGGTGGCAGGGGGTACAAGGGTCGCAGGGGTACTAGGGTCGCATGGGTACGAGGGTAGCAGGGGGTACATGGGTCGCAGGGGTACGAGGGTCGCAGGGGTACCAAGGGTCGCAGAGGTACGAGGGTCGCAGGGGGTACAATGATCGCAGGAGTACGAGGGTCGCAAAGGGGTCAAAGGGTCGCAGAGGTACAAGGGTCGCAAAGGGGTACAAGGGTCGCAAAGGGTACAAGGGTTGCAGAGGTCACAAAAGTCACAAAAGTCATTTTTTGTACTTGCCCTTCAAATCATTCAATAGCACTTCAAATTCGTTCTCCGTGTATGCTGCTGCACATTTGAAGAACATTTCCGCCACAGTATCATCCTTTAAAGTCTTTCTACCATGGCCTTTATAGACGTAGCTCTTTATATTTTGCGATATATGACGCACACAAAAATCATCATCAGCTTCTTTATACACTTGTTTGACTACTTTGATCAAGATTTTATGGCGATCAGATATCACAACGACATCACGTCCTTCCGGTATCACCTGTTTCAATCTTGACATAAACCACGTCCATGATTCGTCCTTCTCTCTGTCGACTATTTCCCATGCAAGAGAATATTGGTGATGTTCACCATCTTGTGTGGTCGCCACAATCAATGCTCCCCTATACACTCCTGTCAGAAATGTCGCATCCACAGCAACCACTTTACGCATGTATTTCCATCCCTTTATAGCCGCTCCGACAGCCATAAAAAGGTATTTGAAGTTTTTTCCAGCAATATCGTACTGAACATCTGCGAAAGATCCGGGATATCTTTTTATAAACATGTGCAACCACCCTGGAAGCCTACTATAATGTTCAAAGTCATCACCACGAATATCCTTTTGAGCACCGCATTTGCGTTTTAATGCCATCAAATACGATACATTGGCACCGTATTTTGCTTTTACATGAGCCATCAATTCTTTTGCTAGAGGTGTTTCATAATTTCCAGCAAATTCCTCTTTCAAATAATCCTTAATCATTTGCATTGTACCCTTTGTAGCTTCGGTCCGTTTAGATACAGTTGAACATTTATGAATGGGATGGTGTGTCTCACACTAAATCGTTTGGAATTCGGGATTTCTGCCACGCGTAATTTCCATTTACAACCATTTCCGGCAAACTTGCATCGTATCATCCTTTAAAGTCTTTCTACCATGGCCTTTATAGACGTAGCTCTTTATATTTTGCGATATATGACGCACACAAAAACCATGATCAGCTTCTTTATACACTTGTTTGACTGCTTTGATCAAGATTTTATGGCGATCAGATATCACAACGACATCACGTCCTTCCGGTATCACCTGTTTCAATCTTGACATAAACCACGTCCATGATTCGTCCTTCTCTATGTCGGCTATTTCCCATGCAAGAGAATATTGGTGATGTTCACCATCTTGTGTGGTCGCCACAATCAATGCTCCCCTGTACACTCCTGTCAGAAATGTCGCATCCACAGCAATCACTTTACGCATGTATTTCTATCCCTTTATAGCCGCTCCGACAGCCATAAAAAGGTATTCGAAGTTTTTTTTCCAGCAATATCATACTTCCCCGCAGCTTCGTATCAGATCTCAATGTTCTATATCTAAACGAAGCTTCAATTGAACCCTTCCTTACAAATGCCTATACATCCTTCGTGCTATCAAACTCTTGCCCAATTTTAAGATCCAATCCATCTTCGAACTCGAAGATATTATTTTCGCTATTGTGAACTACCATTTGCGAGTTGTTCTCACCATCACCATACTTATACTTTGTTGGCACATCGGAATCAACTTTATTACTGCAACAAACAACTCCATCAACTACCACATTCATGGCACACCCACCATCTTCTCTTAACCCCCTTGTATGTTCACTATCAGAATCATCCGAATCCAAATCTATTGTCTCCGGATTACTCTCAACTCTACTTTTGTTATCTGGACCTACAATAACACAGCCATCATAATCTACAATACCTCGATCCTCACCTTATTTAGCAATGCTTCCAAAAGTAGGAATTAGAGGCTCAATTTCCCTCTCAATTTTGATTTCACAATTCACATTTGCCGATTCTATCTCCACATACAGCAGTGGTCGAATTCCTCCTATGCGATCGAGCAGATAACAAATAAGATGTTTGTCATTCATTATATATGTCGGCTTCCTATATTAACAAATATTGGGCAAATAGCTTAACTTCAACCTTCGTTGTAGTATTTCCCACCATCATCTCTGCGCATAACTCATCAATCAGTTGCTGGTATGTCAGACTAACCGGAGGACATAAGAAAAATACTCTCTGGTTTTCCTGAACTCTACCAACCCATTGAGATTCTCCATTTGGGTTTTTTTCCCATTTACCATCATACAAAAAATAAATCAGTATGATTTTCTCATCCACCGTATCTAGGGGTGGGCAAATTACCCGGAAAACCCGACTCGACCCGAAACCCGTCCCGAACCCGCGTAAAATTACTCGAACCCGCGGGTTCAGGTTCGGGTTTGGGTAATGAAATCTCATTACCCGCGGGTTCGGGTTCGGGTTCGGGTTACAAAATAACTGAAACGGGTACCCGCGGGTACCCGAGTATATATATATAAATATATATATTTAGTCATATATGTTGAAGTAATTACAAATATGCCATCTAACCTAAAATTTTTTTATGTCTAACCTAAACCTACGGCGCCTCCCTCTCACCGGCTGTTGCTCTCTCTCTCACCTAAACCTACGGCATCACCGGCTGTTGCTCTCTCTCTCACCTAAACCTACGGCGCTGTTGCTCTCTCTCTCTCACCTAAACCTACGGCATCACCGGCTGTTGCTCTCTCTCTCACCTAAACCTACGCGGCTGTTGCTCTCTCTCTCTCACCTAAACCTACGGCATCACCGGCTGTTGCTCTCTCTCTCACCTAAACCTACGCGGCTGTTGCTCTCTCTCTCTCACCTAAACCTACGGCGTCTCCCTGTTGTTGCTCTCTCTCTCTCAACTAAACCTACGGCGTCTCCCTGCTGTTGCTCTCTCTCTCTCTCACCTAAACCTACGGCGTCTCCCTGCTGTTGCTCTCTCTCTCTCTCACCTAAACCTATGGCTCTCTCTCACCGGCTCTCTCTCATCTTCATCACCATTAACAAGGTTAGTTCTCACACTATTCATCTTCATTTTCAAGGTTAGAGCATATATCTATTTTCAAGGTCGAATCTTATTTTGAACCACCCCACCCTTATACAATCTGGTTTAGGATCAGCTCCATAGCCCGTTTAACAATCACTATTTATTAAAACAACACAGAACACATCAGAATGCTTGTTCCAATACCATTTTCCTCAAACCTGCAATCTAATTTTCAAAGACCTTCTGAAAGTATTCAACGCACACACACAGAAACAGCAAAAGGCCATAGGAAAACAGAGCAAGCACACCATAAACTCAGCAGAAACTATGGAAAGGACACATGAAAACATTTGCAGAGATTCTAAATTCCAACTAATGCCCCCCTTGTACCCATGCTACCCTTTCAACCCTTTGCGACCCTTTCAACCCTTTGCGACTCCTTTCCCATGCGACCCTTGGCCCCTGCGACCCCTTTACCTCTGCGACCCCTTTACCTCTGCGACCCTTGGACCCCTGCGACCCTTGGACCCCTGCGAGCCCTTTACCTCTGCGACCCTTGGACCCCTGCGACCCCTTTACCTCTGCAGCCCTTTGAATCCTTTCCGACCCCTTTCCCATGCGACCCTTGGACCCATGCGACCCTTTGAACCCTTTGCGACCCCTTTCCCATGCGACCCTTGGACCCATGCGACCCTTTGAACCCTTTGCGACCCCTTTCCCATCCGATCCTTGGACCCCTGCGACCCTTTGACCCTTTGCGACCCCTTTACCCTTGGATCCCTGCGATGACCTTTGATCCTTTTGACCCCTCGATGAGACTCTGCGACCCAGTGCCACCGTACGACTCTGTGACCCACTCTGTCACCTTTGACATTGCAATAAATATGACTCGTTTAGACTCGTTTTCAATAATTGCAATAAACACATGAGAAATGCGAAAAGATCACTATACATACCTGGTTTTTATGCGGAACGTACTTAATTGGAAGCTTCTTTGTTGAAAACAAAGGATTTCAACCTATTGGCAGCGAATCTGATGTCGATTTCAAACTACTCTCGCCGAATCTGTTGTACTGTGGGGGAACAGTAATTTTTGCGCCACAGAAGAGAGAGAATTAGAGGTGCTCTAGAGGAAAGAGAAAATTGTCGACAAGGGTAATATGGGATTATCAATATTTTAAGAGTAGATTTGAAGTTGAAACTTTTTTTTCAGCCAAGGGTATTTTTAAAGCACTTTAGCCCTACAAGGGTATTTTTGAAGTTCCCTCGACTTAGCTCTTCCTCGTTTAATTCTCCCTTGAAACTCACACCATATGTGGACTTTTATATATATATATATATATATATATATATTCAATAAATTCAAATTTAATGCTATAATAATAAAAAAGCGAGAAGATGAAAAGATGAAATAGAAAACTAATTGAACACCATTATATATAAATTTTAATAGTTATATATAAAAGTTCTTACAAATGGAGGCTTATAGTGAAGCCACCTCATCAAGAATTTTTTATTTATTATATATAATTAAATCAATAAATTCAAATTTAATGTTATAATAATAAAAAAGCGAGAAGATGAAAAGATGAAATAGAAAACTAATTGAACACCATTATATATAAATTTTAATAGTTATATATAAAAGTTCTTACAAATGGAGGCTTATAGTGAAGCCACCTCATCAAGAATTTTTTATTTATTATATATAATTAAATCAATAAATTCAAATTTAATGTTATAATAATAAAAAAGCGAGAAGATGAAAAGATGAAATAGAAAACTAATTGAACAACATTATATATAAATTTTAATAGTTAATAAAAAATTTTAAAAAATAAATTTGTCTCTATAAATGTTCATATTTAAATTAATATTACAAAATATTTATTACTTATATATTAAAGAAAATTCTGATTCATAAAATTTTTAGGATACACCAAAAAATTATATCCTTTCAACATGCGGAAACGAAAATATCCAAAACATATCAATGTATCAAATGCACAAGCTCATACTGTTGAGAAAATCATCTCTTGCCAACATTGTGATGCGTTAGTATAGCCTTCTGAAAGTGTGGGTCGAGGACCTAACACAGGGATTGTTATTTAATATGTGTTGTATGAAAGGTCGAATCAGATTACCAAAAGTTCTAGAACCATATGTACTGTTAGAAGAGCTATATAGCAATTCCCTTGCCTTTCGGACAAACATCATGGCTTATAATTCTATTTTTGCATTTACATCAATTGGTTCAAAAATAGACCATTCTACAACCTCTGGAAGAGGTCCTTATACTTTCAGAATCCACGGATAAAATCACCACCAAATAAGATATCTTTTATCTGTTCAAGGAAACTCTCCGAAATTTGTCCAGCTCTATATCTAGGACACGAATTTTTAATGCTTATGGTGAAGCCACCTCATCAAGAATTTTTTATTTATTATATATATTTAAATCAATAATTAAATTTATTAGATATAATTAAATCAATAAATTCAAATTTGATGCTATAAAAATAAAAAAGCGAGAAGATGAAAAGATGAAATAGAAAACTAATTGATCACCATTATATATAAATTTTAATAGTTAACAAAAAATTTAAAAAAATAAATTTGTCTCTATAAATGTTTATATTTAAATTAATATTGCAGAATATTTATTATTTATAGATTAAAGAAAATTCTGATTCATAAAATTTTTAGGATACACCGAAACATTAGATCCTTTCAACATGTGGAAACGAAAATATCCAAAACATATCAATGTATCAAATGCACAAGCTCATATTGTTGAGAAAATCATATCTTGCCAACATTGTGATGCATTAGTATAGCCTTCTGAAAGTGTGGGTCGAGGACCTCACACAGGGATTGTTATTTAATATGTATTGTATGAAAGGTCGAATCAGATTACCAAAAGTTTTAGAACCACATGTACTGTTAGAAGAGCTATATAGCAATTCCCTTGCCTTTCAGACAAACATCATGGCTTATAATCCTATTTTGGCATTTACATCAATTGGTTCAAAAATAGACCATTCTACAATCTCTGGAAGAGGTCCTTATACTTTCAGAATCCACGGATAAAATCACCACCAAATAAGATATCTTTTATCTGTTCAAGGAAACTCTCCGAAATTTGCCCAGCTCTATATCTAGGACACGAATTTTTAATGCTTATGGTGAAGCCACCTCATCAAGAATGTTTTATTTATTATATATAATTAAATCAATAATTAAATTTATTAGATATAATTAAATCAATAAATTTAAATTTAATGCTATAATAATAAAAAAGCGAGAAGATGAAAAGATGAAATAGAAAACTAATTGATCACCCTTATATAAAAGTTTTAATAGTTAATAAAAAATTTTATAAAAATAAATTTGTCTCTATAGTTGTTCATATTTAAACTAATATTGCAGAATATTTATTACTTACAGATTAAAGAAAATTCTGATTTATAAAATTTTTAGGATACACCGGAAAATTATATCCTTTCAACATGCGGAAACGAAAACATCCAAAACATATCAATGTATCAAATGCACAAGCTCATATTGTTGAGAAAATCATCTCTTGCCAACATTGTGATGCGTCAGTAAAGCCATATGAAAGTGTGGGTCGAGGACCTCACACAGGGATTGTTATTTAATATGTGTTGTATGAAAGGTCGGATCAGATTACCAAAAGTTCTAGAACCACATGTACTGTTAGAAGAGCTATATAGCAATTCCCTTGCCTTTCGAACATACATCATGGCTTATAATTCTATTTTGGCATTTACATCAATTGGTTCAAAAATAGACCATTCTACAACCTCCGGAAGAGATCCTTATACTTTCAGAATCCACGGATAAAATCACCACCAAATAAGATATCTTTTATCTGTTCAAGGAAACTCTCCGAAATTTGCCCAGCTCTATATTTGGGACACGAAAAATAAGGTCCACAATCGCATAAGTACTCTCAACCGAACTTGAGAATTGAAAGAGCGTACAGCTCCACAAAATTGGATAAGGGGAAAAGACGTGTGGCGATGCAATTAATTCGATTTTTATTGTTGTTCCTAAGGTTTTGTTTCTTTCACTTTTGATTGTGGTTTCGATTCATGAACTCTTTTATTATAAATTTTGATTGTGGTTTCGATGGAAAATTCATGCCATTTGATTTCGTGTTGGAGTTGCGTTTCGCTTTGATAGCTCTGGTATTATATATCATCTGTGCAGTCATTTGGATCTTGAGATAAGTATGTATGCATATATGTGTGCCATGGTGTATAATCAGATTTTTTTATTGTATGTGTATATATCTTGATGCGATAAAGATGAAGAATTCCAATTTTAAAGTGTGGGAGTAAAGTGAGTTGTGTGCGCCCATGTTGCATCTATTTTGCTGCATTCGCAAACTTTACCATGGACCTGATCGAATTATCTATCAAAGTCATTTGTTGGTTCATCCATTCTATTACCTTTCAAGACATATCCACACATAAGTAAGATAATTTCAGAAAAAAACCAGGAGGTTGTATGATGCCTCGAGTTTAACTTCAACTCAAGATAATCAAATGCAATTGAAAAAAATATGTTTGCATAGGAAGCTGACTCTGCTAACCAAACAATTGCGATAGGCTCTACAACTAGAGTGATTATGTATTCTCGAAGCAGTTCCTAATTGAAAAAAGCCAAGTTTTTTTGGAAAATGAAGAGGCGATTTTTACTTACATGGCAACCCCATATGAAGAACAAGATTCAATGTCCCAAAATATAGAAAATAGTGCGCGATTGTTCTTTCTTATCAATTTGTTGGTACATGTGCTCACTTTCTTCTTTATACTTCAAACACAATTTTTGGATATATTGAATTTATGCAACTAAAGAACTGATATTTTACCCGAATGGAGAAATGCATATGTCAAGCCAATGTAATTTATATTTTATCCATTAGCCTTTTAGGTCATTGTTAAAGGGCACTTTTTTCAATCTTCTAATCAATTATTTTACCTTCTCCAAAGTAAATATTATTTTGAAGAAGTCTTCTCTAGAAGAAAATCCTTACAGTAAAAGGTAGTGTTGATTGTTCTATTGCAACATTAGTGGTTTTCAACTTTTGTTGAAAGATCCTTCTTAAATATTTTGGTTCATTGATCGATATAAATTGTTAACATTCTTTTGTGATATAGATATCTTGATGATGGACTTAAAATAAAATAAATAATTATATACTTAACTAAATTAAAATACTTTTATTTATAACACACGCGCATCGCGCGGGTTCATATTCTAGTATTAATAATAAATAGAGTTGGCCAAATCAAGAAAATTCCTAAATTTTCAATTATTCGTATTCGACGAAGATTTGAATTTATTATTTGTATTCGTAAATTCAAATATTTATATATATATAAATATTTTATATGTATCTTAACTTATAATTTATATATATATATACATATATATATTTCAATGAAAAATTGATTATTATCAAATACAATCCATTACCAAAGTTCAAAATCAAAAAATACACAAAACCGACAATTATCAAATACAATTTCTAGCTATATATATATATATATAATGAATGTTAAAATTAGGTTAATAATTTTCATTTATAAGTTGATCCCTAAAATTAAATTTATTATATATTTATCTATATATTTAATAAATTATGTATTTACTATCTACTATATGAAAAATTTGGATAATTGAACCTACTATTTATATTTGTATTATCGAATATCCAATTCTCTTACTTATTTAATTAAATATTTGATGTATCCTTTGCCTATTTATATCTACTCTTTACCAATTTCAAAAGAAAGAACCAATTGAGAACATTCCAACAATCACTTCGTTTTCAACTATAAGTATCAATCTAACCAATATCATATGAAACAAACATCATTAAACTAATCTAAACGAACCCACAACTCTACTGAAGACACATTTGGTGTAAAGGATATACATGTAAAAAGGGTAGAACCGTAATTTCTGTAATTAGGCCTAATGTTGTAATTAGGTCTAATATTGTATTTTGTACTTATAGCCGCTTAGGCTCATTCTAATCTAATTATTCAGATTTCAAATTATCATGGTATCAGAGCTTTAGGTCTAACGACAACAAACTCTCCTAAATTCTCGGACGACCTCTCCTCCCCTCTCAAACCGCCGCCGCCGCCGCCCCTCCTCCTTCTTTGCGGCCGCCGACCATCCTTTCTCTTTTCCTCCGGCCGTTCACCCTTCTCTTCCCTCCCTTGCCGTCGTACCATCACGTACGAAGAGTCTAAACACAGATCCCCCACCGTTGTCCTCCACTTCGGCCGCCTAGCCCGTTTTTCTCGCGTCCCGGATCGCCCCTCCTCCTTCGTCCCGCGCCGCGTCCGCTGGTTATTCCGTCGCGGTCAACGGTCCCCTATCACCCTACCCTAGATCTAATCTAAGATCTAACCCTAGATCCACAATACAAAACCCTAGATCTTGCATCTCTTGCTCAGCCCCATCACAACCCTAATCCATGGCCGGCGAAACCAGCAACCCTACCGCTCGTCTCTCCGATGCGGCTCCAACCTTCGATCCAAACATCCGCTAAGCACTCTTCTCACCGTCAACATGACAAACATTACCAAGCTAACGCCGACCAACTTCCTCACATGGAATGTTCAGATTCCTGCCCTCCTAGAAGGCCACAACCTTCAATGCTTCATCGAGGACAATTCCATTGTTCCTCCGGCCAAAATCCACCGCGATGGTGTGTCCGTTGACAACCCTAATTTCCAACCGTGGAAACAACAAGACCGCCTTCTCTTCTCAACCCTTTTTGGAGCCATATCGGCCTCCCTTCAGCCCCTTATTGCACGTGCTCCTTCCACCTACGAGGTGTGGAAGACGCTAGCCAACACCTATGGCAAAGCGTCTCGTGGCCATCTCCTTCAACTTCGTGACAAAATCAAGTGGTGCTCCAAGGGATCTCAATCCATTGATGAATACTTGTGTGCCATCACGACCACCGCTGATGAACTTGCCCTCTTAGGGAAACCGCTGGATCATGAAGATCTCCTCGATGCAATCCTTGATGGCCTTCCCGAGGAGTACAAGCCAATTGCAGATGTAATCCGCACGAAGGACACTGCTGCATCCGTTGAAGAAGTTCACGAAAAGCTTCTCAATCATGAGGCCAAATTGGCTACTGCTGAGCCGCATCCTCTTGTGGTCGTTTCTCCCCTCACAGCCAATCTCACGGCCGCACAGTCACCCAATTGGTCTCGCTCGAATTCTCGCTCGTCCGGCCAATCCAATTAATCTCGTCGTCCTCGTCCGCCTTCACCAACACGTCGTGGCTATCAAGGACGGTGCCAAGCGTGTGGTGTTCATGGCCACAGCGTTCAACGCTGTCCACGTTTTCGACTTGTCTCCTCAATTCTCGCTCGTCCGTCCAATCCAATTGGTCTCGTCGTCCTCGTCAGCGTTCACCAACACACCGTGGCTATCAAGGCTAGTGCCAAGCGTGTGGTGTTCATGGCCACAGCGTTCAACGCTGTCCACGTTTTCGACTTATCTCCTTACCCGGTATTCTTGAGAACCCGCCGGTGCAACCTTGGCAGAATTCATCACCGAATTGGCAGCCACGTCCACAAGCTCATCATGCCGCTGCCTCTTCCTATGATTCAACCTCGTGGCTACTGGATAGTGGAGCGTCTTATCACATCACGTCGGACCTCTCCAACCTTGCCATTCACTCTCCTTACCGCGGCAGCGACGATGTAGTTGTCGGTGATGGGAACGGTTTATTGATGCGTATCAGAGTTAAATATAACCTAATCTACCCGCAAGTGCACGGCACGTGTGTAGTATTTTAGGTGTCGATCCCACAGAGACT
>CM071874.1:6660838-6689480 GCA_036759665.1 Gynandropsis gynandra | reverse complement strand
CCCTTACGAGTGTCTCTTCCAACAACCACCAAACTACTCTAAGCTTCGTGTCCTTATATGTCTATGTTACCCATGGTTACGTCCTTATACAGCCAACAAACTAGAACCAAAATCTGATCCATGTATCTTCCTTGGGTACTCATCCACCCAAAGTGCATATGTTTGTCTTGATCCTCTTAGGTCACGCATTTTTGTCTCACGTCATGTTCAATTCTTTGAGTCTATCTATCCCTTTGCTGACCCTACCAAGTTCTTTCCACAAACCAAACAGCCAACCCCCGTTTCCACCTCTCAACCAAGCGTCGATCCTATACCATCCTTCACGCCGCCGCCGCTCATTGCTCCATTGTCGTCTCAGCCCTTAAGCTCGGATCCCTCACCGCTCCAAACCTCGGATATTGTCTCTCGATCTCCGACTCCTACTGATGGTGCACCACCAACATCATCACAATCTCCTGAGCTGATCATCTTGGACGTGCCACCACAACGTCCTCGAACCAACTCTCACCCGATGGTTACTCGTTCAAAGAGCAATGTTTCTAAGCGCAATAACCGATCTGCTCTTGTTGCTCAGGTAGAGAGTGAACAAGCAAATATCACTCAAGCCTTAAAGGATCCTCGGTGGAGTGCAGCAATGGATGCCGAGTTACAAGCCTTGCATCGCAATGAAACGTGGCAGCTCGTTCCAGCCACTCAAGCAAAGAATATCGTTGGTTGCAGATGGGTGTTTCGCATCAAACGAAAGCAAGACGGATCTGTGGAACGATTCAAGGCTCGACTTGTTGCAAAGGGGTTTCACCAAAGACCAGGCATCGGCTATCATGAGACATTTAGCTTGGTTGTGAAACCAACCACCATTCATGTCATCTTGAGTATTGCTGTCTCTCGCGGTTGGACTCTATGACAACTTGATGTCAATAATGCCTTTCTACAAGGCCGACTTTCGGAGGAGGTATGCATGTCTCAACCCCCGGGTTTCATTGATCAAACTCACCCTCATCATGTGTGCAGACTTCAACGAGAAATCTACGGACTCAAACAAGCTCCTCGAGCATGGTATTCGGAGCTTCGCACATTCCTTCTCGCTCGTGGTTTCACAAACTCTCTGGCGGACACCTCACTGTTTATTCTCAACACAACCGCACTACAATTGTACGTGCTGATCTATGTTGATGATATTGTTGTTACAGGCAATTCCGCATCACGGGTACAGCAGTTCATTGATGCCCTAGCCGCACGTTTTTCCATCAAAGACTTGGGTGACCTATCGTTCTTTCTCGGGGTAGAAGCCATGCGAACATCTAATGGCCTACTTTTGACTCAACGTAAGTACATCAATGATCTTCTCCACCGCTGTCTCATGCATGAATCAAAGCCGGTTCTCACACCCATGCCGTCCACCTCACGTTTGACACTAGACACCGGTACTTCCCTCCCCAATCCAACGGAATACCGGTCTATTGTTGGCGGCCTACAATATCTCTCTCTCACACGACCGGATGTAAGCTTTGTGGTCAACAAGCTATCTCAATTCATTCATGCTCCCACGGATGTTCATTGGCAAGCCGTGAAACGAGTTCTACGCTATCTCGCTGGCACGAAGGATCGAGGTATCTACTTATCCGCGCACAACACCCTCTCTTTACATGCCTTTACCGATGCAGACTGGGCTGGAGATTCTCATGATCTCAAGTCCACCGGAGCGTATCTTCTCTTCCTTGGTGCACATCCTATCTCCTAGTCGTCCAAGAAGCAATTCGAACTCTCTCGTTCATCTACAGAGGCTGAATACCGATCTATTGCATCCACCGCTGCAGAAATCCTCTGGGTCATTTCGTTATTATCTGAGCTTGGAGTCACGTCATCATCACCACCCACCATCTATTGTGACAACATTGGAGCAACATATCTCAGTGCCAAGCCGGTTTTCCATTCTCGGATGAAACACTTGGCTCTTGACTATCTCTTCGTTCGCGGCTTGGTCGAGTCGAACACTCTTCGAGTCACTCATGTTCGAGCCGCTGATCAGCTTGCAGACCTTCTCACGAAGCCTCTTCCGCGACTACCATTTGATGTCTTATGCTCCAAGATTGGATTGGACTCGGGTGCTCCATCTTGAGGGGGCGTGTAAAGGATATACATGTAAAAAGGGTAGAACGTAATTTCTATAATTAGGTCTAATGTTGTAATTAGGTCTAATGTTGTATTTTGTACTTATAGTCATTTAGGCTCATTCTAATCTAATTATTCAGATTTCAAATTATCATTTGGAACTCTTGAGGAACTAATTGAGTTGATGACGAACGATAAGTCATATTTAAAGAGCTAATGGTAAAGTGGTTCTTCCAAGTACTTCTTCACCGATCTCTTCGGCCCACATTATTCGTTTGACTTAGTTGTTGCATCGTCATCTTCATCCAACCAACTATGGGCTTGATTGGTAGAATCAATGTGTTTGCATTTAAGATTTGTGATGTTTTTGTTTGTAATTGGTCGCGTTTTGTTTCATTTTTATCTTACTCATAAAATCACTGCGCTTTGTACCGATTACGAGTTGTTGAGATTTGGAACGAATGGTAGAAAAGACCCAAAAAGACATTTATTATTGGTAAAATAACTTATTTAAGTTTTTTAAAATTTTCACATAATTTGAGTTATAATTTTCAAATATTTTTTAAATCAATTAACAAATTTTTAAAATTTTCAAAATATTTTCATACATGTACATATATATACTTATATATGTAAATATATCCACATTTATATACATACATTCACATATATGTATATACATATACATTGTATACACACAAATATATTATAAACATATATATATATATATATGTATATGTGTGTATGTATGTGTGTATATATGGGTTTATGTGAATATGTATATACATGTAGATATATATGTACATATACACATGTATTTTTTGTTTTTAAATATGTGTGTAGATGTCTAATTTTTATTAAAATATATATATATATATCCTTGTATATATATGTATGCATGAACGTGAATATGTGTATATATAGGTACATATAGGTATAGATGCTTGTATATAAATGTATTTTTGTGGTTGAATATATATATATATATATATGCATATATATGTTTTTTCATGAATGTGCTTATATATATACGTGTATATATGTATAAAGGTATATGTCTATATATGATTGTATATGTGTATTGATATGTATAACCATGTGAAGATATGATTATACATATATATATATATGCTTGTATATATTGTATATGTATACATGTGTATATGCATGGGAATATATATACATATATATGTATGTATTTTTATGTGTATATGCATATCTATATGCATAAGTATATTAATATGCATATGTATATGTATATATATATATGATTTTTGTTGATTATATAGGTTTTAGGGGTATTTTTGTCATTTAGTCAAATTGCCACCAAACGTAGTCGCAATCGCAACATTCTCCTTACGTTTCAAATTCCACGATTGGAAGTGTTTGCGGACGATTGCGATTCCACCAATCGATTTTCGTCTCGCCCGTAATCGCCAAAAAATATAAACGTCGCATTTGCGGTCGTTTGCGTGTCCACTAGTCGGGGCCTATATCTATCAAATTTTTAACAAAACCTCACCTTAATGCCTTGTATCTCATTTAGAATTCATCCTACATTGCTCATGAACTCGTACAAGTGATTGATTACATCACTTTTAGAGACATCCTCGAGAAGCTATTACGATAAATTGTCTCATATCGAGTAGGACACGAACTTTTAACTCTTATTTATGATAATGGACAATCCGAAAGTTTGGAATTAAAACCAAACTCATAAATAAGAGTTCAAAATTCGTGCCTTAGAAACTTGCCTATGAAATAAAGGGCATAATGGTTCGTACGGTCAAACCAAAGGCTCTTCCACCTTTGACTAATAATTTCCTTATGAGACCACTAATTGAGATTGTAATATACGACATTGATATCACCCATCTCAGTAATGCCTTTCACCAAAGTGGTTACATTGTTCATGTTGAAGTCAACAACAAAAGGAATGAACACTCAATCAACTCAGCTCGAACAAATGTTTTTGAAGAATATACAAATGCACAATAAGCATGTGATCTGCAATGAAACTACAAGCAGCAAGAAGAAGTTTGAGAACTCCTTTCTACAAATACAACCACCATTATTTTCCTTCACACATGCAACATTGCTTTTACACTGCAAATGAAGTGCCTTTGGGATTAATTGTGTTTAGTTTTTGGTTGTTTGCATAATATTTGATAATCTATCCCACGAAACAAAAGGATATATGTTGAAAATAAAACTGGGAACAAGTTAAATTGTAGAAAAGTGTTGATCAGATTATATTGATTAGATTTGAAATCATTTGAAAAAGAAAAAACGTTCAGAAAATGATAATATGGACATTGGTGTGAATTTAATTGATATATTTAAATTATAATGAACTTATTTTACAATTTTAAGAATAAAAAATAGATTAAAATCTGATATGTTATCACCAAAATCCAGAAAAACTAGAAAAATAAAACCTAGTTTTTTTAGGTTTTCTAATTGAAGTTTCTCAACAAAGTCAATATCAAGTTTATCAGATGCATTTACTCCTAGAAAACGTTGCCGTCTTGAGTTAGTCAAGTACATGAGCTTTATCAATGGAGGTTTGGTCGACCACAACGAGCGTCTCCTTAACTTACTCAATATCTGCAGAAGAGCTCCTTCTCTTGCGAGAACGAAAGCCCTTCAGGCACTCACTATCACCTTATGCTTTGCCTTGAGGCAGCCCATCTTCTTCGCGAACAACATCGTGCATCTCTATGCATCACATGGCCAATTCTCACTCGCGGCCAAGGTGTTCGACAAAATGCCTGAAAGAAATACCGTGTCCTTTAACACGATGATCGGTGCGTATCGCAAACCTGGGGATGCAGCGAAAGCTTGGGGCGTATTCTCCGAGATGAGGGCTTGTGGATTTTTGCCTACTCAGTCTACTGTTGCTGGGTTATTGTCATGTGCGTCGTTGGATTTTGGTGCAGAGGTTCAGTTGCACGGATTGAGCTTGAAAAACGGTTTGTTTTGGGCAGATGAATTTGTGGGTACCGCATTGCTATGTTTGTATGGGAGGTTTGGGTTGTTGGAAATGGCGATACGAGTGTTCGAAGACATGTCCACAAAAAGCTTGGTGACTTGGAATTCGATGATGACTCTGTTGGGGCAGTATGGGTTTATCAAAGGATCTCTGTCTCTATTCCGTGAGCTTGTCCGTCTGCAGTATTCGATATCCGAGTGTTCTTTGTTGTGCATTTTGTCTGGATTATCGAGTGAAGAGGACTTGGAAACTGGAGAACAATTGCATTGCTTTGGCATAAAGAATGGATTAGATTGTGAAATTTCCATTGTCAACGCTCTCATCACTGCATATGCCAAATGTGGCAATGGACACACGGCAGAGAAAATATTTGAGGCGGCAGTTTCAAGGGATATCATATCGTGGAATGCCATAATTAGTGCAACTGCCAAGAGTGCAAACCCTTCCAAAGCACTAATTCTCTTTGTCAGTATGTTGAGACAGGGGTTTTCTGCCAACGAGAGTACTTTTGTCGGCGTTGTTAATGCTTGTGCTCGTATGGAGATGTTGAAGTTTGGACAAGCGATTCATGGCATGGTGATTAAGAATGGGTATGAAACTAATGTCTTCGCAGGGAGTTCTTTGATTGACTTGTATGTTAAATGTGATATTTTGGAAGATTCCCAGCTATGTTTTGATGATATATGCGCGAAGAATGTTGTGTCTTGGAATTCGTTGATTTTGGGTTATGCGAAAAAAGACCCTTCTGCTTCCGTTTCTTTGTGCCGGCGAATGCTTCAACTTGATTTCAAGCCAAATGAATCTACGTTTTCAGCTGTCCTCAATTCCTGTGGTAGTCTAGAGATCAAGCAGCTTCATTCTGTGATAATAAAGATGGGTTACAAAGATAACGACTATGTGTTGAGCTCCCTTATTGCATCACATGCGAAGAATGGACTAATTAGTGATGCATTGGTTTTGCATGATGCTTATAGTGCAAGCCTGTCTGCGGTTCCTTCAAACATTATTGCTGGAATGTACAACAGATCAGGTCAATACCTAGAATCTGTGAAGCTGATCTCAATGCTGGAAAAGCCAGATGCTATATCCTGGAACATTGCAATGGCAGCTTGTTCTCGTACCAAAAATCACAGCGAGGCTCTTCAAATTTTCAAACACAAACTTCAGTCAAATATCTTGCCAGACAACTACTCTTATGCTAGTATCTTAAGTATTTGCACTGAGATTTGCGACCTAGCGCTTGGAAGTTCAATTCACAGCTTAATAACTAAAACAGATTTCCTCCGTGCTGACACGTTCGTTTGCAACCTCTTGATCAACATGTATGGGAAATGTGGAAGTATTAGGTGTGCTGTACAAATCTTTGAGGAAACGAATGAGAAAAACCTCATCACTTGGACTGCATTGATATCTTCCCTGGGAATCCATGGACATGTTTCTGAGGCATTCAGAAAATTCAGGGAAATGGTGTCTCTGGGTTTCAAGCCTGACCGGGTTTCATTTATCTCGATTCTTAGTGTATGCAGGCATAATGGGTTGGTACACGAAGGAATGGAAATGTTTCAGAAAATGAAGTCTGATCATGGAGTCGAACCAGAAACGGAACACTATCGTTGTGTCGTGGACCTTTTGGTCAGAAATGGATACATGAAGGAAGCCGAGCAACTCATCGCCCAAATGGCACTCCCACCCGATGCGTCCATTTGGCGTACGTTTCTCGAAGGATGCAAGAGAGTCACTGAACATAGCAGCAGAGACTTCACGGTACATATTAAATAATCCACATATCAAGATTGTTTGCATGTTGTTCACCTCCAGAAGAGTGATGAATAGTAGCAGGTGATCTAACTTGTAGAAGATATCAGAAACCCGAAGATCTCATGGTGATTTCTGCTATGGTAAACTATTTTAACGATTCCGTAAATCTGTATGATCTTTTCCTGTACATATGCCCATAATTTTGATTATAATTGAGCAAACCATGATATAGTAGGCACAAGCCTTTGTAACCTGTTGTGAATCCGGTTATCCAAAGCCGAAATCAATTGCAAAATTTTGAGGCAATCTTACTAGTTATTATTACTAACATTATATTCATCATTTTTCACTAATATAATCCAGATCAATCCGACATCTCTATATGGATTATCTCTATATGGATTATTTCATGTGATAATCAATTCAAAAGATCTATCAAGCAATAAATCGTAAACGAATAAATAATAATAAATCTTATATGAAAATACGATGAGTTTAAATACACAACAAATGGATTTGATCTATAGATTTATATCCTATGAACAAACTATAGCAAGAAACAAGTTAAAAAGAGAGGTTAAGGATGACTCAATCAATGTCTTGGTCACTCGACATCGATCTCATCTCCAACCTGTATCCACCAATAGCTCGAACCTTTTATTGTAGTTCGATATTTTCTCGCTCTCTCTAAAAATTCCTTTTTATGTACTTTTTCGCGCAAATGTCAGCTCCTTCATAGGTGAAACTTCGCGCTCTTAAATAATTCAAACTTTGAATTATTAACTGATGTTGGCGCACCGCTCGGCCGAGTTGGTGTCAACTCAGACCAAGTGGTTAATGTTTCCACACGTTCTCTTTATGAGTCGGACCACAGCTTGACGTATTCTAGCACAACGCTCGACCGAATTGGTAGACGTTTGGGTCGAGCAAACTTATGGGGCAAGGTGCTTCCATCTTGGCTCATCGTCCGACCGAGTTTTAAAGTGCTCGGGTCAAGTGAAGTTATGGGGTGAAAGTTGCTACTTTGTTCTGGCCGAATGGTTGATCGCTCTGGCTGAGTGATTTCTCGGGGAATTTTGTGCATCTCATAGTGAAACGCTCGACCGAGTGAGAATGAACATGGGTCGAGCCATTTCGCTCTTTCACGCTTTGATGTTCGTTTGGTATTGAATTTTTGCCTTGTTTCTTCAAAATATGCTCCTTAGTCTTTATTTCATGTAAGATCATAAACTAACACAAAGAAGGCATAAAATGAACTAAAAAGACAAACAATTCAATAAACAATAGAAACATGCAAGGTACCATCGAAAAAAAAAAGATGTGATCAAATTCCCTTCATCCTTAAGTAAACACAATCAATTAAGAACACTGGAAAAAGGAGTACAAAGTTAATTGAGATTCAAAATCATTTCAAGAACATTCAATTCCAATTAGATTGTGTTGATCATGAACGAAACCAAATTAATCTCCTATAGAATTCTCTAGCTACATGAAAGTCATTAGATTTACACGAACACTAGAAATATTTTGAGTACAAACTAAAAATCCTACCAAATACATTTGTTGAGTCTATATATCATTTTTATAAGGAGTAAGTCGGTCTAAATAGTTAAGAAAAGACTCGGTTAAGGTAATAAAAGCAATTTTCCATAGGTATTTCTTCTTTCCAAGACATGGGTTGTTATTCATTTATTTATATATGAGAGAATTTAGAATTTTTTTCCCATCTCTTTTCCTTTTTTCTGCATATAGGAGGTTATAATCACATGAAAAGTATAATGAAATCGTGTAATCAGGGCTAACACTCACACGTCATAATTATCGCCATCCCGAGGGAGATGTATGACTCTTGTTCGAGTGAAACTATATATGATTATAAAGAATAGATAACTCGAACAATATATAAATGGCCTAATACTCCGATGATTGGGGAACGATTCTTAGGGATATATATAAGTTTAGATTTAGGATTCTAGAACGACCCTAAGATGACTAAATGTTAATTTATCCCACAAAAACAATAAAAACAGCTTATCATCGAATTCTATAATTGAATTATATTCGAGAATTTGTTCAAAATATTTAATTGATACTAAATTTCGTATGCATAACTATCATCAAGAAAAATTATCTAATTTCCTATATATCATAATGGCTCGATTATCTCGTGTCTAGTGCATGCTTATGACTCATGGATCCGAAAAAAAAAATATTATTATAAAATAAAAATCCTATCCTTAATGCATGAGTAGTGGTTAAGATGTCAAACAATACCAATGTTTGTCCCATACTTAGACTCGACAATATCCTCGTGTCGATAATCTAAGGGAAATGACCATAACAAATAAGGAAATATAGAGTGATCGGAACACATAAACTTCAATACCAATAAAAGTATAGATCTTTTTGTGATCATGTTTATGTTAAACCTTTTTTTTTTGTATTTTGTTTCATATTCCATCGTTTTGTCTCTTGGTCAATCATTGTTGTAATTACTCATATTGGAATCTAAAATTACAATCATGAAATGAACAAGAGTCTCGAGTACCATACATCGAAATAGCAAAATAAACATCAAATCCCTACTACAATGTACGAAAAAACAAAAAAAAAACAAAATGATAAAGATAAGGAAAAAATGATAGAAAAGGTGTCACTGATGAGAAAAACGTTATTGCTCCATGGCTCGGAGGATCTCAGTATGATGTCGAAGTGTGTCTAGAATCTCCGCATGTATGTGTAGGATGTGATAATGATCCTCTTGCACCTCTCAAACCTCTTATCATAACTGTACATACTCACTGTGCCCCAACTCTTTATAATGAGTGTAGTTTAGATGAGGTGCATCTTGAGGTCCCAATTGTCATAAAATGGAGTGACATATGGTACAAGCTCCATGGTGTGTAGAGATGGGTGACCTACAGCGGGAACCTCCAGATCATCTAGCTTGTCTCTCTATTGGGCCTCCTTCAGTCTGAGCAGATGTCCTTCTTCAGCGAGAGGAGGAAGGAACCTATTGAGTAAAACCATTAATTTGTAGCTCGTAGTTCCCTTCCTTGTATTAGATTTAGTGTGTCGTCATGCCCTCCATGTGTAAATACGTCTTCACTCTCAAGTCAATGTCTAGACGCTGGGTAATAAGGGATACAATACCTCCTATGAAGATCAACGTATCTTTAAGCTCATTCTCCTAGACTAGCTTCTAAGAATGTTACGCAATGAAAGAAGGCCAATCAATGTCTCCGAGTCCCTAATCATCATTTTCATAAAGGTGCTGGAGTCCCAGCCAAAAAATGAGAAGATCGGTCTATTTGATCGTTCTCAAAACTTTGAGAGGGAATATGGAACTTATAACGATGGAGTGAAGGTACCTCAATGCTGGATGCCGAATCCAAGTACCATTGATCTGGTCGCCCGCATAATCTCTCACTCATAGCATTTGCTAGAAGTCATTCACCTCATACTTGTGAAGATGTCGAACCCTAGTCGAACCTTATTTCTCCATCCCCATGATCTGCCCAAAATTCTCTATGTGGATGCGGTGCTCTTTGATGCGATCCTCACTGGAACGACACTCTTAGAACGAAGTTATGATGGATAACCCTTGCTGCAGCCGAGCTGAAAGACTCCTTTACACAAGGCGTGTGGAACGATAGGTCACATCAGAGTTGCGCAAGGCTCTCGATTTATCGAGATCGTCTTCGAGGATATGACACACCTAAGAAAAACGAACTAGCGTTGGATATTATGCACCAAGAATTGCTAGATATGACACACCAACAATGGAGAAATTCTCAAAGAAAAATTCAAAATTCAAATTGAAGCAAAGGTAAGTTCTACAAGGGCATGGTCGGCCATATGAAGAAGAAGAAGTCATGCAAGACTTCAATGCTCTAATAAATGCATGCAAGCCATGCAAGGCTTGTAATTTAAATGAACAAAAAGTTAAAAATTCAAAATAAACGTAAGATAAAATACTTCGATATGATTGACGTATGAAGTCTCGGATCAACAATTAGGGAAACGAAAGTGAGTCGTGGCCGCGTTAAAAAACCCGTCATTCGAAAACCACATGGGACAAAACCAACGGTGGGAAAAGAGCACACACAAAACACTTACCCTAATTGTTGATCGTTGTGAGATGTGCTTCGGCTTGTAGTATGACTCGGATGTTAGAGCTTCCTTGTGGACTCGAGCACTCATCTTGAACTTGCACGGTCGTGAGAATTCCGATGATAGCTTCCTTGAGCGTCCTAGCTTTAGTTCGGGTCACGGGACATGCTGGTATAGCTAAGGCATCCTCCTCACTAGCCCTAGCACGGGTCACGGGACCAGCGTCCTTCTTTCTCTCCTTAGGACGGGTCGCATCCACCTTTCTCTCCTTTGGACGGATCGCGTCCTCCTCAGCACGGGTCGCGTCCTCTTCCCTCGCCATAGCACGGGTCACGTCCTCCTTTCTTGCTTTAGCTCGGGTCATGGGACCTTCTTGTAATATTGAGGCGTCTTTCATGCTCGGGATCTTCGACTTTGTCCATGATCATATCACTATTGGTTCTAAAGTATGAAATCGATGAACGCGTCATTTACATTCCCGCCTTTCGAGAATTAACTCTCAAAATACGAGAGGAACTCCAATGCAAGACAACCATAGGTCTTCAGCTAGATCTTTACTATCATTATCCGTCTAAGTTAGGCTATAAGCTGGTGCACCTATATCTTGATTCCCAAGTTATCGATTGTGAAGAATGTGTTGGACAATTTCAAAAGACAAAGTTCTTGTCACTAGAATTTCCAAAATTGGCATTTTTGGTCCTCGTCTCAAATTTAAGGATCCAGCTTCTAATGTGACCATGTGATCCCCCTTAGAGCAATGATCATATGCATAGTTCTGCACTTTAGTGATAGAAGAGCCAAGTCTTGGATTGGCAGAGCACGCAATGATGGCACTTCGACTCGTGGACGCTTTAACTTTGCAAATTATTCAACCGAAACATATGATTTCATTTAATATAAGCATAGGCATCAATATCTACAACATATAACTCAATTATGTAGGAAAATGCATAAGTTTGGTAAGACCTGAGAAATCACTTGACCTGAGTCAACATAGCCGAGCGATTAGGCCAGACCCTAATTATTCCTAAGCGTTCAATTGTCTACATCTTCTTAACAAACAAAAGCACTCGGTCGCTCAATGTAGTGCTTGACCAAGCATAGTGCGACATAACTCTATAATTCAAACATACTCTTTTTCGCCTTAATCTTGGTCCTAATGCCTAGAATATGTTCTCTAATGGTTAATAATATGAAGAACATTGTTTTCTGGCATACCATGACACATTATTCGGTAAAAATTCAAAAGATAGTGGGAAATATTTTTTGGTCTTGATTACTCATTTCACGCTAAATAAAAATACCTTCCTCGATGGTAAAGATGTGGTGGTAGTACGAAAAGGAGGCGAATAACCTTCGTGTTTTGACGACTTCTCTTGTGACTCTAGGATTTGAGTGCGTTTTCACTCGGGAATTTTTGTTCGGGCAAAATAAAATGACTGAAAACTCGCCTTTTATAGTGCTAGAAATCCCTGACGCTTAGTCGAGCGATTAGTCAATTTTATTTCGCTCAATTGTATCGTTTTCTCGACTTTCATGTAATTTTTTCAAAAATTATTTGTTATTTTGAGTAGTTTCTACAATGATAAGAAAGGAATAAATGAATTTCAACATTAACATACCTCTGTAAAATCCCAATTCTAAGAAAAATAAACCAAATAAAATGAATAAGATAAAGAGTTCATAATGCTCGGGTTTCCTTCGAAAACGCTCGTTTTAGGTCCCGGGCTCGACCTGCTCTACTTTTAGGGATTTATATTGGGCTTCCCCAAAAATGTTCCCACCGATCTGAACAACATGGATGCAAGTTGGGCGACTTGATTACCTTGCACTATGAGATGCGTATGGATTGTGTCAATTTGTTGTCCTATCACCTGTTTGAAATCCCTGTGTTTAGCTTTTATTTCTCGAAACTGTGTGCTATGGTCTTGTATTTCTAAAACAATTGAAAAACATAGAATTAATCTTATCATCCACCTTGGGTTGTTGCGCTACTGTTGGAGCTCCCCTTTTTTGGTACCAAATTTTGATGTGGTGGCCTATTTTGAAAATTTCCATTATGAGGTTGTCTCGAGAACATCTAGGGCTGAAAATTACCATATAATGGGTTCTACACATGGACGTTTTTCTTGTAGGAGAAGTTCGAATTATTTTTTTAACTCGGATTATACATGTCCGAATAGGGGCTGTTCATTACTTAGTTCGATCCTCTCCAATTTATTCCGCCGTATGCACTATCGAATGATCATTTTGATGACCATGTGGATCTGTAGATGATGATACTTCTTGCTTCATGGTGGCTATTTGGAGCTTCAAATCAGCTAGCTCAGCTCTAAGGTTTGTTATCTCATTTTGCGACTCCATTGCTAAAACTCTCCTCACGTAGTCGTTTGGAGCATTCCTCTCATTAGCCATCTTATCAATTTGCTCCGCAAGCTGAGTGAAGTGGAGGTCATAAAGTGATCATCCACATGCCGCACTATCCAAATATGGATGTCCTCTCAGATTACCTCATTGAAGTGGACATGAGGTACTTTTGATTCATCCCATTATGTGGACATGCTCGTTAATAACCTTAGAACCTTTCCCACGCCTTATACAATGTCTCACTATCCTCTCGAGCTAAGGAATTGATCTTGTTCATTGATGTATGCGTCTTGTGAGGCAAGGAGAACCCCATCATGAATTTATCTTCAAGTTGATTCCATGTGTAGATGGAGTCTGGTGCCAATGTATAAAGTCATTCTTACACCCGATCCATGACAAAAATGGGAAAGGCCAATAGCATGAAAACCTCGTTCATCACTCCTTGGACTTGCTTGAATGAGTTGCACAACATATTCAATCTCATCAAATGAAGGTTCGGATATTCTTTCGAATATGCAATGCGATTTGATTCAGCATCTAAAAAATGATTATTGGAGCTCAACTCAGATACAATCGATATTAAGTCATCGGATAGATGCGTATGGATTGTGTCAATGATTACTGGACTTGATTACCTTGCACCAGGTGTATTCTCCATAAGTATCCTCCTCGAAAATCCTATTGTAGACATTGTCGGCCATTATTATTTCTTTGTTTGTTTTTAGATGCTTCTTGCAATTTTTTCGATTTTTGGATCAAGTTCTAAGAGTCTAGAATTCTCATGACTTATGGTCTTAAACTAGGTACATTCAAAGCAAACAAAGAAACAATATAAAAATAATGTGTCAATAGCGGTCTATAAATAAAAAAATTGACCTAAAATGAAATAGTTTAATTACCTAAAGTCTTCAGCAACGGTGTCAAAACTGGATGTGTAATCTAGGTGTTATCTAATGCATTTCATGTTTTAATAATTTATACCTTGACCTAAGCATTATTGCAAGGATATGAGTCATGTAATACCATAGTCGAATACAAGTACAAGAGGAATTTGGCCTTTTAACTTCACAAAAACTATGATCATAAAGAATAAAAAGAGTGTTTTTTTATCTATTATCTATTTTGTGCAAGTAAAATAAACTATAGTTACAAGTATTTATAACAATACAATGCTTCTAGGTTGAGAGTTATTATCACATATATGAATTTGTTAACGATTTCAGAAATTTTCACTTTGCTTCTATTAGGGAATTCAATAATCTTTTATCGATATACTTTTTCTTGAAGTTTAGGTCCCTATTCAAGTACTTCAAACATTGATGTCTCTATCTAATGATATACATGTTGAATGCATTATCAATCGATATCGACATTCTTAAACCGATTAACATACCTTTCGATATGATCATTCAAGTTCATATACATATATATATATATACGATCTAGATCAATCCGATATCTCTATCTTAATTATTCCATGTGAGGGACTCAGGTTAAGGATGACTCAACCGATGTCTCGATCAGTCGTCACCATGATCTCGTCTTCAATCTGTATCCACTGATAGTTCAAACCTTTGATGTAGTCCAATAGCTTCTCACTCTTTTTCACCCTCCAAAAGTCTTTTTTTTCTTTTTGTATTTTATGTCTTTATCTCCCCGTGCAAATGCCTTGTTTCTCCAAAATGTGCTCTTTAGTCCATATAGTCTGTAAAATCATAAAATGAAGCTAAGAATGCATAAAAAAAATGGACTAAAACAATTCAATACACAATAAAATATACCCAGTATAATTGAGTGAAAATTATGTGATCAGTATGACCCAAGGTCTATTAGGTGCAATTAGTCTAGAGTAGAGATATGAAGCGGCCAAATTCATATTGGGTACAACGTTAGGCTTTGTTTTGCACTATAAAACAGGGGATGTGTTTAGTTTGTATGGAATTGTATTACAACCCTTGTAAAATGCCATGTTGTCTGCATGATGATTCTTGGAATTCTTCCAGATGAAACTTGCAACAAAGTTTCCTCCTCACTTGATCCAAACTCGCACATCTTGTGTTTCTTTTCCTTTGTTTTATGTGTGTAGTTCCTATTGTTCAAGTAGTTACTTGGTTAATACACAATGTAAACTCTATTCAAATTATTTCATAAAACAAAAGTCTTCAATGTAATGTTTAGACCAGGATCCTAAACTCTATGGTCAATAATGTCCAATTTAGGCATGAATGGTGGAGTCGCAACCAAACGCAAACGTGACGATTGCGTTTTCTGGCTACTGCGTTTTCTGGCGACATTAAAAGCGATTGGTGGAGTCGCAGTCGCCCGAAAACGTACTGAAACACAAATTTTAAAAATCTGAAATTATGTTGCGTTACGTTTGCATTTTGGTGCGTTTTGAATAAAATTATCAAAATACTCTCGTGTCTTTCCCTTATCTCTTCTATCTTTCTATTATAATTTATATTAATCGTAAATATATATGGATAAATATGTATATGTATTGTACATTTAAATATTTTTATAATTTTTTAATTTTAAAATTTATTTCAAATATTTAAAAATTATAATTTCTTAACAATTGTCTGTTTTGGTAATATTGTTCAAAACGCAATTACAACAGTTTTCTACCATACGCTTCTAGTCGCAGTCGCCCGCAAACACGGTGATTCCACCATTCATACAAAATGAAACCACCGCCAATCGCTGACAAAAACACCGCCAAGCGTAAGCGCAAACGTTGTGTTTCCACCAATCAAGTCTTCAACGACAATCTAATGTGTGTTCTTCCTCATGTTTCTAGTCATTTATTCTTCTCTTCTTGTCTTTGAGCAACAACATTCACAATCTGGCTCTAGAAAGCTTGTTGACGATGTTTCTAGAGGAGAATATCGATGAAGAAACTGAAGTTTTTTTAATGATAACATCAGTCACGATAGAAAAGTTCTTGCTATGAAGTAACAAAATTAAGATCTCAAGTGATTATTGAAAACACAATGTCTTTCCCATATTGGTTCGACTGTGAGTGAAGACATAAAGTGCATTCAACTCGAAACTAATTGTGTATAAGATATGTCTTCCGGCTTGGCTGTTGTTCTAAATCTGAAGTCAAGCACAGCAGATCTATCGAAAAAGATTGTTTTATATACATATCTCCACTTCTCATGAATGCAATATCAAAAACTATTAAGTGCACAGAGCAAAAGAATAAGAAAGACGTTAAACAAATGAACTGAAAAAAAAAAATGTCACTCGAAAATTCTCGTGCACGTTGAGAGCAAATGAAATCTGCGAAAAAATGGGCGACAGCAATTATCATTCAAACCCTCTAAGCAAATGAAGCACATATGAAAATCTTCCAGCTTCGATTGTCGTATTCTCTGAATGATTTATACTCGAAAGACTCTGCAGTATGCGGCGAGTTGCAGCTTTACGGGCTCTCTGACCATTCTTCATAGTAAATGATTTCAAAAGAAATGCACATGGGTCAAAGAATACATGTTGGAATTATCTCACACGCAGTGTAACACTATGCAATGGTGGTGTAGTTAGAGAAAAGGTCTAAAAGAATATCAAGCGTATCCGGGTGGAATTTCCTCCCAAACAAGTAGCAAGGTCTCTTGATGCCATTCCACAAGCATGGTGTGTGTGTTTCTTCTCCCTGAATTATAACAAAAATGATTGATTGTATGATCATCGCCATAATCTATTGAAGACTGCTGAAATAAATACCAATCTTATTTTTGCAATACCTTCCCGAGGCTTGTTACATGCAAGTATGTATCAACGGACTGTAAATGAACAAAATGACACTGGTTAATGTAAGAATAATCAATAGGAATAAAATATCACATAGATCAAAGCATCTAACAATACCGTGAGGTTCTTCAAAAACTCGCGCGTAACATCCTCAGGCATATATGTTTTAGGGTGCCACTTTCTCTCGGACCAATCAACATGTGTTACAGTCCAGTTAGAAATGCCTCCAGGATCGAGCATCTGAAAATTGTAACGCCGAAATCTATTATGAACAGAAAGAAAATAAATCTGCAAAATTCTCTTCGTTATAGCAAGGATTCTCACATGGAAAAAGGTAGGCAAATAGTGCTCATCAGCAATGCAGTTCTTGTTGCCCTCTACACCTTGCTGAAGAAAAACAAAAAGCCCTCTGATTAATCAGTGGTCGTTACGATGATCTTATGCATTTGAAGAAGAAGAGGATAGAAACATTAGTAGTCTGAATTTTAGATGAACTCACCCGACAGTAATCCCGGAATTTCGAATAGTAAAGACTATCAGCCATTATTATCACAGCGTGTTGCCGCTTCATGGTAAACCACTGCACAAGTGTAGACGAAAATACTTCACTATCTGTGAAAGAATAAACTACTGGAAAGAGCCCCTACAGCTTCAGCTGACATTGCCATGCTTTCACAAATTACCACCAAACACAGCGAGATATGCAAATAAATGTTTTTTCCCAATGATCTTGAGATTTGATTTTAAAATTTTACAATAAACACAAGTAACATTTAGATTCTCGTATATGGATGTCGAATGTTGCATGCATACATTCGGCTATAACTAATTTGTAAAGACATATACGTTGCAGCCTACTGTCATGTCAGCTTGGATAATTACTGAAACAAAACCAGTTCCTTATTCTGATTACTGCGCATCTATCGGTTTGGCCAGCATTTTCGAGCATGAGGCAAACATTATAGTGGATTGACAACGATATGTTTACCTGTGCACCCTTCCGAAAATCCTTCTTTGGAATTTCTGGTAACATGTGATCCATATGCCTGCCCAATCCATGTGGACCAGGATCATCAAAGCTGAATAAAAAGAAGAAGAATTAGGAGAATGAAACCATGAAGAAAAGCCATAGTTATATCATATCAATTCTGCACTCAAACCAGATCCATGACGAAATAGCATAAATTAGAAAAAGGTTGGAACATGAAAGTATTCGATGAAGTTGAACAAATATTTTTACCAGTCAACAAAGCTGATATTGGTGTACATCAGATAGTCGTAAATGTATTCAAAACTTCGTAATGGTACACAACTGCAAAACACAAACACTGGACTGATTAGGCAATGAAGAAATAGCCGACGAGAAAAAAGAGTTGGGTTGTCAATAAACCACCTGTCGGAAAGCAAAACAAATTGCTGGTTTTCAGGATCTCTGAGAGCATTTGCCAACAACCGTCTTTCAGCATCAATCATTGATATCCTTCCCCAGACCACCTACAAGTTTAACATAATATGATGTCTTTAATCATAATCAAGTATTCCAGGAGATGTCTTTATCATTATCAAGTATTCTAAAAGAAAAGATTCACCTACAACTAAAATCAGCCATTCCGGAAGCAATATGCTTTCCCTTTAACAATATGACATATACAGAGGTGCGCATAGGCTGCGGGAACATGAAACAAACCTCATCACTGCGAATTTCACGGCTGACAAAGTAGCGACTGACATGAACTGGTCTTTCCTTCGATGCATGGATATAAATGGAAAATTTCCCTTCATGCCCCTGTGAAAAGGGGAACACCCGCAAAATGCTCAGTCAAATAAAGAATTATGAAGTTTCACATTCCGAAAGAATCAATGATAACTAGGAGAACTCTAATGTATTAGCTGGAATAAAACAAAGCAGTTGGTAAGGAATGAAGTCTACCTGGAAAAATTGGTCCCATAGCTTCTCAAAAGGCAATGAACCCGGAGTTAAAAACAAGAATGCAATCTTCGAATTTTTCCTTTTAACTGGTGGCGAATCCAAAATTTCCCTAATCACTACACGAGCTGCAGTCTCTTCATCTGTATATTCCCTCAAAGAAGGTGGAAGCCAATCAGCTAGTGCCTCACATCCTTTCGACGAAATCATATAACAAGCAGCTTTACTGTGATGAGGGTACATATAAGCACAGATAAAGAGCAAACTAAACAATGAAAGCACAGCAATGATCCAAACTGGTCTCCTTGTATGAGCACGCTGTCGAGCCCCCGGCAAAGACTGCATATCACCTAAACTGCCTAGACGCCACCCCTTAACTCCCTTCATCTCATCCAAACTTTATCGCATACCTTTAAACCTCAAACTCGGTTGTTCTTTTACCTAATACCTACCCTAAGGGGATAAAGTTCTTTCAGCCAAAATGAGAGCGTTCAACAGGCCAACTTGAAGAGATCAAGACCTGGAAGATAAGAGGGATGAAAACCGTAAGCCATGATCACTCATCCGTAAAGATCTAAACATACAGGAGAGAAAGAGAAAGAGAAAAAAAACCATCGAAAATGATTCCATAAACAAAAGCAGATCAAGGTGTAAAACGAAGAACAGACCAGAATCAATCCAGTTTATCCTTTAAACTTTCACAAGATAGCTAACAGAAGAAACCAAAACCTCATCATGCAAATGAACCAACTCTGTAATTGAGGAACCCAATTTCACTGCCTAGGCTCTGAAGAAGAGAACTTTCACCCCTCATTCCTGGAGGGGAAGAACAAAATCTTACCTTTTTCCACACAATGTCCTTGTTTCCCAAATCAGAGCAAAACCAAACGTTTCAATCCAAACACATCAAGAAATAACGAGGGAAACTTTGACAAACCAATTCCCAATCCATTTTTTTCTTTTCAGATTAGTCCAACCACCAAGCCCTACCTATCCGAAAACATAGAACAAACGAGCAGGAAGACAAGGAAAGTCAAACCAGCCGCCAAGTTCTAAATAACAAAATTCAAAAGGATCCTAAACACAAAAAGGTGCACTGCTTCTATACATACATCCCAGCCAACCATTCCACGCACGTCTCGTGAGGGAGGGTAAAAACTTCCAAGGAAAATCCATCCAATTTTCCCGGAAAATTAACATTTATTGAACGAGATCAAACAAAATCGAATCGTCAAGTTCTATTGTTTCCATTTCAATTTCCTACATCCAAAACAAAATCCGATCCAATCCCAGCTAATCCCATGATCCGAACGATATATCATGAGTTCGCGAAGTGTACCTGAAATTTCAACGATACCAGAGCCCCACACAACGCTAGACTGTCGTATTCCGTCACCAGAACCCAGGATTCCAATCCCTTGTTCCTTGCCCGTCAAAGATCCAGGGGAAATCCGAGGAAAAAAATCGAATTTGGGCAATCGAAGAACTCAGAAACTACGCATGGATATGAACGTATATATGGTCCCGCATATACGTATGTACGTATAAATGCGTATGCAAACGCTCCTTTACCCTGCAGTTTCGATTCGCTTCCGTTATTACTTCTCACGGATTCTTTTCGTTTTCCCCTTCTTCTCTCTCTCTCTCTCTCTCTCTCTCTCCAATGAAGAAAATGGCTGAAGACGAAGAAGAAGAAGAAATGGGCTGTTGGGTTCAAAACAGAGGAAGCAAATTCTGAGGCACAGATTAATATTTAAAATTACTATGTTTCGAAGAAAAAATGTACTTAATTAATTTATTGCTGCGTAATTTTACCATTGGTTACCTTTTATTCTTTGGATTTTTAGTGTTTTGTTTCCATAGAAACGAGGACCACGCGTCGCTTGAGCGCGTGTGCATTTGACCAATGGTCGTGTTCTTTGGTTTGTAAGCCAATTTTTTATATAAGAAAATCATAACTCATTATATACTGCAACTAGATTATAACCCGCGTTATACGCGGGATAATTTATATAATTATCTAATCGTTTAAATTTTTATTTCAATATATATATCATGTTGTTTTAAAAAATAATGGAATTAAAAAATATTAATATGAAAATGCAATGAAAAATAAAATAAGTTAACAATTTTAATAGTTATTGATTCATGAATTAAAAATAACAATTTTAATATATAACTGTTTTTAGATTTAAATTAATTAATTTAGAATTTATATCAATCAAAAAATTTAATATGATTTACAATTAGAAAATATATTATCAATATTTAGATCATAATATATAATATATGTTATGGAATGCAATTCAACACGATAATTATGAGCATGACAATTTACTTCAAACCATCTTATTACTTGTCAATATTCTTCATATGAATATGGTAGACATCGATGAACAACTTTTCAATGATTGTTTTTCTAATTTTTTTTTCTATCTAATCGATTTCAAAAGCTTGACCATTGCCATTTAATTATCATATTAATATTACAGAAACACATCAATGCACACTAAAATGGATTTGGAATCCGCGGGATGCACATCTTGGTTTATATAAATATATATTTTTTTATTAACAAATATTTAAATTTTAAAGGTTTCATTTTAATATATATGTTATGTGAGATGATAATTGAAAGAGATATAAAAAAATTAGTATGTGAACAATTAAAAAACACATAAAAATTTTAATATTTAAACATAATTTGTGCAAACAGAAAATAAAAACCTTGATAAAAGACTTAATTTTATTATTTCATCAATACATATATATAGACACTGAAAAATAAAATAGTCTAATTACACACATATTGAGTTCTACTTTTGATATTAAAATATCAATAAAGTAGACTACCCACACTTATTTGGATATTGTAATTGATTTTTCAGAGGGCTACTGCGCATAATTTAATACAATCTTCTAGAAATATTAAATTTTTTTAGATGCAGCCCATTTATTTTATTTTGGTCCGATCCAGATTTATTTGGAAACCCTGATTTCCCTGGAACCCCTAATTTTCTTTTCTGTATAAAACCTTGTTTCTTTCTTTTCTTTCTATTGATATTTTTATTAAGATTTTTATTTTCATTAAAATGGAAGATTTCATTAAAAAGTAATTTGATTGGTATGACCCACGATGCAGAACTGTCTTCAGCCTCTCTCTTCAAACGCTGTTGCTCTTCTCTCTCCTTCCTGCTTCAAACGCCTCTCTCTCTGCTCTTTTTCTTGCCGCCGGCTAGGGGACTACCGCCGGTCAGTTCGTCGAGCTGCTCCATGGCCGTCCGTCTGTCCACTGCTGCACTTGCTGCTACTCCCTCGCCGGTCGCCTCGCTCTGCTGTCCACCGCCGTCCTGCTGTCCGCCGTTCTCTGTCCGCTGGTTTCCGCCGCTTGTGAACTGGCCTTCACACCGAGGAACGTCTAATAGCTTCGGGTGTGAAGAGAATATACTTTGAAGAGAAAAAAAGAACATCGACGTTCTGAATGAGCAGAAAACATAGAAAAAAAAATTCTCTAATCTAATGGTCAATAAATTGCCAGATCAAAACATCTTAAAATCCTAAGGTTACACTGTCCCCACGTCATTAAGAGTACTATTCACAAAACCTTCTCCTTTATTAATATTTAGATATGTAAAAATCCACAAAACTTCTATTTATTATATATCCCTTTCTCTATTCAAATTGTAAAAAGATTTAATTTTTTAAAATTTAATACCATATTTAAATATAAAAAATCAAAGAAGGTAATAATGTAATATATTTCTTTTGATATGATATAAAGAATTTTGTGATAAATTTTACAAAGGATATTTGCATTTGATAATAAAATTTAATTAATATCTTTAAAAAATAATAATTAAAAGATTTAATGACAAAAAATTTAACTTTTTTGTTCGCAAATAATTTTTTAAAAGAAAAGACTCACAAAACCATTTATTTAAACTTTGGGAAAATTTGTGAGAGTAAAGAAAGATAATTTACAAAAATTAATTTTATTTTTTATGAAAGATCATAAAATGATTAATAATTTAAATAATTTGAGGTAAGCTAAATCTATATTTATATATATCATTTTATCTAAATTTGGAAAATATTGATTGAATATAAATTATCATATATGGTTCAAACTCTTAACTAACTTACCATGTAAATTTTGTGAAAGAAGAAAAATATCTTATTGTTGACCATTGCACAAAATTGTTAAGAAAATATGTATAAATATGTTAGATTTAATTAATATAAATATGAAATTTATTTTTGAAAAACAAAATTACCAAGTAAATTTTGTGAAAACAAATATTAATTTTTCATTTTAATGTTACTATTAGAGAAAAAACACATTTCTTACCTTTAAATTATTATAATAAAATACCAAAAACAATGTGCACACATATATATATTTATTTATAAAAATATAGATAAAAGTAATCTCTTTCTCTAGAAAATTGTGAAAATATTTCATAATATTTATTTTAACTCATATTTCCCAAAATATTTCAATATCTTCAAAATATTTTAATTTTATCATCAAAAATTTAATTTCGTAATTATAAACAATATATAGATTAAAATTTATTAGCACATAAAAATATTAATATGAATTATACATGAAAAATCCTATATATCACATATCAAATATAAAATAATTGACATTTGTAATTTTTTCATTAAATATTAAAAAAACAAAATTAATGCATGTATTTTGTTGAACTATTTTTATTTTTTAATGAAACATTTAACCTTTGAATTTATTAAAATATATTATAAAATAAAACATCATTTTTTTAGTTTTTAATAATCAAATACTCTTTTATCTAAAAATACAAGGTAATCATATATTTATAATATGAAAAATTTTGGTATCTAATTTGTAGAAGTTAATATTTGGTAAAATTGTTCTTTTCCTTTCGAAAATATTGTTTATTTCGATTTTATCAATTGATTTTGACTTTCAACAAATTTTTTCTTCAAAAGTTGATTCTCGTTCGGTTTTCCCGTGAACTATTCAGTTATTGTCAGAATCTCTCTCCATTAATTAAACGTTAAAAAAATGGTTAAATTTTATTAGAATTTTAAAAGTTCAATTTTAAAATCCAAAATAATAGTTTTTAACCCTAAAAACATAAATTAACAACTTAAAGCAATATACAATTAATAAAATAAAGATACTCGATTTTTGGATTATTTTGTAATTTACAAATTCTATTAATTTCGTTAATAAAATTTTGAATATTTGTACGTTAAAATTATGATAATCACATATAAAATAACTTATTTAATATATTTAAAACACAAACTTAAAAAATTCTTATATTTGTCTATTTATAGTTGTATGAATATTGATTAATTTTAAAATTATTTTTTATTTTATCAAAATAATTTTATACTAGTGTTTTAATAATGAAAAAAATATTGATGAGTTTTTAAACAAATATTTTGTAAGTTTGTAAAAAAACATTATGTTTAAAAAAATAATAAAATAAGTTTTTGGTAAAATTAATTCATAAAGTTTGTTTTATTAGTTTACATTTTTCATCTCCTTAATAAAAATTTTAATCGAAATATTTCATATTTTGTTAATCTTTGTGTAATCTTTATTATATAAAATTAGTCATTATAATACTTCAATCTTTTTACTTTTTTTAAATATGTATAGATATATAAATAATTATAACTTGAATTGTGACTTTCATTTGGGTATAGGGTACTCTCATATTCATTTATTTCAATTATTTATCAATTATTCATGGATTTTTAGGTTCAAAGGGCATATAAAGTTTGGATTATCGTAGAATAAGAGGAATTGTCTTCCAAAAGTTTAGTGATCCAACTACAAAAAGACAAGTAATCGGAACACTAAAAATGATTTGTATTTATTTTTATGTATAATTCAAGTATATTTTGGACTTTCTATATGAATTAAGTTTAGATAATATAAACATAAATGGGTGCTGCATTCTTGTACTTCATTTACCATTGAAACAATTAATATAAATGTGAATATATTGTTTTAGACTCTATTCACCATTAAAATTGATCTATATTAATTTTTAAAATTTATCTAAAATTATAAAAATATAATATTTAAATTTCTAACTGAATTCATCATTAGAATTTTTTATTGCGGATTGTTTTTAATTATTAAAGTTATATTTTTAGAGTTGGAAATCATTATTTTCGAGGTTTTTAAATTGAGTTTTTAGAGTCTAAAAACAGGTTAACAAATGAATTTTTTGTAGGATTGATAATTTATAGTAATCAAATTCGAAAAAAAAATCGTGTTAAAGAATATTTTAATTTTTTATGTATCTTGATTTGTTGTTTAATTAACTAGAATTAGATAGTTAATCGTATGATTAGTTAGGTTAGTTAACGTAGGTTAGATTAATTATTTGTTTAGTTTAAACGTAATATGATGCAATGTATTATTTTTGTATCTGGTGAACTAAATTTGGTTTTTTTCTTTAAGTCGTTTCTTTTTCACGGAACTTTCTTCCTTTTTTCATTTTACATTAAAATGGTCTTACAGCACTTTGGCTCCCACTCGTCGCCTAAACCTTTAGATCTTGTCTTTTTCCCATCTTATTCTTCATCAAATCTAGATTTTCGGCATTTTTTGTTTTGCCGACACTTTTCTTTTTTCGCTTACTAATTTCACATTTTTTCTTCAATGTCGACCTCGGTAACCACAGTCTACCCATCGACCTTTACTAAATTCTCTTGTTCCTCCGTACAAATGATACCAATTGCGTGATACTTATATCGGAAAAAACTCAATGGCGAAACCAATTTCAACACATGGCATTAATCTATGACAGTTGCGAAAGTAGAAAAAATGTATTCATTACGGCGATATATATCTAAATACAAACTAATAAAAATATCAAAACACATTAACAATGATATACCTATTTCTCAATAATGAACGCGAGAACTCAATCCAGTCAAAAGAACTACATTTCTCACAATTTCTTTTAACTATATTTTTTTAACATCATGCTCTAACTACATTCAACAAAACACATATATAAAAAAATCTTCGATATAATATTCTTGGAATAATTTCATATATATATTACCATTGATTTCGGTTTTAAACAAATTGAAATTTGGTGTTTAAATTTTTCTTAAAAATAATTATATAAAAATACAAAAAAAAAATATAATAAAGATGAGAAAATGTTTGAAACATAAAATGAAATACAAAAATTTGAGTTAAAACTCTAAGTTATATTTATATATTAAAAAAATTTATATTATTATTGTAACATCCCCATTCCGAAACTATATGGGGACTAGGAGTATCCATCATCACCTCCAAGAGGTGACTACACGTGTCACCGCTCAAACGCATTTATAAAATAAAATAAATGATTTCTTCCAAAATAAGAATGGTTCGTACCAAATAGCAAAACAAATACAAAAATATCAGTCATGATAAATGAATAAAATAAATACGAAATGCAAAATAAAACTCATCGAGACCTTGTGCACGTCTCTCCCATCAGTCCGTTGTGAGCTTTCATGTTACTTTTCAACCTCGTTGCTCTTTTTCCTTGCCATACCCTGTCCATGCACGACAACCCACAAATAGGGTGAGAACGAAATACGCACACAGTGAGATCAATACGTGTACGTACTCTGTGTCACGTATTCTCCCGCTTGAACTGAATATCATAAAATAAAGATATATCCAAGGTCTAAACTAAAGATATGCAGACAACTCTACCCAACCCGACTGAGTACCTAAAGTCTAAGACTAGTACCACACTGGATCATAACAAACAGAGTCCACACGACTCTAGCTCGGGCATATGCTCGTAAAGTCCAAAGGAGCCCAGCACACTGAAGATCTCGCAAGGTCACAACGTACAGCCATCAGTTGATGCGTATCAGAGTTAAATATAAATAACCTAATCTACCCGCAAGTGCACGACATGTGTGTAGTATTTTAGGTGTCGATCCCACAGAGACTACGCAACACTACCTAAACCCGAACTACGAATCAAACTTGCTAACGAAAGAATGTGGATGAAGAATGAAATACTGAAAGTAAATAAGCTACTTGGGTTCTAACGATAAGACAAACGTCCTAGGAATCCGGTTTCACGACAAGACTACCGAAACCGACGATCAACCTATCTCTCATGCAATCCCAGTTAAAGCTATCTAAGGCGGACGATCCTAACATGATATCTACCCTCTCTCAAGGCATAGACACGTGAACTAGACAAGCTGCCCCCTACTTTCGTGGCTGACACCTTGAACTAAACCCATAAACTCTGTGATTCGCCCGTTCACCCTCAACCGTTGCTACCCTACTTTCGTGGCCTAACCTCGGTTATTTTAAACCTGATTTTCTAGGATTAGAAATCTCCTTTCGTTCCTTCTTCTAACCCCTAACACATGCATCTACGTGATCAGCGCAAACACAAGTAAATTAAAGCACTCAGATAGAGAATAGATAAACTAAAACGGGAAGATGCATTCAAAATAGATCAAAAGCGGTCTCGGGATAGCCAAGGGCTAATCCCTTCTCCTAGAACAAACAAACTACTCGCTCATGCATCTGTAAAGAAACATAAACATAGTAGAAAGTCTAAGGAACATAAAAACCAAACAAAACCGAAGTGGTGGTGCTTGATCTCCAATGCTCCTCGCTTCTCTCCTCGCAAGAATCTCCTTAGTCTTCTCCAATGTATATTTGCTGTAATGACGTCTTTTTGCCTCCTTTTAAGTCTCCTAAGTCGGTCCAATTGTTCCTTAATTGCCCCACCGACTTCCCTTTGTTTTAAGTTAAGTTTACTTAACTTAATATGCAGATATGGGCCGCGACCCGCTCGGGTAGTGAGTGTGCCCACTCGGGTGCAGCTAGGGCAAGTCGTGCGTGCTGTGTGGCTAGAATGATGCCCGATCGGGCATGGTGTGTGTGCCCGCTCGGGCACAAGGCAAATGGTCGGGCAAGACATGCCCGAGTCGTGCAAAAGTGTCCACACAATTGGCCGTAGGTTTTGCCCGATCGTGCAAGGGTTGTGCCCGACCGGGTGGAGGCTTTCCATGCTCAATCTCGTCATGTTTGTCCCGTGATAATCCTCGAAGTTGCTCCTTAGTTCCGTGCATGTCCTTTTAGCTCCAAAATGATCCAAATACGTATAAAGACCTATAAGAACATGAAAAGCAGAAAACAAGCAAAACGGAAACGGAATCATACGTAAAACATCACATATGTATCAAAAACGTCTCCTAAATCGTGCAAGAAATACGTATGAAAACGAGATGATCAAAATCCCCCAGACTTGAATGTTTGCTTGTCCCTAAGCAAATGTAAACGTGGAATATATGGGGTATAAAAAACACGAGAATTCCCCCTTCTCCTAGAAATACCGCTAAAGCGAACCTAACCGATCAACTAGCATGTCGAGAGCAAATTCGGCCTAATCGAATTTTCAGTCTTAATCCTAGGTACACCACGGCTACCCATGAGAAAGTAAATCAAAAGAAACTGGACACGCTATCGTAACTCCCTCCACCAAACAAGACTTCAGACAATGCCAAGCCTTGATCAACCGAGGATACTTGTTTCTTTCTTTCCGAGCTTCTTTCTTCTTTTTCTTTTT
>CM071874.1:6643305-6658267 GCA_036759665.1 Gynandropsis gynandra | reverse complement strand
TTCGAGGGCGAATTCTCAACCACATCACCGCTGCACACATAAATAGCATTCACGTACTCTCTCGGGTTAAGATCGGGCTTACCGGGAAGCTGTCCGGGATTCCAAGAGGATGAGGCAGCCTGTTGTGCTACTGAGTTTTCCAACATCTTCATATGTGTACTAAGAGACTCTATCTGAGCTTTAAGCTCACTAATCGCCATTCCCACATCCGCGTTGAATTTGGTCTGAATCGATTGTTGCTGCTTGTGATCCTTGACAAATTCAAGCATCACCGCCTCAAAGTTTGATGAAGGTGCTTGAGGAGGTTGAGGGGCGGAGCGTGCTGTGCTTGCTGGATTTGCTGGTTGTTTTGCTGAAAGGTATGTTGCCTTTGCGGAAACTCCGAATACCTTACCGGTTGAGTCGTTCGGTATGACAAGTTCGGGTGATTCCTCCAATTCGGGTTGTAGGTATTCCCGAATTGTGTGTTGCCTTGTTGCTGAGCGTATTTCATCTGTTCGTAGTCCTCATGTGATGTGCATTGATACGCTACATGGTCCGTATCTCTGCAATTCGCACAGTACATGGCATTCGCTGCATTACCCATAGCTCTATTCTGGTTAGGCTCATATAAACGACGAGTGCTATTAGGCATACCTCTCGGAGTGGACCACATGGTGTGGTTCATGGCGAGGTTATCAATCAGCTCAAATGCTTCCTCGACGCTTAGGTCCATGAATGATCCTCTGGCTGCGTTATCCAACGTCGTACGATGCTCATCTGAAATTTGGTTATAAAAAGTTTGGATAACGTACCATTGCTCAAGACCATGGTGTGGACACATCTGCAGAAGATCCTTGAATCTACCCCACGCCTCAAACAAAGTCTCTCCTTCTCTGCATCTGAATGTCATGATTTCCCCCCTCATCTGAATCGTTTTGCTTGGAGGAAAGAAGCGTGATAGGAACAGTGTGCAGAGCTGATCCCAAGTGGTGATAGATCCCGCGGGGAGTGATTGCAGCCAAGCTTTCGCTTTTCCCCCAATTGAAAAAGGGAAAAGACCCAACAAGATTGCATCCTCAGAGACTCCGTGAATTTTGAACGTACCTGAAAGTTCGAGGAAATCTCTGAGGTGCTGATGTGGATCCTCATGGTTTCCACCCATGAATTGCTTCTGATAAAGCATATTTATCATTGCTGGCTTAATCTCGAATTGCTCTCTTGCAACAGCAGGCATCCTTATGGCTGCTTGCACGTTGTTCATGTTCGGCACCACGTAATCCCTTAGACAACGTGGTGGAGGAGCCTGTGGTTCTCGTGCTTGAGGCACGAGTGGCTGTTGCTGCATTTGCCCCAAATTACCGAGGGGTAACTGAGCATGTTCACGGCCATTCTGATTATCCATATTCTGTTGTTCTGACGGCTCTGTGTAGAGTTAAATATAAATAACCTAATCTACCCGCAAGTGCACGGCACGTGTGTAGTATTTTAGGTGTCGATCCCACAGAGACTATGCAACACTACCTAAACCCGAACTACGAATCAAACTTGCTAACGAAAGAATGTGGATGAAGAATGAAATACTGAAAGTAAATAAGCTACTTGGGTTCTAACAATAAGACAAACGTCCTAGAAATCCGGTATCACCACAAGACTACCGAAACCGACAATCAACCTATCTATCATGCAATCCCAATTAAATCTATCTAAGGCGGACGATCCTATCATGATATCTACCCTCTCTCAAGGCATAGACACGTGATCTAGACAAGCTGCCCCCTACTTTCGTGGCTGACACCTTGAACTAAACCCATAAACTCTGTGATTTGCCCGTTCACCTTCAACCGTTGCTACGCTACTTTCGTGGCCTAACCTCGGTTGTTCTAAACCTGATTTTCCAAGACTAGAATTCTCCTTTCGGTCCTTCTCCTAACCCCTAACACATGCCTCTACGTGATCAGCGCAAACACAAGTAAATTAAAGCACTCAGATAGAGAATAGATAAACTAAAACAGGAAGATGCATTCAAAATAGATCAAAAGCGGTCTCGGGATAGCCAAGGGCTAATCCCTTCTCCTAGAACAACCAAACTATTCGCTCATGCGTCTGTAAAGAAACATAAACATAGTAGAAAGTCTAAGGAACATAAAAACCAAACAAAACCGAAGTGGTGGTGCTTGATCTCCAATGCTCCTCGCTTGTCTCCTCGCAAGAATCTCCTTAATCTTCTCCAATGTATATTTGCTGTAATGACGTCTTTTTGCCTCCTTTTAAGCCTCGGGCCGCGACCCGCTCGGGTAGTGAGTGTGCCCGACCGGGTGGAGGCTTTCCATGCTCAATCTCGTCCCGTTTGTGCCGTGATGATCCTCGAAGTTGCTCCTTAGTTCCGTGCATGTCCTTTTAGCTCCAAAATGATCCAAATACGCGTAAAAACCTGTAAGAACATGAAAACACGAAAACAAGTAAAACGGAAACGGAATCATACGTAAAACATCACATATATATCAAAAACGTCTCCTAAATCGTGCAAGAAATACGTATGAAAACGAGATGATCATCAGTACAATACAGCTCCGTCGCTCGAAAGGTTACCACAACCCCAACACGGTACGACACTGGCAGATCCACTCATCTAACTAACTCGATGCTCTATCGCTCGAAAGGTTACCACAATCCCAACACGGTATGACGCCGACATATCCACTATGCTGACTAACTCGACGCTCCGTTGCTCGCAAGGTTACCACAACCCCAACACGGTATGACGCCGGCCTAGATCCTAGTTTCGCAATACTAACGTCATCGACCCCGATACTCCTCACGTGACAATTCTCACCGACGCGCTCGCACACACGCCTTCTTCCAAAGGTTCGAGTGTGAAATCATTCGATCGAGCACACTAACAAGATATTCACTCGGCTTAAACACTGAACCAAAATATCGACTTTCTCCGACCCAACACTTGGTCGCACGTCAATTCTCTAGATCATCTCTAGTCATTTATACAACTCATATACTTTTCATCAATTCTTATACGATAAAACTAGAGTTTAATCCAATCCACTTGTATCGTTTCACTTTTTCCATTATGATCCTATAAATCCTATTGTAATCATGCCTCATTTTAAAAATATAATCTCTTTCATAAATCAATCATAAATCCAAAATTACGATGGAGAAATTTTCACCTTAGCTTATCCGACGACTTGATAATTTTGATATTATCGCTAACAACAACACCAATCAGTTCTTCAAAAAATCTCGATTAGAATCCACACACGAAGAACGCGATGAAAAATTGAAGATCCTTCTCCAATTTCTTCTTCATTTTTTTTCCTTCTTCTCTCTTCTTCCCTTTTCTTTTTTTCTTCCCTTTCCTCTTTCTCTCGGTTTCTTCTCTCTCTCTCTCTCTCTTGAATTCACCCACGGCTGCTCTCTCCATTTCTTTTAATTTTTTTAAACCCTAATCATTAATAATATATATATACATATGTCAATGTATGCATATGTCGGTGTATACACCGACTTAATCCTTTTTTTAAAAAAAAATTGGACCTCACAATTATATTATATTATATTATATTAATTTTAATATTAAATAAAATATAAAATGTATTAAAGGCATATATCTCAATACCAATAGTGTAGATCCACTACAGGTTTATAACGAATGACATATGATCCCAATACCAATAGTGTAAACCTATTACGGGTCTATAACGATGATATTAAACGACAAGAACAAACTTGGATTTATCATTGGTAAGATTCTAGCCCCTATATTTGATGATAGTAGTTTTGAAACATGGCATAGATGCAATGATATCATACTTTCATGGGTTATAAACTTTGTTTTTAAGGAGGTAAGGGATAATATAATGCACATGAGCATTGCCTTTGAAATTTGACAAAATCTACAAAGACAAATTTTGTCAAAATAATATGCTTAGGATCTTTGTTTTATAAACTCAATTACATAATCTAAAACAAGATTTCATGGACCTTAACGCCTATTATACCCACTTTATAACCTTATTACAAGAACTCAAATCCTTTGATAACTCTACCTTTTGCAAGTGCAAAATAAATAAAAATTTATCAACCTGTGAGGAACACATATATCTTCTGAAATTTCTAATAGATTTAAATGAATCTTTTACATTTATACATCACCAAATCCTTTTTATGGAATCCCTTAAAGTTTGTTTTTCCAATCCCAGACCCAAATATTTTCCTAATACAACAACTTAAATTAGAACTCACATCAATTGTTCTTATTGTGATCTTCAATGCCATTTGGTCATAAAATACTACAAACTTCATAGTTATCCAAATGGATACAAACCTAACAATCAAAATCCTTTAAAAAATAGATCAACTCCATTTCCAAACTATACTCCTAGGGCCAATAACATTACTCAGGATACATTTATTCCTACCCTCATTTCCAACAATGAATCCAATGATCTTCATAATCCTAGCTACTAAATGTTATCAAAGAGTAGCTTAATCAAATTGTTTCCCTTCTGCAAAGCATCAATGGTTCACATCAATCTTTTGCTGACAATCATCTATTCTTCCAAATATGGGTATTTCTGAAATTGTTTATTCTCTTGCATTATCTATCAATATTCACTTAAAAATATCCAAACATGTTTGGATTATAAACTCAGGAGCTAGTATTCATGTTTGTAATAATCTATTAATGTTTACTAAACTTAAAATCACTCTAATATCTTTGTTATTATTCCTAATGGAGATAATGTTTTTGCTTATCAAATTGGTAAGTAATTGTGTCCCCTCTTCTAATTCTTTATTTTGTTCTCTACATTCCTTCATTCCATTTCAATCTCCTTCGTGTCAGTCTTTTGACCAAAATCCACTAACATCACGTTTCATTTCAATCCTCTTCTTGCATCATATAGGACCCTATTTGGGACTTAATGATTGAGAGAGTTGAAATTACAAACACTATGTATTTCTTGGATCCTATCAACATACATATTCTTGCTTTATCTATATAATCTTTCATGTGGCACAATAAATTAGGACATCCCTCTTTTTCTATAATCAATATGTTTTTTGTTCTCAAACTCTAATCAAAGCATCTCATGTTGATAATTCTCATCATTGTGGCATCTTTCCCAAGGCCAAACAGAAACATCTCCATTTCACCCTTTCAACAAAAAAACCAACAATCCTTTTGTACTGCTTCACATAGACACATGGAACCCTTTTCTGTAAAATCTATAGATGGATACAAATACTTTTTAACAATTGTAGATGACTATACCGGATGTACATTGGTTTATTTTTCATAATAAATCTAATGTTACAAATATTTTTCCATCATTCATCCCTTATGTTGAAAATCAATATAACAACATTGTTAAAACAGTGAGATCTGACAATGCCCCAGAGCTACAGTTTAAAATTTGCTTACATAAAAAAGATATAATTCACTATATGTCATGTGCTTATACACCACAACAAAATGCTATGTTGGAGAGAAATCACTAGCATTCATTAAATGTTGGTTGTGCTCTTCTGTTTGAATCTAATCTTTCAATAGTATATTGGCCAGAATGTATTTTCATTATACTCTCCAACATTAGTATTAGATAATAAATCTTCATAAGAAATGCTAAATGGTAAACCACCAAGTTATTAGGATTTTTTAAAGGTTGGGATGTTTGTATTATGTTTCAATGCACTTAAAAAATAGAAATAAATTTACACATATGACTAATCCAGATAATAACCTTTCGGATACAAAGGGTATGAAGTATTAGACTAAACTTCAAACCAGATAATAATCTCTTGAAATATCACCTTTCACGAACACGTATTTCCATGTCATAATAATTATGCTCCTCTAAGTAATATACAAAATATTTTTCCAACTTTTGTCGTGTCATTACCAATATCTTATATCATTACATCTAATACTTCAGTTGTACCACAAAACTCCAATTCCACTACATATGTACAAACTTCTCGTTCTAATAGACCTATAAGAACACCAAAATTGCCTCAATACCTTTCAGAATATCAATGTTATTATTTTTCATCTATTCCTTTAGATTTAACGCTCCAAACACCTTATCATCTATCCTTTTTTCTCTCCTATAACAAACTTTCTCATGATAACAGATTGTTTACATTAAAACATAAGTACTACTAGTGAACCTAAGTCATATAAACAAGACATTTTATTGGCAAGATGCAATAAAATTGGAATTGAATGCTTTACTACAGAATAATATTCGCAGTATTTGCCATCCAATAAAAAGACAGTAGGTTGTAGGTGGTTGTATAGAATTAAGTACAATGTTGATGCCTCAATTGATAAATATAAAACTCATTTGGTTGTAAAAGAGTTTCTTAAAAAGAAGGTATCAATTATGTTCATATCTCTAGTTCTGTAGCGAAAATGGTTACTATAAGAATTCTATTAAGCTGAGCATCTACTTATAATTAGACAGTTGACAAAATGGATATATCAAATATTTTTTTAAATGGATATTTAGATGAAAAAATTATATGAATATACCACCTGTGTATACACCAACTAAGGGAGAAATTACCTAAAAATCTTGTTTGTAGGCTTCAAAAATCTTTATATGGTCTAAAACTATCATTTAGACAATGACACCTCAAATTTTTTCGGATTTACTATGTTCATGGTACAAACAATCTATTTTAGACAATTCTTTGTTTTTAAAATTTCCACTTATTCTTTTCTTGCATTTTTAGTTTATGTAGATGACATTTTAATAATTGACAATAACAATTCTAAAATTTTGTCTTAAGAAACTTTTAAACTTGCATTTTATAGTTAAAAATCTCAACCAATGTAAATATTTTCTTGGTCTAGAAATATCTTGATATCTTCTAAAGTTATATCTCTAAGTCAACGTAAATACACACATTAGAGTTGTTGGAAGATTTTGATCTTTTAGGAGCCAACCTCTTATTATTCCAATGGAAGTCACTGCAAAACTTTCTTTACAAGACAATGATATATTAGTTGATCCAACATACTATAGGAGATTAATAAGCAAATACTTGACTATTACCAGACTTGACATTTGTTTTGTCGTTAATAAATGTAATCAATTTAGGCTACTCCTGCACAATTACACTTAGCTGCAACTAAGCGTGTATTATGTTATCCAAAAAAAACCTTGGAAAAGGGTTATTTTACTAGTTGTTCCAAGTTCTAGACTGTCAACCTTCGCTGATGTAGATTGGATATCATGCGTTGATTTATGCAGATCAATAACGGTATACTGTGTATTTTTGGATAATTCTTTTATATCTTGGAAATCAAAGAAACAAGTTTCAATATTAAGGAGTGGTGCTGAAGACTATGACAAATTTAACGCGAGAATTAGTATAAACGTAATATAAGAGAATGTATTTTTTTTATCTGATATTTTTTCCTTTCTCACGAGGCTTCTTTTCTTTTTCTTCATTTTTACACTGAAAATCGAATCAAATGACAACCAAATTTGGATTAAAATAATATCATCCATTCTCACTTAATATTTTTATTTAATAATATAGTTTAGGTAATATATATAAACAAATAGCAATGCGCAGGATTGGTACTCGCCTTTGCTTGCCGAATCCGCGCTGTGGCTTGATTGGACGCTACTCTTTGATCATTCAACGCAGCGAATTAATAAAATAACTCATTTACCCTTATAATCCTTCATAAATCATCTCTGACTGCTGGTCGTTACGTTGGTCAATTTGGTTCGTCGTTGTGGGCAGGCACGTGGGATTATTTTTCCCCGAGAAACATTCTGGGATGTTTAAAAACCAACCACTTTGCATTGAGGAAAAACAAATACAAATATTATTCTTATTTAATTGTCAAATTACCCTCTCATGGTAACTATTCGTTCTGTATCCGTAATTTTATGACTCCACAGTCTTCCAGAAAATTCAAGCATGTGAAATAAAAACTGAACGTATAAATATGTGAGTTTGTGTGTGAGATGTTTTATATAAACGAACCTTACCGAATATATATATTGTGTTTTTATAAAAGTGGGAATATTCAATGATTATGAAGAAAATTCCATTTTATGACCTAAAATGAATAAAAATTGAAGATTATACATTTCATAATAAAATAAATTTTAAACAATATATTAGATGCTACTCTTTTAGAATACAACGCATCTTATTAAAACTTTATAATCTATAGAAATATATTAATTTAAAGATTATATATGTGTGAGATGTTTTATTTGAACGAACCTTCTCATAACTAATATATACTGTGTTTTTATAAAAGTGGGAATATTCAATTAGTATTGAGAAATTCTCATGTTTATGACCTAAAAGGAATAACAAATTGAAGAGTATACATTTTATAACAAAAGAAAACTTTAAAGAGTATATATTGGATGCTACTGTTTCCGAATACAAAGCAGTGATTTACATCATATTATTAATTTATAATCTGTGAAAATATATATCAATTTAAAGATTTATAAACTTGGCATAAAAATTAGTGATAGTGTTTCGCTGTTCAATCCTTAGTAGTTTGTTATTATTGTATATCAGTTTCATTCATATTTTAGATAGATTTTAGTTTGAGTCATCTTAACTTAATCTTATAAAATGTTTGTCACATATTTTGAATCAAACTATAAAGGATCGTGTTAGAAGGTATCTTCCAACCTCACTCAGATAATTTGTCAAGAATATGATATTTATTCAATATGGATTAACATCTCATAAAAAAACTACGTTTTTTTTATAAAATATATTATAGATAACACAAAATGTTTCAAAAAATAATTATTCGGCTATGTGACAAGTTCATGTGAGTTGGTTGTCACTCACATTGTTTAGCACTATTATTCTATGCTTACTAATTATCAACACCTCTATACATAACACATTTTCCAATTACATCAACATTGATTATTTGGTATGTCTCAATTACAAGGTGTTTATAGTCCCGATGAAGTTGGTTACCGTTGAAGTTTGTTAAGAATTAAGAGTATTAAGGTCTTTATTCAGATTCTTGGGTTTTTGTTCTGAGTTAATAAATAGGATTGATTCTCATTTAGTATAAATTTGAGAATTTTAATTTATTTATTATATCGTTCTTTTTCTCTTGTTCGTTTTTTAAAGTTTATGAATGTATTTTTTTCCGTTTTTTTTTTCATTTTATAACCGGAAAACTCATAATTGTTAAAATTATTTCTGTCGAAACGTACTCATGCATATCAAAATTTAGAATTCGTTAATTAAGTATTTTCTTGTTTTTTTTCATCTTTTTCATTCTTTCGATCTAAATTTTTATTTTATTAAAATATTCCACAATAAATTTAAATTTTAATCATATCAGATTAAACTACATATTCATCTAATAGCGCAAATCATAAATTCTATGATTTGAAATTTTAGATCATATAAATTTTATATGAATATAATATAAATAAGATATATAGATTTGAATATGATATTTTTGTATCGGTGCATTATTTTTTTACCATTTAAAATCTATTTAAAATAAACAGAAATTAATTGTCTTCTTTAAAGAAAAAAAAATTGTGCGTGATACATATGTTAAAATTCTTTGATTCAATATATGTTTATTATGAAGTAATATGTCTCTTATGTAATATTCCTATGGTCACGGGTTTAAGTGTAATTATTAAAAGGTTAATAATTATATAAGAAACGAAAAACAGGTTTTCGTTATCATTTTTCACATTAGCAAAATCAAAACCCTAATAGCCGTCAAAAGAAAAAGAACGAAGAACGAAAAACAGTTTTTCGTTCTTCTCGAATTCTGTACCAACGTTTGGAAGGCAGATCCGATCTCGACGTGGATAAGCGTAGAGGGCTTGTGCTATCAAGTCTTGCATCCGATAATCATACGTTCAACGTTAACAGGTGTATTCGAAATCGTTTCTATATTTGTTCATCGTTGAAACCCGAAAAACCAATCCGAACATGACTAGATCTAATAATTCGAGTTGATAAAAACACGCTTCCGCATCCAAATCAACCCACATATTAGATGGACGAAAAGATATAAAAAGCTTTCTTTTTTGTGGTAACTCAAATCTATATGAAAAATATATTTTTTACCTATTTATTGAAAGTCCTATGCCTAATATGTAATATTGGATAGTTGAGGGTTTAGTTGCAATTATTAAGAAGTCTTAATAATTATTTAAAGAACAAAAACGAGTTTTCGTTAACTGAGAATTCTAAACCTAGAAACCCTAGCCCTCAGAAAAGAAAAACCCGAAGAACGAAAAACAGTTTTCGTTCTTCCGATTTCCACATTAAAGCAATCCCGATCTCGGCGTGGATACGCGTAGAGGGCTTGTACCATCAAGCCTCACATCTGAAAACTGCACGTTCAATGCTACAGGTACCCTGAAATTGTTTTTGTATTTGTTCGTCGTTGATAATCGAAAAACTTCTCGTAAACATGACTAGATCTATAATCGGGTTGATAAAAAATATTTCCGCAATTGAAATCAACCCTACAGTGGTATCAGAGCGTCTGGCTACATGTTTAGGATTAGTTTTTTCGAATTTTTATGAAAACCAGATCGAAAAATTGTAAAAGTCACGCGCGCACACACGAACAGTCGCCAGGATCGCGCACGGTCGCAACCCTAGCCGGCCGCGCGTTTCGACGCCGGTCTTAGGTGCAAGGGCGGCGAGGCGCAGGGGCGGCGGACGGCCCGCGTCTGACGTCGTGGGTCTCCGTGCGTCGCATGAGTTGTCATTCGGCGCGGAGGGTTTCAGACCGCTTTTCGCAATCGCCTGACGCCGACAACTCACGGCCGGTGAGCGGCCGTTCCGGAGACGCTCTGGCCGGCGGCCCTTCACGCCGAAAAGGGCGACCGGAAAGAGGGCTGCGGCAAAGGGGGCAGCTAGGGTTTCCTAACCCTCACCCTAATCCCCTTTCCTCTAACCCTACCTAACCCTAAAAAAATTTAAAAAATTATTTTAAATTAAAATTATTGAATTTTAATTTAAAATTATTGAATTTTTATTTAAATATTAATAATTGAGTTCTTAAACGATAAATTGTTTATCGTTAGGCTTTTCTTTCATCGTAGACGTTTGAATAGATTCTCGTTTACATGGTACGGCCTGACTACCAGAAGGCATGTAGTTCAAGAATTCGATTCATACGTCTATGACATCAGATGTCTAGTGGGAGGAATCAATTAGTTTTTGTAAACGCCTGGACTACCCAGGGGGACATAAACTTAATTGATATCCGACTATGAGCTGAAGAATGAACTCAACTATATCAATAGGAACGACCTGACTACCAGGTGACTATGTAATATAGAGCCATATTAAAATTGAGAATTTTAATTAATAATTGAGTTCTTAAATGAAAAATTGTTTATCGTTAGGCTTTTTCTTCGTCGTAGATGTTTTGAATAGGTTCTCGTTTACATGGTACGGCCTGACTACCAGGAGGCATGTAGTTCAAGAATTCGATTCAAACATCTATGACATCAGATGTCTAGTGGGAGGGATCAATTAGTTTTTGTAAATGCCTGAACTACCCGGGGGACATAAACTTAATTGATATCCAACCATGAGAAGAAGGATGAACTCAACTATATCAATAGGAACGACCTGACTACCAGGTGACTATGTGATATAGAGCCATATTAAAATCAACCTGTTTAATATGCTTATGAAACGACCTGACTACGAGGGGGCTTATGCATGATTAGTTCATGAAATATTACTGAAAGAAATACGATTTCTGAATACTATTAAAGTATTAAACAGTAAAATAATCATTTAGATGAAAAGTCCATATCTATTTGATTAAATAAGTGTTCAAATAAATGTTGCAATTTTTCCTTCTAGATTTCCCGAAGAATGTCTTCAATTTCCCTACGTGCCATTCTCGATGTCCACAAAAATGTTGGGGAAAATTTCGACGATTGGTACCGCAACCTCAAAATCATCCTCAAACAGGAGAAGCTACTCCATACGATCGAGAATCCTATCAAGGAATCTCCTGCTGATGACGATGAGGATGGATTGCTCGCTTAAATAAAGCAAAAGGATGACCTTGACACTGCAAAGTGTATCATCCTAGCCTCAATGAGTTCAGAACTCCAGCGCCAGCATGAGGATATGGATCCTAGCTCTATCATTGCACATCTTAAGAAGATGTATGATGCACAAAGCAGAATGGCAAGATATCAATTGTCGGAGGCTCTGTTCAAGTCTAGACTGACTGTGAACTCTCCCGTGGGACCCCATGCTCGAAACATGATCGGTCTTATCGAACAGCTTGTGAAGCTGGGTAGCACACTGGGCAAAGAGTTGTCTCAAGATTTGATCTTGCAGTCGTTACCTGAGACGTTCTCATTGTTCATTGTTAACTTTAACATGAACAAGATGGACATGGATCTGCATGAGATGCTGAACCAACTGATTGACTATGAAAGTTAGTCAATGTCCGAGATATCTAAGGGATCTAGTGCCGTAATGATGGTCGGCTCTTCTTCCAAGAAGGGCAAGGGCAACAAAAGGTCCAAGAAGAAGCCCCATGGGCCCAAGGGTGGTGTGACCAAAACCAAGGGCAAAAGGGGCAGATATGACCGAACTGATGCTGAGTGCTTCTTCTATAAGAACCGAGGCATTGGAAGAGAAATTGTAAGGAATACCTTACATCTCTCAAAAGGAAAAGGGTAAGACCTACATGAAAAATGTTTTCATAATTGATTCTTCTACTTGGGTATTGGATACCGGTATTAGTTTTAATATCTGCAATGTGTTGCAAGGGTTGAGAATCAATAAAAGGTTGAAGAAAGGTGAAGTCAACCTACAAGTTGCGAATGGTGCAAGCGTTGCGGCATTAGCTGTAGGATCGATTTCTCTTTGTATGCCTTCGGGCTAGACCTTGGTTTTAGAAGATTGTTACTATGTTCTGAAATTTGTTTCGAATATAATTTCCATTTCTATGTTAGATATATGTGGTTATAAAACAATCTTTAATAATAAAATTTGCTCTATTTTTCATAATGATGAATTATGTGCAAATGGTTATTTACATCAAGGCATCTATGTTTTACTCAATGCAAAAGTTAATATGATTAACATGCATATTTCTGGTTTGAAGAGAAAGAAAGATAATCAAGATAATGGGATTTTGTCTCAGTGGGATTAACTAAGGCAAAATGGGATTTTGTCTCAGTGGGATTAACTAAGGCAAAATGGGATTTTGTCTCAGTGGACTTCTCCCGGAACACCACAACAGAATGGTGTATCCGAACGGAGAAATCGAACCTTATAAGATATGGTAAGATCCATGATGGGATTCACTGATCTTCCAATGAATTTATGGGGCTATGCTTTAGAAGCAACTGCTATCTGCTAAACAAAGTTCCCACTAAAGCAGTCTCGAAAACACCATATGAGATATGGAAAGGACGTAAGCCAAATCTGAGACACATCAAGGTTTGGGGGTGTCCGGCCTTCGTTAAGAGACTTCAGCCATACAAGCTTGATGCTAGGTCTGACAGATGTAGGTTCATAGGTTATCCCAAGGAAACAATGGGATATTATTTCTACCACCCATCTGAACACATAGTGTTTATGGCCAGAACGGCAATCTTTCTTGAAAGGGAATTCCTTGATGAAGGAATTCATGGTGGGGAAGTAGTTCTTGACGAGATTTAAGAACCCGATGAGCCAACACAAGCTCATGGACATGAGATGTCAAATGAGCGTTCTTGGCTGAGTGATATAGTGTTAGACTCCGGTGCTTCATCTTCAAATGTTGAAGTGACAGTGCTCGTTCAGGAACAAGTTTAGGAACGTGTTCAGGAACAAGCCCAACAAGATATCCCAGCAGGTTGAACGTGCTACACAGGCTTCCTTGAGAAGGTCAACACGTTCTCGACGTGCACCTGACAAACTTAATCTGATGGTGCATAGCGCAGGTTGAACCTGCTGTGTCAACGAGAAGGGATTGACTATGAAGAAACGTTCTCCCCTGTGGCAATGCTCAAATCTATTCGGATTCTGCTTGCGATAGCGGCATTCCATGACTATGAGATTTGGCAGATGGACGTGAAAAAAACTTTCCTTAACGGAGAGCTCCAGGAAGAAGTCTTCATGACTCAACCTGAGGGTTTCACGTCGCCAACTCAAAGTCATATGGTATGCAAGCTTCAGAGGTCCATTTATGGACTCAAGCAAGCTTCTCGAACCTGGAACATTCGCTTTAACAAGGCAGTTGAAAAGTTCAACTTTATTAGATGCGAAGAAGAGCCTTGTGTGTACAAGAAGTTTAGTGGGAGCGTGGTTGTCTTCCTTGTGCTTTATGTGGATGACATATTGCTTATAGGGAATGACATTCTGGCGTTGCAAGAGACGAAGTTTTGGTTATCCGAACAGTTCTCCATGAAATATTTTGGAGAAGCAACCTATATTCTGGGAATAAAGATCTATAGAGATAGATCAAGGAGGTTGCTTGGACTATCATAGTCCCAGTACATTGATACCATCATGAAGAGGTATAACATGGAAAATTCCAAGAGAGGCTATCTACCGATAGGCACTGGAATTACTCTCTCCAAAGAGGATTGTCCTCAGCACAAGAAGAGAGAGAACGCATGAGTAGGATCCCATACGCTAGAAGAGTGGGAGCCATCATGTATTCCATGACATGTACGAGGCCTGATGTAGCCTTCGCGCTAAGTGTAGCGAGTCGGTATCAGGCAGATCCCGGTGAGGAACATTGGAAATTGGTGAAAACCATTCTAAAGTACTTGAGAAGGACTAGAGACCAATTCCTCGTTTATGGAGATTCTAACAAGGAGTTAGAAGGGTTCACGGATGCTAGCTTTATGTCCGATAAGGATGATAGCAGATCGACATCTGGGTATGTCTTTTGCCTCAATGGGGGTGCAATGTGTTGGAAAAGTTCCAAATAAGCTACTGTAGCTGA